>BMAO01039523.1:0-190946 GCA_019973975.1 Trichonephila clavata
TATGCTTCATTTCACTATTTATAAATTCTTGCATTTTTAAAGAAATAAATTTTCTAACAAAAGAGTGCATCTAAATAACTTCTTATTTTTATAGTCTGGCAAAAAAAAAATTTAGAGTATTTTTTAAAACTTTTAATATTTTGAATTTCTTTTTCTCAACTTGAAAAAAAATTACAAATTAAAAGAGCAACTAATGTTTTTACTTTTATGGACTTGAATGTAAAATATACTTCTCAAATCTACTTTAGATGCACATCTACATAATTCTTCCAAATTTTACAATACAAGAAAATGTTAGTAATAAAAGTGTTTCATTATATGCATTACATAAAAGCATTTATGTTATTCAAAAAGAGATTAGAAAATAACATTTCTAAAAACCTATGAGCAGTGAAAAGTAAACAATTGAGCAACCTAAATAATTAAAATATAAATAAATACATGTAAAAAATATCACAAAGAGGAAGATTGACTACAGACATTTGTTGGGAAGATTTAAATAGACTGGACAACTCAACGAGTAAAAAAATTCAGGTAATTAAGATTTTTTTTAAAAATTGTACAGTGAAATAGAATATCAAAGCCAGTTTAAATACGTTGGATGAGATACATATCAAGTTGCAATTCAGTTAAGTACTATCTGTTTTATACCTCCAAAATTCATTGGATGTAATCAAATTCATAAAACACTTGTGTACATCGAATCTAACATTTTAATCATTCTTATTTCAATACCATCGACTTCCAATACTCTAGGTCAAGGTCAAACATAAAATAACATAAATTATAATAAACATTAAATTTTCATTATTTGAAATAAATAAGTCTATGAATATTAATTTTTTGTGTGGCCCACCTAAAGTTCTATCTTGTTTGTCTTCCCCCTCCCATTGGTTTTTGAGTTTGACACCCTTGCTCTAAGTCAGTGATTCACAAAGTGGTCTATATTGACCTCCACTGGTCTATGACAACTTGAAAAAGGTCTACGTCTGCAAAAAATAATTTGGGGTCTACGATAGTGGCTCTCGAACTAGATCCCATCTTAATTTAAAAGAAAATTTAATCATGGAAACTAGATTTTATCTATAACAGATTTATACTTCCCAAATTTGTTAAAGTTTATTTGCAAGTGCAAGGTGACAGCATAATTTTATAAAAACAAGAACCAACATTTCATGTTTGTTTCAAAAATTAAGCTAAAGGGGTATAATATTGATGTTTTAACCTACTTTGAACACACTTAAATTGCCTTTATTCAGATTTTGAAACAAGTTTGAGAATGCTTTGACTATGGCTATGGTAATACCACAGTAGAAAAAAAGAGGGGAATACTGGACACTACTAATCTAGATTTAGGGTTAAACCTGGCAAGATTGATGCCATATGTTGAAGTTTGTTATCAACACACCCAATACATCCCTCCCTCCCATTAAAAGCATCTTTTTGTTGCTCAGCTGTTTTATTTAACAGTTATTTTACACATTAATTACATTTTAAGAAACATGTTAATGAAATTAAGTTTTAAACAATACTTTTCTACAGTTAGAAATTTAAATATTTTATAGTGGAACCAGCTATTAAAAACACTTAAATTGATAAATTTTAAAAATTCAATATTAGGTTAGCAGGTGTCTACCCAAAACTGAAAAATATGGCAAAGGGGTCTACGAGACAAAAAAATTTAGGAACTTCTGCTCTAGGTGGTCCTTTGAGACAGTAAATTTTAATTTCTCCAAACACACACAAACAAACATTTCAATGAATATTTTTAGACTCAATAATATAATTCCCCCATGTGTAAAAACTTCCCAACTTTGGTATACACAATTTTTCCTTACTATGACTCTTAGAAAATAATTCAGTCAACTGTAAATTTTCTTAATACAATTTTTATCTAATATTAATATTAAAAATCCTGTTTCACAATTTATAATTATAACTTTATAATTTTAAATTATAAATGTCTCAAAAATAACGTTACTCTAGAGCTGCCTCCTAAATTATAGGTTACAATTGTACATCTTATTTCAATGGCTAACCTATATAAGATACATTAAATTCAAAAACTAGTAAATTACTTTTAGTCAATTGAAGAGGGAATGAATTTGATTTATTAAAAGATTACAGTTTACTTTAATAATTTGCAGCTATTTCTTTGATCGCTACATCAATAAGAAAAACTACAGTTTTGAAGTCACTCAAGTCAAGCGAATGCCACTTTATATCAGAAGGGAGAAGAACAAAAATCACGAGAAAAAAAAATCCCAGAAAATAGTGAAAATTACAGATTCATCAATTCTAAAACATAAGACAAAATATTATGTTCACACACACACAGTAGTATTTAAGTTAAATCACAGTTCAATCATGATCCAATCAAATTTATCAAATGTCAATATTCATAATTGAACGATTCGATATTTAATGATTCATAAGAATGTTAGGGAAAGGAGGAGTGAAAAGCAAAAGGAATTTAAAAACTCGTGGCTTCAAACTCTTTATAATTTATTTAAGTTATACATCTGGTAAGAATATTTAATATAACTGGAAAACACAATCTATTTTTAGCTATAACATTGCTTTGCAATGTTTTTCTATTCAATTTTAAAAAAACATATCAAAATGAACTGCAAATTTTGGAATCTTAGTATATAATATAAATTCAATTCTATTGTTATAACAGTATTAGAAAGTAAGGAAGAGTATCCTGAAAGGAAACTTATTTTGAAATATTTCTACGACTTATTTATCCTAATCAATAAGAATGAGAAGGCTATTAGTAAAATAACTTCTAGAAATAAAAATGCAAATTACAAAAACTAAGAAACAAACTATTCACTCTCCTTCCATTTTAAAAATATCTTCATTACTAGCATTTTATTGTACACAATGCAGCATATATTGGACAATTTGGTTACTATATTTAGTTTCTAAAACTATATAAAGAGATTTTTTATCTTCAAAGGAACTCAGCTTTATAATATTAACTGGAAAAATGTGCATTTTAATAAGATTAAACAATGCTTCTATAACTTCTATTGCTCTATACTGCATAACTAAAATATCTTCTAATCATAAAAAGTAATAAATATCATATTCATAGCATAAAAATATAAATTGCCTAAAATAAAGTTAAAATCCAAGTTTTACAATCAAAATGTTAATTTAAAAAATATCAGAAAGCAGACAATGTACTAGAATCTAATTAAGATTGAATAAAAATTTGTGAAAACAGAAAAAACATGTCATTAGGTCTAAAGATTCAAAAACTATTTTCTACTAGTTCAAATCAGTGCATTTAAAAAGGAAATTAGGACTATTATCATAGTCAAGCAAATATAAGCAAAAGCAGAAAGAACTGTCTCAGGTTCAACTCTATTTTCCCACAAGAAATAAAGCAACCGCTAAGCAATTTCCCTAAAGGCAGCAAGCAGAAAGTAGACTCGACCGCATTTGCAATAATCTTACATGTTCCTGGAGCTTTTCCAACATTGCCTGGAATTGAATAGTTCGCTTGCGCTCAGCGCTGTTCAATTTCTGTTGAATTTGACTCAATCTTTCTTCACCTTGATTTACCTCATTTAATTGACGTACTTTAAGAATATGGGATTTCTACAAAAATGAAAATCAACAACACAAGAACAAATTATAACAAAAAAAAATCATACAAAAACTGGAATTGGTGCAACAAAATTATAAATAGGGTACAGGTGACAGAACAAAATTAGGTTAGGATGGGAGAAAGAAAATCTTTTAATAAAGGCCTTACATGTTCCTTCATTTTCTCCTGTATTTCCTTCAGCATTGCCTCTCTCTTAGCTTGGGCTACTTCTAACTTCTTAATACTCTTTTCGCGAAGACTTTCAGTTTGCTCTTCCATTTGCTTCTTCACTTCTGCAATATGCTTATCCTGAAAGAAATTATACATCAGAATATTCTTTTATTTTCTTTAAAACACATCAATACATAAAACATTTTTCCCAGTAACTGAAGTTTTCAACTACAGATATGCATTTTATGTATCAAACCATGAATGTGGTTTGATTTGGGACTACAAGACGAGAAAAATTAGGAATAAATACATTAAAGTTAAAAGATCATGTACTGTCGAACCTCCATATTATGAACCTCTATATGGCATGCTTTTTCTGAAACCAAGAACATTTTCTTCCCAAAATAACCTCCCAATAGCAAAGTGCATTTTTTATATAACGAACCTTTCTTGCAATTCAATTTTTTTCTCCTTATTTTTAAAGTACTTCTGGACATTTCAAGTTATTCTCAACATATTTTTATGATGAGCACAAATCTTGAACTGGTTTTATTAGATGCCTAACTCACCGAGAACAATAGAATTCTGGCAGTTTCTTCCATGAAGTGCAGCCTTTAAACCCCCCCCCCCCAATACCCAGTTCACTAGAAACATCTACAATATCCCTTTCACCCTCAGTGGAGTTATCCCATGCCATCAAACTAGTTTCTGTTCCTTTGCAGTGTTGATCAATCATACTGGTATAATTTATTGGGTTGGCAACTAAGTAATTGCAGATTTCACTCATAGATTGGCTTCAGTTGAACTTTTGGGTTTGCAGACGTAGTACAAATGTAAAACACATTTTGTTATTTGATAGTTGGCAATTCAGCTGTCAATCAGTAAAAAAAGTTTTTGATCGTTGCGTAGTTTTCGTTTGGTATTCGTTGAAAAATGGAAAAATCAAAATGAACATTTGTAATATTTTGCTTTTTTATTTCCGCAAAGGGAAAAACACATCGCAAGCTCATAAAAAATTATGTGCTGTTTATGGTGACGAAGCCTTAAAAGAACGGCAGTGTCAAAATTGGTTTGCCAAATTTCGTTCTGGTGATTATTTTTCACTCAAAGATGAAAAACGCTCTGGTCGTCCAGTTGATGTTGATGACGACATAATCAAAGCAATAATCGATTCGGATCGCCACAGTACAAAACGCAAGATTGCAGAGAAGCTTCATGTATCGCATACATGCATTGAAAATCACTTAAAACAACTTGGCTATGATCAAAAACTCGATACATGGGTTTCTCACGAACTGAAAGAAATGCATTTAACGAAACGCATTGACAACTGTGATTTGCTAAAGAAACGTAATGAAAATGATCCATTTTTAAAACGACTGATAACTGGCGATGAAAAATGGGTTGTTTATTACAATATCAAGCAGAAAAGATCGTGGAGCAGGTCAGGTGAACCAACTCAAACATCAAAAGCTGATATTCATCAAAAGAAGGTTTTGTTATCAGTTTGGTGGGATTACAAAGGAATTGTCTACTTTGAACTCTTACCACCCAACCGAACGATCAATTCTGATGTCTACATTGAACAACTAACTGAATTAAACAATGCAGTTGAAGAACAGCGACCCGAATTGACAAATCGAAAAGGTGTATTCCATCATGACAATGCAAGGCCACGCACATCTTTGGTCACTCGGCAAAAATTATTGGAGCTTGGTTGGGATGTTTTGCCACATCCACCATATAGTCCTGACCTTGCACCATCTGATTACTTTTTGTTTCGATCTTTACAAAACTCCTTGAATTTTAAAAATTTCAACAATGATGATGTCAAATCGTACCCGATTCAGTTTTTTGCTAATAAAAACCAGAAGTTTTATGAACGTGGGATTATGATGCTACCTGAAAGATGGCAAAAGGTCATTGATCAAAATGGGCAATACATTACAGAATAAAGTTATTTAGTTCCATAAAAAATTGTCTTCGATTTTCTAAAAAAAATCCGCAATTACTTAGTTGCCAACCCAATAGTTTCTTGTAGCTCAAAAATGTCTAAACGCAAGTGCTCGAAGTCAAATAAAAAAATCTAATTCTTCAGGAAGTGGATAAAGGCATCATGAAAAAGTTGTTTTAAAATTTGGTATTCCTCCAAACAAGTTATCAACCATTATAAAAAAAACTAGACACACACAATCGAGTGAATACACACAATGGAAGATGAAAATGTTCCGATCTCTGGACCTTTCACAATAGAGAAAGCTCTTCAATTTGCAAAGGCATTGGGATCAATTTCTAGGTAGCAATGGATGGCTAGAAAAATTTAAGGAAAAAGACAGAAAAATACGCCTGTAGGGATTTTTGGCGCATTGCAAAGATGCGAGGCGTATTATGAAACAAAGCATTTCTTCAAAGAAACTCAAAATTAATAGATTTTATGAGTAATTAAATTTAAGGGTGCATGTGACAATGCATGTTTAGAATGTCTAGTTACAAAATAATGTACGTTCAAAATTACTTGTATGCTTTAAATTAGAAAGTGTCATCAGAATTCATTTGTTTTAATATAAATTTTTTTCTTTATGTTGAAAATACAGTATATTCCTCAACATTTTTTTCTTGTTTTCCTTGCAGTTATTCTTTTTATAGATAAAATATATAAAATAAATATTAATTTGTAAAAAGTGAGAATTGCTTTAATATAGTGTTTATGAATTTAAAATTTGCTTAATGTGGTTTATAAAGTATATTGAAAGATGAACCTCTAGAACGAATTTTCCATGTAACAAACATTTTTCAGGATTTCACAACTCCGCTAAATAGAGGTCATGAAAAAAGAATAAATTTTGACGCATTCCTTTACAGCAACTAAGAAAAGTTTCCCCAAAGCATTTTGTAATTTTTTTTAAACTAAATCAATTTCTTTTAGATCTGATAGTAAACACCAGAGGAAAAACCAGGACTTCTATATTACCCCTAGCTATAGTTGTTGCTTTTATTTTCTTAGGCAATATGATTTAAAATCATCTGTATCAAGTTTAGCGTACATAATTAGTCAAGTTCTATAATTAAACCAAAATCAGTGGTGATTACATCTTTTTCATGCCATATTTCCAAACCCGTCTCAAATTTTTTTCTCAATGTCATTTTAATCTAGTGAATTTACAAGCCCAGGCAAGATTAGAAACTCAGTCTCGTGTTCAAGCTAATTTTATTCTATTTCGCTTAATATTGAAACTGAAGATGTATAATTAACTTTTATCCTTTAAAAATAGAAAATAGGATACCTCAACATCGAAATATGTCAAATAGTTCAGATTTCGTGCAATTAGGAACTTTAATTGAAAGATTCAGTTCCTGCATTAGAAATTGATCAAAACATACCTTTAATTCTCTATTAAAAATGTGATCATTTAAGTTTTATATGACCATTAAGTTTAAATTATTCATCATATGCATCAAATTCATGTTATTTGTGTTTTCTTCCCTACGTTTTATTTTTATCAGGTAAACAAGAGATAAATTTCAATTATACTTTCATTTTAAAAATTTATATATATTATAACTGCAGGTCATCATTCAGAAAATAAGTTTATATAGTTTTTTCGAAACATATGTTAACAAAATTTGTACAAAGTAGAAATTTTATTACAAGAAACATTCAGTGAAATTTCCTTAGAAGTTTTTATTTATGGTTCCAAAAATGATTTTGAATTCTAGAAGAAAACCATGCTAATGCATAGGATAACTGACAAGTTTGAAAGCTTAAAATGAAAATCATAAAAATAATGCGATTGCTTAAATTTTACAAAAATTCTTCCTTTGTACATAATTTTTCTTGAAATTTACTATCCATATTAACCATTTAATAGCATCTACAACATCTGTAAAATTTTTCAAATTAATAAAGGTCTAATATTTTTTTAAAAAAATATGGTAAAACACTGCCTAAAATGACGAATGCATAAAGTGCTATATAGCTTAGATTTCCAAATAAAAATATTTTTTGAAAAATAAGTAAAACTATCCCAAACTTTTGCTTTAATGTAAATCCATTTTAAGCTCTTCAAACCCAATCAATAAAAACTCACATGCTCCTTGAGCTTTTCTTGTAAATTGTTAAGGAAAGCTTCTCTTTGCTCTTGAGCAGTATCCAGTTTCCTTTTAATAGCCTCAAGCTTTTCTTCACGATCAGGAGAATCACTACCCTTTCGCTTTTCTTCAACTTTAGTAACCTGTTAATTGTTTAAAAAATAATTTTAAATATTCAATTAATTAAATATATGAATATAAATTAAACAAGTTTAGAAAAAATGATACAAACATTGAAATAATTAACAATTTGCTTCATTTGTAATGCAATAATTCAATTTATCTCTGTACGAGAAATTGATTTAAAATGTAGAATGGCAGAGAAGATTAGAGCAGTGAATAACTAGCTTCATTCCTTGAATTCCCTACAAGTTCCATAGAACTGTATTTGAAATGCATTTTAGTGTTAATGTGTATTCATTTTCGATGAAAAAATATACTAACAGCAAATTTACAGATAGATACAATGATGCAGAGGATAAATAACAAGAGATTCAAACAGTTTATATAAATACTTCCCAACCCTCTTTTAACAGCTAGTGAAATTTCCTGCATTATAATGTCAATTATTTCTCCCAGTACAAATTTTATTTAAAATAAAGATTTCTATAAAAAACACTTTTCAAGCTGTTCTTGAATAAATTAAACTTTTATGATAGATTCTAAATCACTAAAAATACATAAAAATTAACAAGCAAAAATTACAGTTCAAATAATTTAAAATGTAAATTTTAAACATTAAATAGAAGCTAAAGTCATGAAATGTATATGAAGCTGTCAAGTGATTGACAAATACTTGTTCACATCCTTAAAGACAGAAACGATTGGGAATAAACTTGCGTCTATGACCATTTCCATAGCAAATATTTACACTTATGCAAAATCCAGCCAATAACAAACACCAGAGTATAACGCCCACATATACTCGCAAGCTACGTTTATTTTTAGATATATTTGCCGAAAAACATGCACCCCTTTTTGTTACGAAGGAACTTTAAATGTATATGTGCACTACTATTATGCTATGCAACATCGAATTTTGAAGTTATTTATTTGAGGCATTATTCCAGGCTTTTGAAAAGGAGGATATTTTTAGAACTAAAACCCTCCAAGTTCACTAGGTATGCCATTTCTTTTAAATAAATAGTATTGCAATCCACGCAGAAGTCTAATTTTTTAATGCTTATTTCTTTGATTTTAAAGCTATCTTTTTATACCCAGTACATAACATGCACCTGTAAACTTCAATCTGATTTTTTTGTGTTTTCAGTCTTTTAAGTTTAAAAACAATTTGATTCAATTTAAAATCATTCATATGATTAAAATTCATAAGTTATTTTCTTCCATGAAAGTATACTTATTAAAAATTATGAACCTAAGGAACTAGAAAAAACTAAATGTACATGTTATCAAATGTATAAACAAATTAGTTGAAGTTGATATGAAATAAAATGAAAAATCTCCTATGCTTATAATACTTTCTTTTAAAGAGATTATTATGATTGAAAGTGAATTAATATTGCCAACTACTTAAATATAAGATTCATACATCAAATTGTTTAAAATGCCTTAGTTTATATAACATTAACAAAATTGAATTTTATAAACTAATGATTACTTATTTACATCATACTAACTATAACAACTTTGTCAAAACTAATCAAAGTTAAATCATAGAATATTAATTTAGAAAACAAACAGTTGTGTATAACAATATAAATTTTAGAATTCACTATGTTGAACTTGTGTAGAAAGCAAATGCATTACACAAAAAAGCTTCTTTTGGAGATTAAAATAATTCTCATTAAAAAAATTCTTAATTTAATGCATTAGTAGTACTTTTCAATCTTTTTAACTCCCATCCCTTCCCCCCTTAACCTACCATCACTGCTTCATATACCATAACCCCACTGTGTATAATAACTAATACAGAAAGAATTGGTTAACATAAAACTCAAAGAGAGTGAAATTTCTCTTCAGAAGTTTCAGAAAAAAAACATTTAACCAAATTTAAATTTATAGTACATTTTATTTTCATACCCATGTATATATGCGGGTATTTAATAAAAATCTGAAAAACAAAAACATTACCAGGATCTTAATGAAATTTAATACAAGATGTTCTCTAGTGTTTTTGCAAAACAAAACATTAATTTTTGGAAAATAATCTGGCATTTTTCTTTATATTGTCTTTTTTAGCATCAAATTGCTCCATATCAATTTTGTTATTCATTTCACCATTGGAATGTGCATCTAAACATGCTTATGATGTTCATTTGAGATAACATGGGAACAGGAACTGCATTATTCATTTCATTTTCATAGTCGTAATCTGCATTAATGATATTTAGCAAGCTTTGAACAAACTCCAAAATGCGTTGTCTACTGCCGTAATTGGTGCTGTGTACAAACTTTATCAACTACTGCAACAAATTCTTCCGAAGGTACAGTAGGACAGTTCAATAATACTATCTTGCATTTCATAAAGTATCTGGTGTTTTCCATATTTTTAGTCCCAGAAGGGAAATTTTTCATTGTTATGTGATATTCATTTCATGTTAAGAGAAAAATGCATGAAATGCAGTTTGTCAGGATCTATTATTTTATGTTAACTGATATTTCACACATCTTAAGCATATTTCACTGTATTTACATGTTCAGCAATAACAAAACAGATGTTTCATTTTACCATTTATACAAAAATGGGAACACATTGGTATTTATAATTATAAACAACTAATTACATTCTTAAAAATGTATAAACATTTTGAGGAAATTGATGTTTAGCAACATTCAGAAAATTAAAAATACGATTGAAAGAGGAAAAATACAATCCAAAGTTAAATTTACACTGGAAAATCTGTTCTTGTATTTCAAGTGTGTAACAAAAAAAGTACTTTCCACTATTATGGTGCTGATGAACAGTAGCAGAATAGTGATCCCTGGGATATGTAAAACACAGGTTAAAAATATTACTAGTATCTTAAAACAATTATATATTCAGGTATTGAACTACATTCAATTTATGCAAGCATAACTATAATGCATCGTTTGGTTCCACTTTTCATCATATTAATTACAGAGTATAAGAATAGAGAATGATTTCCTTCAAATCTTAATAAGTTATGTGAATATGCATTTAAAGAAAACATACCAAAACAAAAAATATACTACTTTTGGTAGATTTTTACATTCACAAATTAAATTTGCTATAAAAAAACTTCTAGAACAGATAATTTGAATCATTTCACTTCAAAATTTTCAAAAAAATTTCCCATTTAAAACAGATATAAACTGCATGAGAGTTCATTTGTAAACATAACTATTTTCACAAAACTTTTTAAGAGAAAATCACTACTCCTGTTTTTCCCATTAAAAACAGACTATATTCAAATGATCGTATTTTTTTCATAAAACTTGAATGTCAAAAATATATCAGTAAAAAGTTATGTTAACACAACACATGCAAAAAATGTACTTGGGACTTTTTGTAATCTGTCGATGAAATGTCGAACATGTAAAAGTAGTTATTTGGTAAATTTGTACGAGAAAGCAGGTATCAAATAGAAGCTTTGTACAGGAAAAAAATAGTTTGAAATTTGAGATTTTATCGAATTATCAAATTCCTCAAATTTATGATATACATGAAATGTTAAATAAAATATTCAAATATGATTTATGATCACAAAATTACCTTCAGTTATCTAAATGCATAGAATTTGAAATGAAACTTTAAATGAAAGGAGGTAATGAGACTTTTAATGAGAAAGGAAAACAAGAATAGATTTTTGGATAACTGTTAAAATCTACAGTTGTGCAGACTACAGACATTTAAAAAGAATATGTAAAATTTAAATTTGACTTTAAAAAAATAGCATTTCAGACATTTATAATACAGATTTCACTTACAATTTCCCTGGCCTTTTCTTGGATATTCTTTATGTGCGATTCCCTATTTTCTTTCATGGATTCAAGCTTCTGTTCCAGATTTTCCCGAGAAGATTGCATGAAGTTATGGTTGAACTCTTCTTTCTTAACTTTGACAGTTTCCAAGTTGCCAAGCTTTTCAGTCACGAAGCTCAACTTTTGTAACTCTACGGACTGTCAAAAATTTCATTAATTAAAAAGGTTAAAAACAAATATCCATTTGCTTTGTTGATTTTTAAAACCACACTTAATATCTCAACATTTGTAGATTTCAATATTAAATTTTTTTGCTAACAAAATTAGATGAAAATGTATTGGCTTCAAAAATCCATATTTTGGTTAGATTCATTAACTTTATCTTATGAATTTTTAACACTAACTCTCATTCAACTATAAAAACTCACAAAAGTTATTTGAAAGAAAATGAGTAATACAAAAGGAATGAAAGATCAAATCAAGTAAAACTGCTGTTTACGATCTCAAATATAGTAAAAAGCACAAAATATCAAAATTCTTTATTCTGACATTCTATGAATGATTTTTGAAGTTTAACTTTGTTAGAAGTTGAATTAAACTTCTAAAATTAGTCCTAAAAAAATTGTAGTTGAAATAATTGATATAAAATTTGAGATTATAAGTAAAAATCCAAAAATCATAAGACTTTAAGAGAGAAAGGGTACTTTAATAAAATTAGTTATTTACAACAATCATTTTTAATTAAAGATCAAGCATGCAGCTGAGAGTAAAATCTGCTGGAAAAACTAAAATTCCTGAATTAAATACTAATGAACACAACTCAAAATTATAAAAGTCAACCTTATGTAGTTTTTTCTTTATTTACTCCATAAAGAGATTCAAAAGCGCATTCAAACAAATATTTTAAAATATTAAATTTCATTTTAAAATTTAATCAAATTAATGGTTTATTCTTGATCTGAAAAGGAAGAGGGTTTCAAGAAATGGGAGCTTATTTTTCCAAAAAGGCACAATTTTGTTCATCAGTAAACATAACTTAAGGTAAACATTATTTCCCCTCTCAATTTTTGACTTAATAGTGACTTCCAAAAACAATATTAAAAAATTAAAATTCCTAAACTATTAACTTATAACTTGTCACTTAGGGTATTAATTGGAATCTTAAAACAACAACGATCTCCTCGTAAAATCCATTCTAGAATTAACACAGTGCAAGTTAATCAAAAAAGAGCAAAACATTTTGAAAGCAAATACCTGTCTTCGCTCCTCAGCAGCTTTCAGCTTCTTTTCAATATCTTCAATAGAAAGATTGGATTTAGGAGGTGAAAGGGCAACATGTTTTGGCGATTCAGTAACGGGCTCCGAAAGCACAAGCTCATATTTGATTCCTCCCTTAGAATGCTCAGAGCATCTCACTTCAGTGGCTGTAAAAGAATTATCTTACTCAATTAGCAATATTGAAAAGACTATTTAATTTGCATCAATGATAGCAATGAACATTAGCACATGAAACAAATAGGACTCAAATCTACCCTATTCATATTCTTCCCCAACTTTCAATAAATACAACTGTCAATAATTTTAAAATTTATTTTTAACTTATTTTAAAAAGAAAAATTGAAATCTTTGAAAAATACCCAAGCAATACATTGAGTGCATTTCTGTGGAAAAAACAATAAACAAGAAAGAAATGTGCTAATTAAAAAATAAATTTTTTCCCAAATCCAATTTAAGCATTCCATGCATTCTGTTTCACACTTTCATTCCACAAATCTGTACAGTAAAAAAATAAAATTCCTGAATTAGAAATTTGATCTTAAAAAAATATCGAATTTAGAAAATTTACACATTATTGAATGATAAATGAAAACATGTATTCATACTTAGCCCTGTCTCAAGACATACAGGATAGAAAATTCAATATGCAGGTACCAAATGTGTTGCAGTCGATTTATAACATTCTTTAAAAAAATAGAGTTTTCAAAAACTGATTTAAAACTACGGATATCAAATCCGAATTGCGTTTTTTGATAGCACTCGTGCAACTTTTATCCGTGAATTTTTTTAAGAATTTCAAGAAAAAATCCGATACAAAAACAAATAGATATTTTGTTTGTTGCAGTAGAGTATATTCCTACTATAATAGGCAAAATAAAGCTTTATATAAAAATTCATGTTCAATTACTGTCAAAAGAAATGAGATTTGTTTTTGCTAATAGAGTTGAAGAGAAATGAAGTACTTCAAAATTCGTTATATTAACACAATGACTTTAAACTATATTTGTCTTTCCATCTCCTTTTTCTCTGAAATATCGACAGTTCAAGGTCAATTGAATAAAGGGGTGTGGTAGAAAATTAATGGGAATGGAATGACAAGGGTGATGAAAAATACCAGTCAAAAATATCTATTTAAAAAATGAAAAGTTATTTATCAAAGTTTTGAAACTTAAAAGTTTAACTGTACTTAAAGTCAGAAATTCATAAATTTTATTTGGGGAAAATGGAAAGCTATCAATCTAATTACCGTTGCTTTCAAAAACGGGACTGGCCGTTTCGATTTCTAAAAGGAAAAAAAGGAAACAAAATAAAGTTAACCTTTGTAGGTACAGAACCGAATGTTCAATTCACCGTCTCGAATTTATTGATCACGAGTAGACTAGACGCGTTGTCTGTACTAAATGACTCATCTATCCTTTACTAGGGCCTCGAAACATGCAATAAAAAGTAGATCGATTTTTGCAATCTAAAAGTGGGTATCCGATTGTCATCCACCAAACTTGGAAGTTTTAGTACTCTAAAGTTCCCCATGCAACTTTTAAAAAAGAATTTATTTTTAGAAACAAAAAATCTGGGAAGATTTCTTTTGTAGTTCGTGTAATAAACAAGGATGTTAAAGGACAATAATTGGTATCAACATTTGAAAGACGTCTATGTGCAATACACAAGTTTGTTTTACTTCAAATATATTCTGTGCTTTATCGCATTAAAAACCATTTGCTACGAATGTTACCAACATTTCATAATTAGCGAAAAACAAAATAAACTGTCTTGTCACACATCTAAAAAGAATATAAAACATGTATCATCTTGTTTGTATGGCTGGTCAAAGGCGAATCATGAATTTTATATAGATCGACTGTTTAGGTTTATATATTCAAATTGTTATAATGAATTAAATGCAATTCTTGCTAAAATTATTCGCAAACAGGCCGCAAATTGAAGAAACTATTTTTACTATTTAAATAATATGAGGAAGCGCTCATAAATTGCATAATTTAAAACAATTACATAATTAGTCAAGTTACGGAAAGCAATTAATGAGGGACTCATTAAAAGCATTTCAAATGAACAAATTCTCATTAATGTCTGGAACAGTATTTTGCAACTTCTCTTTATCCCACGACACACTTAGGCTACAGTATAATTAATTCTGCAACATAATTAAGCTATAGAACAAAAAAAAAGAAAGAATTTAGACTTAAATTAGAACAATTTCAAAAACAAAGATGAATTAAACTCTTTAACCAAAATGAGTAGCTCTATTTAATATTATACTTTTACTCACGTATATACATAAATTATATAAAAGCCTTTATAAATTTTTTTTACCCCCAAAGAATCAATTCTTGGCATTTTTCTAGCCAATTTAAATGATAAAATTTCAGTGAAATATTTCAAATCTAATGACACCAAAAAAGAAATTATTTTCTTCAC
Source organism: Trichonephila clavata (assembly GCA_019973975.1). Classification (NCBI taxonomy): domain Eukaryota; kingdom Metazoa; phylum Arthropoda; class Arachnida; order Araneae; family Nephilidae; genus Trichonephila; species Trichonephila clavata. The sequence goes on from BMAO01039523.1 coordinate 15,479, forward strand.
CAATTGACATTTAATTGAGGAGGGATACTTTGTAATGTGATTAACTTTAATCATTTTTTCCCTTAATAAACTAGAAGCTTTTCAATTACTTGTAAATATTACTCTATAACGAAAATCTAAAAATGAAATTTAAATTCGTATAGAGAAGAAAAAAATATTAAATTATAGAAATACAAGAATCTGTTAATTATTTTAGTAACTTTTAAATTTAAAGTAACAACACGGCCATTGGGAAAACAGTAAAAGAAAAATAGGGAGAAAGTGAAAACGAAAGTAGAATCGTTTTATACTTTTAAAAACCTTAAACAGAGCCGAATCACATGATTTATCAATTAATAGTCATACACACATATACCTTCCTTCTAGTATTTCAATTAGAAAGAGGGAAAACTTTTCCCCCACTTTTCCCATAGCCTTGCAAAGAAAAAGTTACTAGAATAATTTGAGTAAAAAATTCACATATACACACAAATCGCCTTCCATTCATAATTTTTATATCAATTTCAGTTAGGCAAACATGGTCTACTACATACTTTGAAAATTAACTAGTTTCCTACTGTTTGGTAAAAAGTATCAAATATTTATATCTTGCTTCTAAAAGTTCAATCTATTTAAACGAGTGTCCGAGTGGTCACCGACAGCGGAATTGGACACTCGCCAGTTCACTGCACCAGCTCGTTTTAGGACATTCATCGGTTTTACACTTCATTGCAGATAAAAATGAGCCTAATACATCAAATGACGCCCTTTACAGTTACTTTTCCTACGTGCGACTTTGTATTGGATTTTAATGTAGATAGATATACATTCTAATTTCAGGAACGTGAAAAAGCAACAGGTAAACAATTTCCAAATTAATTTAAAATGCGCAATACAAATATACCGCCATTTTGTTGTATTTCTCATTTGTCTAACAGGTCATAGTAAACAAATTTACAATATTGTACTGTATTTTCAATCAATTTGTATTGAAAGATTTTCCCTATACCCATAAAACGTAATACAAACGATAAATTAATTTTTCGTTTTAATAAACACATTCGATGGTTCCACTCGTTTGTGATCCCATGCATTTATTCTTAAGCAGAGCTTGAGGTAGAAAAAATGTAGAAATGAGAATTTTAATTTTATGAAAATATTCCCATTTAAACACTTCCTCCAATTTAAGTTTTCAGTATACTTTCCAATTGAAATTAAAGTTTATTTTACTAGTTTTTTTTTAAAATCAAAAATACGTAACCATATCAATTTCTGCACAAATTTAAATTTTAAGTAAAAACACGCGTTTCACACATACTGGTGTTCTGATCTGATAAAATTAAAGTATGTATGCAATCATTTAAAAAACATTTTAATTTAAATCTAGTTTTAATTGTTATATGATACAAGTATAACATAACCTCAAATCGTTTTGATGACCTTAAATTCTTGAGGATAATTTTTGTACATCTTATTATTGAACAATAAGGCGATTCTTTCATGGCCTTATCTTTTACAGAAAGGAAGAGGGACAGTTCCTTTTTCCTTTGAAATTACCACAGGAAACTAGACAGAACACAATTCTGATTGCTGAAAAAAAGTTCTACCTTCTGTACAAATTGAATTTCTACCATTTTGATCTGTATTTCCGAAACTATTCTGTTCAGCAATTTAAACGGTTACATAATATTTTTTAAATTGCTTTTTTAATAATGTTACATGTCTACCAAAAAAAGTCATCGATTGTAGTTTTTTTCCCCGCAGAAGTCACTGAATACCCCTGTAAAGAATATACGAAAATTTTTACTCGCAAGGAATTAATACTAATCAATTATAGCAACAAAACATGTAAAAGTGCCTGTTCATTATTTTGAGGGATTCGATTCGTTATGACTAACCCGCAGTATGAGAAAATTATTGAACGAACAATTTTTTTAGATTGTGAGTGCTTGATGAAAATATTTTAAGCCAAAAACATTAAACTTAACATTTCTCTCATTAAGTATTCATTAGTAAGTCTGAGTGACTAATTACGAAAGTTTAACAATAGACTAGCCCAACGTATACAGACTCCTTTCACATATAATCCAAGTAATTGACGGTCTCCATAGAAACCATATACCAAGTAAAAATAGTTTTTATATACGGCGACCTAATTTCATCGCCCTTCTGGAAGTCATTGAATAGTTAGACGACTTCATTAAAACACGTGCACACGAAATCAATATTTCACTAGTAACACAAGAATTTAAATACACTCCCACACTTTTAATGCACAATCCAACTTTACCGAATTTTTGTTAAGGCATGCGACTACCCTCGGAGCACTTTTTAAAAATATATAAATTTCAACTAAAACACTTTATTTGAAATGGGGCATAAAATTAGGAATCCAAGTACAATTTCTACAAAATTAATTTTAGAAAATTGAGAATTTTAAGTGAAATTTAAGTGAAATTGCAGTTACTGTAAGACTTTTATTGAAAATTCTAATATATTCGACTTATTTTATACAGTACATAAATAACATTGTCTGCGCTTAAAGCTATAAGATTTGTAATACTTTTGAAAGTTTTTGAAATGTCATTTTTTATTCAAGAACTGGATTTTTTAAAGGAAACTAATGTTATTTCTCTCAAGAAGTGCAATAAAATACATAAATATATACGCAGAGATTAGATTATAGTCTATACTGAAGATAAAACTAAATAAGATTTTCTGAAAATTTCAATTCAATATCTTAAAAAGAAATCCTGTAGTGAACTTTACCGTGAAGCAAAAAATTAAAACAGTTTCTCAAAAAATGAATTTCAAGATTTTAATACAAAATTAAAAAATTCTAATTGTACATGTTCTAAACTCACCATATTTATAGGTCAAAATCTCTTTAGCTTCATGTTTAGCTAACTCGGACTTTTTTTAACCTTATGCTGTTTTCTGGAGAGTTTTATAGGCTATAACAATTGTAGTTTTCGGTGAAATTTTCATGAAAAAGTGCAGTTACACAATTCTAATAAATGTATTCAAATAATATTTATACAGTACGTGAATAACATCTTTATATGCGTTAGGAATTTTTAGATTTGTAATACTTAGTTTTTTTAAACATGCCAAATTTTATGCAATAACACAATTTTTTAAAAAATTAATGATTTTTTCATAAAAAGCAATCCAGTACATATACACACAGAGATTAGATTTTGATTCCTAACACAGATGGAACTGTATTAAACATGTACCCAAAATTTCAATTCAATATCTTAAAAATATTTTGTGTAGGGATCTACTTCCAGTTTTGTAAAATCCATTTCCAGTTTAGAAACGAAGTTAAAGCATAATTAATAAATATGGTAAAAACAAAATTATTTTTTTCTTTCGAAATCTTAAATGAAAAGCTATAAAATAAAAGCATAAAAGAAATTTCGAAAATTTCACTGAAATGGCGAATTTTGGGTAGTCAAAGAAATATAGCTTGGAATAAATACAGTTTTTCCTGTTTTTTTAAACTAAGAAGTTTTAGTTCTCACAGAATATAAAAGTAAGTAACGCGTATGTTTGCAATCCCAAAAGTGACTGGAGATCGTACAAATTCAATTGTTCTTCAAAAACAGAAATAAAAGGCTAGTTGTTGCATATCTGCATTTGATTTACGAGAGTTACAAAATATTCAGATTAAAAACCTTTATGAAAAAGGGAAAAGTGCTACTAAAAGAAATGCAACTTTTAATAAAGAGAATGCAAAATTTGACTATGCAATAACTACTTAACTAAAAAATCATTTTTATTTACTGCAATAACTTTACACACCGAATGCTTTTTAATGTCGCACTGTAAAACATGTGGGCCTATTGGTGGCGGTCTGCGTGTGTCGTGTCACTTCGATCAAGTGACACGACACCCGAGCAAGCAACCCCTATCCATAATCATACCAAAGGGCCTGGACAGATTTAAGGTGCATCACGGCGGGTCTTCAATGGCACTAGAGTTCGAACTCATGACACGTCAGCCAGAATCCGTGATCACTTGGCTATCGCGGTTATACGAAGTAGAGGGAAGGCCTCTTCCTCTGAACTACAAGCTTCCGAGGTCCACTCCTTGTTCACGGGCAAGATCAAAACTATTTGGAGGTCTCCGCCTGAACATGCCGCTAAGCGTCCGGGATTGTCCCTGCAGTGCACCTGTCTTAGACTTACTCAGACCACCTTATCTAGACTTAGGACTGGTCACATCAAGAGCTTAATATTTAATGGATCTGAGAAGACTTATGCTTCTTGCCACTGTTCGGCTATGGCTTCTCCCCCTCATATCATTGCATGTATTGGTGCCTCTGTGGGGCAATTATTGAATGAGGAGGATGTTTTTAATTTAATTAAGCGACATGGTCTCTTGGATTTGGTCTAGTTTGTGGTCTAGGCCAAGTGGATAAGCAACAACAAAAGAGGGAAGGAAAATTATGCAAGTCAGAATTTATGTTTTGTAAAATCTAATGGATAAAAACAATTACAGAAGGAAGCGAATTTTTAGAAATGGTTTAAATTAAAAGTATTTCGAATATAAATGAGAAGGGTAATTTATAGTTAATTTAATCAATAGCGTACATAATGGTGGGGTTTGAACCCCCCCCCCAAACCACACCCATACACCAAGAGATTTAACTTTTGACATTAAGATCATGCCTCAATACTTTCATGCACCGAGTTTTAAATATAAATTTCTCCCAATTAAGAGATGACTTGCACGTATTTCACAATCAAAAATTGTAAAAAAATGTCGATGCAATTTGCAATTTCTAAATTCATTTATATCCAGTTATCAATATAGACTAACAAAAGTTGAAGATACAATCATAAAATGAGAATTACATTAAAAATCGATTTTCTTTTAACAGAATGCTAAAATATCAATATAAATATATTTGTGCCACGCCCCGAAGTCCAGGTAGATCAGCTACTAACATAAATACACATCGAAATCGTAAAAGAATCGATAGACATGAAACTTTATCACTTCTACTACAAATTCTTCCATAAAAATACGAACTAATGTTCGAACAAAATATTAATTTGTTTTCCCGATTTTTGCGTGCGAATGATGTTTTTCCGGTCGCACTTGGAAAACTGTACGAAAATCGGGGAGAAAATAAAGCAGGAACACGTGCCGTGAAAGCATAGCACCCTTGGCGGAAATGGACTCTACCGGAGAGAGTGCCAATAATGGAGCCAAACGCTCAATACGGATGTTGTCCAAGACGTGAGGTCAATAACCGAGTCAAGAGAAAAGAATAAAAGAAAAAATAGGGCTCATCTTTTCTTTCATGGTAAGCCATAAAAACAAAAATCGGAAGAAACTATGACAAAAAAAATTAACAGAAATTACGAAAGAAGCAAGGATTGAACGTAATTTGTTTGCGTGATTGAACACAATTTAATTTGATCATTAAACTTGATAGATAATTGAAAGTTTACAAAATGTTAAATCACAAAATTAATATAATGAATACATTGTTGATCACAGATTGCGTAAAGAATTGTTTTACATAAATTTACGCCTCCTTATGCCACTGTTAAATTCGTCTCGTAATCCTTTTGAAACGAAAAGTGTTTTATTAACATCACATTATACAGCAACATAGGGCAGCATTTCGACGGACTTCGAAATACTGAAACTAGGTCATGAGACGAGGACCATGCCTAAACTGGAAGCTCCTCTCTAAAATACCACACCATTCCATTGGTAGGATTTTCTATTTTACTAAGTTTTTTCTGGAACCGAAAACATTGAAAATGGATCTAACGAATTTTCTCACAAAGCGAGCTTTTTTCGGGATTTAGAGACTTTGTTAAAGAGTTTCGATTGCAAATATCAAAATTCATCACCTTTAACATCGAATGAATTAATAAAACATTTTTAAAGATAAATGTGAATTGAATAAAGAATGATCCTAACTGAAAATAAAAACAAAATACTAAATCTTAATGTGTAAGGTGGGTCAAATCTTGTTCTTTAACAAGTAAAAATCGATATTCAGTCCAACTGATGTTTGAAGTAGAGCTGCAAATAAGGCCCTTGTATAAATACTTACTGTCGGTAATAAAGTAAAAAATAATTTTTGAAATCTGATTAGTTAACAATATTAGAAGAAAAATAGCAGTTCCTAGAGATCCAAGGGGCTAGTTCAACTAAGGTGTTTTTTTTTTTCAGATATCTTTCTGAATCAAAGAAACTTCAAAATAAAACTTAACTATTGATAATAAAGATGTTCCAATATAGAAAAATTGGCTTTTATCACATTTTTATTTTCTCTACCAATGCATTCATTATATTGAAACCTTAAATTTTACTCCAATTATTCAACAATAACAATGTTTACAATCACATTTAGGCTTGAGAAAGATTTATTCGAAAATTGATATTCAATGCATCAGTAGTGGGAAGCTTAGAGACAAACTCTAAAAACTAAAAATTTTAAAAAAAAGATTAATTTCAATTAAAGAAAAGTATCTGTACTTATCTTCTTAATTCGGGAAAAAATAATCAATCCCTAGTTATAATTAAAGCCTTTTAAATTTCATATTTGAAGCCATTGCATGATTTACGGTAAACAAAATTGAATACTTTTAAAATTAGCCCATTTAAAAATGTATTGGTAACTATAGCCTAATGAATTATAAATAAATTCATCTGCTTAGCATTTAAAAATCTGGTTTTTATAATCAAGAGAAGGGCTGCGCTACTCATTTACACAAATGAAATGTTTTATCAATGTTCTATTTTTGCAAAGGAAATTGTAAAGCTATCGCAAGATAAGAATGGAATACAAATAGTTTAAATGCAATTTACTTAAAAGTGCCATTAGTCATTTTAAATTTTTCTCACTAAATTTCTGAATTCAGCGGAGCATTCCCATTTTGAAAGAATTATTGATCAATATTTTACCTTAACGGAAGAGGATAGAAATAAAAAGAACAAATACCACTATTCCACACTCTGGGTTCGTTTCTAAGTAGATACATAACACGTTTGAATTATTAATGAAACTGGAGATGTTATTTCCATTGCAGGAAATGAAATGTGCGGAAAGACCTCTTTAAAAGCTAATGGAAGATTTTAAGAGCAAATAACGGAAAAGATACTTAACGTTTCTTTCTCCACAAAATGAAATATAATTTAGGACGTGATTTTAATACTAATGCTGAACACAACTCTACATTTTAGAATTTTAATGTAGTCAGAGCAATTATTTTGGCTCGAGGGCTACATTGTGGAACCGGATGATACCGAGGGCCGCATCTTTTAAAATGATTGTATTCATTAGTTAACTTTGCATATCAGAAAGGTATAAATTGTACCATAAAAATCAACAAATATATGTTAAATTGAATGAACTACCACTATTTTACTTGTGTATTGTGCTAATTTCACATCAATAGCCGCAAGCACATTCAATTTTACAATCAGCTTAATGAGACAAATGTACCCTACCACTTTTCTAACTTTTTAACACCCTTTTATAAGCTTTACTTGTTTGTAACGGAATCTTTGAACTCCATTTTTACCCTTTTGATAGGGTCAGATAATTCGGAATTTCGCTCACTTGTGCAGGACCGATGACACAGTACAATATTTTAATAATTTAGTTCCATTGATCATCAGGATTAACGATTTCTTATTTCTAGATCCCATTACCAGATTTGGCGACTAAAAGATTGTTACAACTTGGTTCGATTAACTATAAAAGGGTGTTTAGTTTTTTAAAAAAAACTAATTTTTTTTAAGTCAGGAGTGAGATAGCTTGAATTTCTCATGATCTACAAATTTATGTCCGCCCCAACTTGCATCCATATTTACTCTTTTACCTCCCAGCCACAAAAAAAAAAAAAAAAAAAAAAAGCTCAAATACATGTCTACCAAAAAATTTTTTAAAAAAAGAACATAGTCCATTTTTTTTCTGACTGTCTTGACAGATCACGTAAAATCTCTTTGAGGGCCGATATTTGTTTAACCCTGTTGCTGTTATGTATTAAGAGTTTTAAGTAACATTAAAAAACATTCAATGTTAAAAAGTATAATTCTCTCCTCTAGCAGTGATGGAATACGAGACGAGCGAAAGAATACTTTCTTTAATCATAAACGTAATAAGTAGAAAAAGATTCCGTTTTGCAATGATTATCTACAACAAAATAAACAATATCATTTTGAAAAGACAAAATTTGTGCCATTCAACTTTAAAAAAAAAATGAAAGATTCCATGCATCATTAATACATTTTACTAAATCATTTCAAAAAAGAATAAAACGATAAAAGAAAAAGACAAAAAGGGATGAGAAGCACTGGCAAATAATATTTAAGATTGTTCATCCACTTCCAACAAACCATCAAAAAATAATAGCGAAATGAGTCAGTAAATAAGCAAAAAACATGCTTTTTCATGCAGGATATGGAACTAAATCCAAAAAAATCAGAACTCCAAACAACAAAAAAATTCAAAAAAGGAAAGGGGGGTAAGTTTGGTGAACTCTTTCCCCTTACCCAGGAAGGCAACTTTCTTTGGCGGCCTTCTCACCACATTAGAAGTAGTCCTGGGTGGAGGAGCGATAACTTTTTTCTCTGAAAAAAATATACATCAAAACATTTCATTATATAAAATTTAATACAAAAGCCAAATTTTAAATTGTTAAGGAAAATGTTTATGAAAACACGAAGAGATGAAATTGCATTTATGAAACGATCAATGAAAAATATTGTGTATTTATACCTTCCGTTTGATAAATTGATAGGCAGAACTTGAAACCCAACATTGAATGTAAAGATTAAAGGAATGTTTTTAAAATTTAAATGACACCAAATTTTAAAAATTAAGATGCAATGAAAAGTCAGATTTGATCATTTTCATCATTTGAAACTTTAAAAACAAATTTAATATCACAACATTTTTAACTTTTACTTGGATGAGTGATTATTTACGTCGCGCTAAAAAGCTACACAAGGCTACTGGTGACGGACCCCGTTTCTTTAAACCAAGGTCAAATGATGAGGACGTCACCAAAGCTGGCATCCCTTCTCCGAACTTCCACACCACGCCAAAAGGTCTTTGAGTCCCGACAGATTTAACGTGCATCGACTCCTACGCAGTGGATTTTCAATTGCCAAAATTTCTGAAAACTAAAAGATGTTTAAAAAAGAAAGGGGAAGGTAGCTATTTCAAAAAGAAGAAATTTCGGTTTGCCCTAGCCTTAACTGCAAGTGAGAAACAATGACAAAAATTAGATTTTCTTAACTCTTATAAGCGATGTATAACAGTGGCGAAAACAAATTTTTCCCAAGAAAGGGGATTTCCAGGGTCGAAGTCCACCATTCGTTTATCATACCTCAATACGCCGCCAGACATTCTTTTGATTTTGGGAACAGTAAAAAGTAAATTTTGAATTAATTAGCATTAATTTATAAAATAAATTGGTTATCACAAATAATTGAATTTTAGGCAGTGCCGGTTTATCCACTGGGCGCTTGGAAAACTGGACTTGATCAGATTTTCTGGTTATAAATTTCGATCCACCAGTGCCAAGGGGTCTGTAGATCCTGAGCGCCCAGGCCGCAATGAGCTTCAATCGGCACCAATTTAGGTACTTTTTTCATAAGATTATCAACCAAAAAAATAATCAAGGGCTATGGGTGTCCACAGGTCCGGACCCTACCCTTGTGTTATATAGCCACTGAAGAATAACTGAAATATATTTTTCAAGACCTTCCACAATATCGTAGTGAAAATAAAACAAATTCTTTCAAAATTTTCAAACTAAGCCCCGAAAATAATTTTAATACAATTCCTCGTTTCACTTGACAAAAACAGACAAAATTGAAACCCCTGAACAATTGAATAATCTCTATTAATTTTTAAATATTGTGCATTTGATAACTTTAAATAAACCAAAAAATATTCAAAAATGCTTAATTTGAAACCCAGAATTAACACTCCTTTTGCATAGTAAAAAATATTTAAAGCGAGATTTAATATGCAGTTCTCATTGTTCAGCCCATTTTTGGCTGCGTTCCATTTGGCGCAGTATTCAATACAGTAGTGCAGGAAAAGCTGCATAACTGGGCGAACGTGAAGCATTAACAATTCAAAACAAACCAGTACCTCTCTGCATTGGAATTCTAGTTTGAAAACTACTTGTAATGCAAATTATTAAAAACCACGATTACTCAACTTATCAATTTTGAATAGTTATTCAAAACAACGATTGTAATCCAAAAATTGAGACTTTGAAGCTCTAAAAATATAGCTAAAACCACAAAATATAAAAGCAATTTTAAATACCGAGTTTTATCTAAATGCTTCTCGTGATAGAAATTTCAACCAGTTTCAAAATAGGTTGTTTTTAGTAATTTAGTTTGTTTCGAGTGTTAATATTTACACATAAAATATTTTGCTATTTTATTGTTTATTTAAAAAATTAGATTAAATGTATTACGTAGAGATAATTTTTTTTTAGGAATCGCTTTTAGACTAGCCACTTATATTAACTTAATTACGTTTGCCGTTACTCTTTTTCAGCACTAACCACATTTGTTAAAATGTTATATATATATATAAAAATGAATACAGAGCCAAGTTAACCAGGATTAAGTAATGCTCTAGGTGATGGTATGACTTAGTGAGAATTGACAATGAAGCAACACAAGGGATGTTGAAGATGGCCTTTGTAATTTTGAACCATTGTCAAAGGACGATAACAGAGGTGACCCCGCCCTCTCCAAACTTCCACACCATGTCAACGGGAGGACTCGGCCTCGACAGATTTAACATACATTAGCTCCTCCACACGGCGGTCAACTAAATGGCCTAAAAAATTAGCCAAGAAAACACCATACAAGGTAAAAAATTTCCTAGAACATGATAATCTAGGCTGACACTTACATCCACGTTTATTATTCATGAATTTTATTCTAGATTAGGCGATGTCCAGTTAATGGGACTCGGATTAACGAGGATTTAATGTATTAGCATTAATAAGAATTACTCATTAAATGTAGAAAGACAATGTGTTGATATAGCAACAGGAAATGCATAGTTATATATTGAAAATGAAATACACAGTAAGCAATTAGAATATACATGCATACTTAAACATTAAAAGTTTTTAATCATGCTAAATCTTACGGATTTTTCTATCATAATTATAAATACTATCAAAATTGCAATAGTTATAAATAAGCAGTAAAGAATGAGAACATTATTCAACAATTTTACATTATACCAATGCGAGTAAAAAAATCCATGAAGTATTAAAAACTTAAATGATACTTAACAAAATATTTGACATTTAAATAAAAAGATTCTCGATAGAAACTAAATAAATCGATCATTTGTTAAATTTTAGCGAAAAAAATTACCTTAAAAATTTATAACAATTCGAAATGTATATCAATACCATCCCAAAAATTTACTGTAAAATTACCGGTTTTTAGAAGTCAACTGAACAAATGCGATCCTAATATCTTTTAAGCATTTCTTACCTACATTAGGCACTTGGCAAGTTTTGCAGAAGCACTGCAGGAAAGATTTTGTAAAAGTTTGCGTTATAAACGTTGTAGCTACCATCTTCACCTAACGTGTAGAAGAAATACAAAGCTTGTAAATAAAACGATGTTAACTCTCCAAGAAAGCTCTTTTAACCCAAGGAAGCACAAGAGAAAATTTAATCTTACGTTTTGTTGACCAACTCTCAATTCTCCACGCTTAACTATAAACTAAGAAGCTGCAGTTTTTACGAAACCTTCATAAAGAACTCCGATTGCACCTTGCGGGAAAGCCAACACCCAGTTACTGTGCGCAGGGCCGGGTTATACGTTTCTCCAGACTACAGACGAAAGACAGACTGTCGCCAGTTCGTCGCCAAAAATCCATTTTACCAGATGACTCATACCGCGCAGGGAAGCTCAAAATAAAGGGTGCTTGTCAAAAAAGAACGAAGGGTTTCCGGAAACAAAGAAAACAGGATTTTCTCTTCTTTAAACGGACATATTTGTTAAATTAGGACAATTAAAACTTTTTTTTTTGCCTTTTTTCCCAGTCTGCTAAAGAATCTGGTGAATTTTTAGAGGGGGCGGGGACTGTTGGGAATATGTGGCTAATAGTTTGTATAAATAATTAAATTTAATCAAATATCGATTTAAAGATATTGTGCAGTTTTTTTCTAAAACAAACATCAAAAATCTTAAAAGTTGTTTTAATATCAATTTTTAGGACAAGCACTTTTTGGATATCAGTAGCGAAAGAGGATTGAACAGACTAGAATTTACGAGTCAAAAAAACAAATATAAACAAGAAAAATTATGCTTCAATAAAATCAAAACAAAAAGACAAAAAAAAATAAATAAACGATAAAATGCCGTAACTTTTTAACGAATAGAACATACGAATATCATGTATTTCATGAAAGTATGCATATTAAAATACCATTTAAAATACATATTAAAAATTTAACCACTTCCAATTATTTATACACAAAATTTTTACTACTAACATATTTCTAAAGTAAATTTTTTTAAGTTTTACAAATAATGTGTTCTTGAAATTTCCCATACCATCAACAAAATGTGATCTTGTGTGATATTTTCCATCAATTCATTTTTAGATTTATTTTCCATAAAAATATTAAAGTGTTTTGTAAAAAAAACGGTTGTCATGCATACCAGTAACTATATTATTTTGTGTTTGAATTATTTTTTTTACTAAAAAAGATCTAAAATTCGATAGTGAAAGGAATTTCAAATGAAATATTAACGATCTTTATTCAGGGGGACGGGGAAGGATGAGACCACAGAATATTATAACACAATCGTCTCCATAGTAAAATAAAATGTGAAATATGACAGATCGTTTCCTAGGAAGAAAATAAAGGAATACGATAAAGAACCGGAAATCTGAAAAGTTTAAAACTAGTTTGTGACTGCTGTAAGTGTTAGTGAAAGCTTAATATTTCATACTCTAAGCGGATGAAACTGTCAAAAATGATACTCTTAAATTTATGGAGAGCATTATTCGAAAGTAAATTTTAGTTCAGAGATCTTGATAACGATGTAAAATCTTTTCCGTTCCAGGGGAAGGGGATTGAGTTCTTTGAAAAAGTTGCTTCTTGAATGCATTTTTTATACACCCATGTGATTTTTAACCCTCCATTAATTATACAATTGTATACTTTTATACAAAAACCTTTTGAAAATCGCTTACAACAAGTAACTTCAGCTCAAGTGCCTCCGCGTTTACCTCATAATATAGAAGAATTGATATATTGATTTGTTAAAACTGGAAATTGAATGAATTTTTAAAAAAAGAAAATACCCACTACAGAAGAAAAACCCTCAATCGTAGAGTACTTAACAAAACAAAATTGAAGAAAACACTACTGAACCCAACTGGAGATCAATTAACAATGTCAACTAAACACAGAAAAAGGAAAAACTCCAAAAACTACTAAAGAACAAAAAACACACTTAAAGAGACAAGGACGACACCCGAGCTGGCAACCACTCCAAATTACCACACCAACGGGAGGACTTCGAGCTCGACAGACTTATCGTGTCCCCTCTACACGGCGGATCTTCAGTGGCATTAGGACTCGAACCCGGGACTGGCTAGCTACGAGTTCATGACCATGCCCATTTAAAAACATCAAGAATAATAAGTAACACATTAAGAATTTAAAAGCTGTGGCAGAGACATCTTAAGACTCTCAGAAGCCCTGGGCCCCTATGCAAAAGTAGGCCCTACCCTAGATCTTTAAAAGTAGACAATACATGTATAGTTAAATACTCGTTCAAACGATAATTTGAAACAGATGTGCACAACTCTCAAAAACCTAGCCACAAACCGGCACGACCGACGGCTGCATTTCGATTAAACGAGTGGTATGATTATTTATGGTATTACGCCTAGGCCTAGACATGAACGGTCATCACATTAAAACAGACTTGCCACTTTTGACAATTAACATTGAGTTTGAAAAAAAAATAACCCGTCTTTAACAGAATATGAACGAGAATATTTGTACTTTAAAATTATTCGGATCATGATCTTATTAAGGCAGAGTCGAGAACGAAGCGAGGTCCCGGGCCCAGTAAGCCCATGCCTTAAGACGTCTCTGAACTGTGTAGACATTTTTATAAATAAAATCATTGAAAACATTCAAGCACTTGAGAAAACCAGATGAAAATTTTATAAAACTTGTAGATCGAGAAATTTATATAATTAAACCCGACAGATACAGTCTCAAGTAAGGTATTATTTTTCAAACTTCTGGTTAATACAACAGCTTGCTATATATTGGGTTGGCAACTAAGTAATTGCGGATTTCACTCATAGATGGCTTCAGTTGAATTTTTAGGTTTGTAGACGTAGTACAAATGTAAAACACATTGTTATTTGATAGTTGGCAATTCAGCTGTCAAGCAGTAAAAAGTTTTTTGAGCGGTTGCGTAGTTTTCGTTTGGCGTTCGTTGAAAAATGGAAAATCAAAAGGAACATTTTCGTCATATTTTGCTTTTTTATTTCCGCAAATGGAAAAACGCATCGCAAGCTCATAAAAAGTTATGTGCTGTTTATGGTGATGAAGCCTTAAAAGAACGGCAGTGTCAAAATTGGTTTGCCAAATTTCGTTCTGGGGGTTATTTTTCACTCAAAGATGAAAAACGCTCTGGTCGTCCAGTTGAAGTTGATGGCGACCTAATCAAAGCAATAATCGATTCGGATCGTCACAGTACAACACATGAGATTGCAGAGAAGCTTCATGTATCACATACATGCATTGAAAATCACTTAAAACAACTTGGCTATGTTCAAAAACTCGATACATGGGTTCCTCATGAACTGAAAGAAACGCATTTAACGCAACGCATTAACAGCTGCGATTTGCAGAAACGTAATGAAAATGATCCATTTTTAAAACGACTGATAACTGGCTATGAAAAATGGGTTGTTTACAACAATATCAAGCGGAAAAGATCGTGGAGCAGGCCAGGTGAACCAACTCAAACAACATCAAAAGCCGATATTCATCAAAAGAAGGTTTTGTTATCAGTTTGGTGGGGATTACAAAGGAATTGTCTACTTTGAACTCTTACCACCCAACCGAACGATCAATTCTGATGTCTACATTGAACAACTAGCGAAATTAAATAATGCAGTTGAAGAAAAGCGGCCCGAATTGACAAATCGAAAAGGTGTTGTATTCCATCATGACAATGCAAGGCCACACACATCTTTGGTCACTCGGCAAAAATTATTGGAGCTTGGTTGGGATGTTTTGCCACATCCACCATATAGTCCTGACCTTGCACCATCTGATTACTTTTTGTTTCGATCTTTACAAAACTCCTTGAATGGTAAAAATTTCAATAATGATGTCAAATCGTACCCGATTCAGTTTTTTGCTAATAAAAACCAGAAGTTTTATGAACGTGGGATTATGATACTGCTTGAAAGATGGCAAAAGGCCATTGATCAAAATGGGCAATACATTACAGAATAAAGTTATTTAGTTCCATGAAAAAATTGTCTTTGATTTTCTAAAAAAAATCCGCAATTACTTTGTTGCCAACCCAATAAATGCAGTCAAATCATTGTCGACTTCACGAAAAAATGAGGAAAATCTTAGTAATATGAAACCTGAATGGAAAATTATTTTTTTCTATAAAATAAACAGCTCATGAACTAAATTTACACCACATTTCATGGATTTCGATTATATTTTTGTAAGTTAATTTAGTAGAAGTCAAACAATATAAAAAGAATCATATCTGAAACTGATGTTTATTTATGGATAAATGTTTTATTTGAAATATCTTTCAATCAGGCCACTGCCACTGCCACTGAATATAAATTTACCTTCAAATCAACAACTTAAGTCATAACTTTTACTCGTTTTATGAAATGAAGGATCATTTATAAAAATGATAAAAATCATAACTTCTTATTGATGATTAATTTATATTCATAATATAAGAATTAAATTACGATTTTATTGATACAGTAGCTCACACGGGAATTTTTCAAGGGCAGGTTCGAAAGTTCACTATTCTCGTATCATGCTCCAATACGCCACCCAACATATTCTTTTGATTGTCAATTTTCGAGAACAAAAAAAAAATTAGTATTATAATTATTAGTATTAATAAAGTTATTAATAACAAGTACTTAAATTTTACACTCTTTATTTAGGGGATTATAATCAATCGAAAAAAAATTGAGGGCTTTGGGCGGTACTCCAGATTCGATGACCCCCCCCCCCCCCGTGTGCTTCATTGTATTGATGATTGTCATAAGTTGAAATGTAAAATTATTTCAACTTCTTTCGACAGTTGAAAGATTTGTGAAAATAGATTAGATATTCACAATCTTTTTGTACGATAAAAATTCTAATCACTTTACGAGATTAAAAACAGATTCAAACATCCGCCATTACCCATCTAGAATTATACTAGTCAAAATAATTTCAAAATTTGGTAGAGTGGAGGGTGCCTCCCATTCATCATTGCCAAGCAGGTAATAAACTCGGTCTGACCCTAGCCCTCAAGTATAACAGATACTCCCAGACTGCACTCTCGTCTTGTCAGTGGTCACATCAATAAATGCCTCTCATTCTAAGCGAACAAAGATCTCCATCTGTGCAAGGTGTCAAGATCACCAGGCTTCTCCGGACACATAATGCGTTGCATAAATCTCGCAAGCAAAGATATCTGCACTGATCCTCTTGTGCTCGACTTTAAAGAGTCTACAATTTAATTCCAGTGTGGGCATTATGTCGATCGCGATCGGCCAATGGACCACCAGGACATTTTGGGGTGACCGCCATCACTCGGATCAATTTCATCACACACACATGAAGGTCTAGAAATATTTTAAAAATACGGAGGGAAAAAATCTAACCATAAGAAAAAATTTCGTTGAATAAAAAATGCACTTCGCTGTTTAGAGGTTATTTTACGAAGAAAATCGTTAAATGTTCTCGATTCCAGAAAAAAGTTTGCTAAATAAAATTCCTAAAATGGAGGTCCGACTATATAAAATACCTTCTTTTAGCTCACAGCCCCTACGCCACTGGGTGGACCGCAACACATTGAAAAAAAATTAGAAGTAGCCCATACCCTGGAAAAGTCTGCACACCCTTGATTTAATTGATCTTGTCCAACTTCGCCAAACCCTGGAAGATTAGCAAAAGAAACAGATTTGCCGCAAGATTATCAAATTATTAAAACAAGAGGTAAATTGTTATATTTAACCGCATTTTTTTTTTAAAGTTCAGTGTATTTCAAACATTGGAAATGGATTCTGCTACTTCAAAACATGAATGAGGATTTGAAATGTTACATTTCTCGGCAAATTTACACCATGCCATGAGAACGGCGCAAATTTCAATCGAACTGAATAACGTACAGTAAAATCGAGCTTATGATTTGAAAACGCAAATTTTGCAATGTTTGGGTTTTATTCGCAACGGCTAGTTTTTCTTCCAAATATACTTAAAATGGTGTTTTTATACGAAGACTATATCTTAACTACCGGTCGAAACTTGCTTCATCTCATAACATGTCAACAGAAAACAAACAGTTTTCTTGAATGATCACAAATAGAAACCAATATTTAAATTTGCGCCGACCCCAACTTCTACAAAGTTTGTTTCATAAAACTATGTCATATTATTAAAACTACCGCGTGTTTATCTCGCGAACCAACTCTTTTCTTCAATAAAAAAAAACTTGGCCTAATCACAGAAAGCTGTTACGACTAAGAAATCAAATACGAGCTGAATGTTTTCGATTTCAGCCTTCGAATTCCTAAAAACATTAAAGGAAGCTAAATTTGCAAATCAAACCTTTTTAATATTCATTATTTGTTGAGTTTTTTTTAATTCAAATGGTAAAAAATAGTTAATTCATTGGTCTTTAAAAATTTTTAATTCCAAAAACCAGCGCGAGTGAATGTTAACGTCGCACTGTTGAAGCTACTCGAGGGCTTTTTGATCGTAATTTTGAACCACGGTCAAGCGACGAGGACGTTTGAGCTCCCGACAGATTAAACGTGCATCACTCTACATTGCGGGTCTTCAGCGGTACTAGGCTCGAACTCATGACACTCCGCCCACGAGTCTGTTTTCCTTGACCACTAAGCTACCGCGGCCACAAAAAATCCGATAAATAATCTCGGAAAAAATCAGATACGAATCCATTCCATATTCTAAATTTATACTTGCTGAAAGGTATGCTATTTTAGATGGTTTTTAACACACGGCGAGTTTTTAGCAAAGCCAAATGATTTTTAATGAATTCAAAAATATTTTAATTGTTCAAGTCTGCGATAACTTAATTTCATTTAACAGATTCGATATTCCAAGACCAAAGACACAATTACTATTTATTTGAATACAAAGACGGGAAAGAAAAATCTTTTAGAAAAGCGGGGTTTTTTTTTGAATCTATAAAACAGATCAGGACGAGAAAAATCAGTTTTCATTTAACTTATTTAAGTAATCATGTGATTGAGCGAACGAATGCACAATTGGTTGCTATAGTTACCGAAGACGCGGCGATGTTTAAGAGTCATATCTTTCTTTTATCTCACAATGGTTAACTATAAAAGTGATCAGGAGGCGAAACCCGAGAGAGGAAGTGGGAGAAGCTCCAAAGAATACTTTAAAATAAATTGTTCCCTGAAATTGTTCACGAGTAATTGAAATATACCCCTGACTTTTTTTTAAATTTTATCAGTAACTTAAGGTTGTCTGCGAAATGCTTCACGACCCAAAAATATAGGAACCTTTCTTCTGCTGAAGTGTACCTCAAAATTAATAAATTACAACTTCATCTTGTCGAGAGAGGCATCTTATTATACAACTCATTTTTATCGTAGTTTATTCATTTTTCAGGAATACCCCAATATATAGTCTATACTATTACACTACGCGAGCCATCTTAAAGTGAAAATTTTGTCATGATTTGAAATGATTAAAAATGCAGAGTTATAGATAATTTACAGCGGTGCAAACTTATGAAAATTGAAATATTCACTCTTAATTCTCAATTATGTCCAAATGTGTGCAATCCGATTTAAAACAAGCGATTGCGGTGGCGTTTTGAGCATTTCCGGATAGTTATGGACACCCAAGATTGGCAGAGGTTACGGGCTGAATACTTAGGATCGTTATATTGATTTTTTTTAAAATTGATAACGGCACTTTGGGCTGCTAAAATACCTTGAATATTTAAATGCACAGAATGATCCATTATGCCGTTAACAAATACCAAATTACCTAGTCTTGATGCTAACACACATTGCAACATCAAGAGGTGCTTCTTCTGCCATACTTAATCTAACAAGATCTCTTCCATTAACTCGTTTTTTTCTCTCTTCTCCATAATTCCACTGGAACCAAAAATATTAAATTTTCTCACTTCTGCATTTCCCATGATTACATAGATATTTTTATCATAAATGATCCTATATCAATTTTGATCCTCGGATTAGCATACGAATTTCTTCTAACAGATCGATCGGCCTTGTAAACCAGCCGATTTTTGCATTAGTGGAACAGGGTCTGGTGATATTGAAGAGAAAAGTTTTGATGAATTTCTGTAGAAATAGTGTTCACACATGTATTCAAAACTTTTCTAACAAGAAATCTCTCATCACGTCGAATTAGCTTAGACCAGGGGTACTCGACTTTTTCCCCCAACGGGCCACATACATATGGCAGGTATTTCACGCAGGCCTCAACATGAGGATAATGCGGGGAAAACATTCAAAGTCCAAAGCAACATTGATCAAAATATTAAAAAACTTATATTTTCCGGGTTTTTTTCTCCCTTCTCAAAAACTATATCAACCTTTCTATCAAACACATACAAAAAAAATGTGCACCATTATGCATTTTTTACCGAGCTGGGGTAGTTTCGATTTCCTTCCATCCAAAGCAAGCCTCTTATTTGCATTCTATTATAAAAAAAAAAAGCAAAGCGATAGCAAAATTTATAGATTTGGTTGTTTGACTAATGTAATTTCCTACTAAGTTTTTAGTACACTGTTTTCAAATAATTTAATTCTTGAATTAATAACCGGACCACTCAGAAATAGCCGACCCACATGCAGCCTGCAGGTTGAGTATCCCACTGGCTTAGACGGATGGACATTATAATCTCCCCCCCCCCCTTTCAAGCACTTAATCATGCAATAAACAGTCGAATTAAGATTTATTAATTTAGTACCATTCCGAAGCATAATTTACCTCTTTCCTGATAAAAATAATTTTTCGTATGTCATTCGCGATTGGTTGTGATTTGACATTAACAGGAATATTTTACTAAACAGGCAAGGCTGTGGCAAAATATTTTAAATATCACAATGCAAAAATAAAAAGCGGCAAATAATGTTATTCATCGATTTTCCCCCCAAAATGTTTCGATGTTCGACCACTTTTGTGACGCTTTCAATAAACACATTCATTTTTATAAAAATGAGTTCATTTCAAAAACAGATTATATTAGTCTTACAAAACTCTGTAAATTAAAACGTAGATTGCATGAAAAATAGAGATTTTTCGAATTCCAGCTAGTTTTTCCTAGAAATTTCTGAAGTAATTAATTATTTTTGGGAGTCACTGTATAAAAATCCCAAGAGATTTACAGATAAATACAAAAAAATATAACTGAACAATGAAGGAAAATAAAACATTTGTCAAAATATTGTTTAAGCTTAAAATTTTATTTTCTTCCCAGAACTAATTTTTTTTCAAATAGAACATTTAAATAATGAAAGAAAGGCAGATTTATTAAGTCATTTTGAAACTAAATATTTCAAAAAATTCATAAATTTGTACATAGGATATCAAAAGTATAGAAAAAGTAAAAGAAAACCGCTAATCTCATTCCAATATCCTTGTTAGGGATTTTAATAGTTTAACAAAAGTAGGACAGTTTATAGATTCAAATATACAGAATTACTTGCTACTTAAAATATTATACTCAAAAGAATGACTTTTCCCAACACACATAGGGAAAAATAACAAATTTCACTGCTGTTCACTAGCGTTACTAACAAATTAAATAAAAACTTATTTTTGAAGGTAGTAAAAATTATAAATTAAATATTGTATAACTTCAACAAGTTACATTTTAAGGTAGAACAAACAAACTAGAGTGAATATTAAACAGCAGAATTATACATAGATCATATTAAGCATATGTTAAAGCATTTATATTTTTCCCATTAAAACTGAGGAACATATTGAATTACACAATCAAATGAAAGTATTATTCACAGCTTGGTGGGGAAAAAAGGAGAAAGGTTACTTAACAAGAACTCAATTCTGGTTATACCACTTAAAATGTTAAAATTATTTTGCAGAGAAAAATTCTTAATTTCTAAATGAGATAAAAATTTAAATTGGATTTGAATACTTTAAGTAAAATATTGTTAAACAATAGTAAAAGCTCAAACAAGCAGGTACATCAAGAATATTCATTGGGGGTAATAATCCTTTCGAGATCTAATCTCAAATAGTGAAATTAAGAGTGATTGATAATTACTTTAAAAAATATATAATTCATAATTTTCATTCCTGAAAATAAATTTACCATAAAATCTTGCATTTAAAAGTTTCTCATTTCATTATGCTATTGCTGAATATATTTCTAAAACATTAATTTAAACAGGTAAGTTTCATCAGAAGTGTTTCTTATGTTTTTAATTTTATCTAGTAAGCAAGCCAATTTCACAAAAGTTTAAAATTTTGCAGAAATCATTTTACATACAATGCAAAAGTAATGCCAATAAAATAAAGTCAAGATTATGTGCCAAGACTGAACTATATTAACGTTGCGCAGTAAAGCAACACAAGGACTTTGGGCAATGAACCTCTGTCAAGTCACAAGATACCTCAGCTTGCACCCCTCTCCTAACTACCATACCACACCAACAAGAGAGCCTTGAGCCTCAACAAATTTAATTTACATCAAGCCCCTTTACACAGTGGGTCTTGAGTTGCCCCTGTGACTGAGTGAGTGAATATTAATGTCCTACTATTCAGCTGCACGAGGGCTTTTGGGGACGGTCCGCGTAATTTTGAACCATGGTCAAGTGACGCGTACGACACCTGATCTGGCACCCCCTCTCCTAACTACCACACCAACGGGAGGACGTTTAGCTCTCAACAGATTTTACGTGCATCGCTCCCCTACACGACGGGTCTTCAGTGGTACTGGGATCGAACTCATGACATGCTAGCCACGATCCGATGCCTAGACCACTTGGCTATCGCGGCCACGTTGCACCTATGACACTCCGGCTACAAGTTCAGATCATTGTGTAGAAAAATCTTTAGAAAAACAGTACAAAAATACATATTACATATAATTGGTTTTTAAATAAAAAAGTTAACTTACGGCAGAATTAAGCATATTTTAAGCTTAAGCACGTTTAACAAACAGTGACATTTGCTTAGCAAACAAACATTAAAATATTTAACAGATATATCAGTCAAAAAAACAGAAAATTTAAAAAATGGTAATTCAATAAAAATTCTATTACTTTAGTTTAGCTTTTGTAAATTCTACAATCTAGCAAACATTTTTGAAACCATTACATTATCAAGAAATAGAAAACACTTCCAAATAAGATCTCTTGAAATCTTTTCAAATGAAATTTTATTCAGAATTATTGAGAATTAAAACCCAAAATTATATTTATTATGAACGAAAAGAATATTTAAGAGTTACTTTTATGAATGCATGATTAATATGATGCACTTTATATACTCTCCAGTTATATACTCTTTATATAATCTTTCAGTTCATTTCAATATTGAAATTATAAAAATTTAAATAACAAGTTATAAAATCTATTGGTTAAATTCATGAAAAATTTGTACCCCTAACTTTACCATTTTGCTTATCTAAAAAAAACTGTAGGATTTATTCCAAAATAAACTGGTTAAAAATGTTTAAATTACAATTTTCCTTTAAAAAAATTATCGAAAAATAAAAACTTTAATATTTTATTTTTTAAATTAAATAATTAAACATTAAATATAGTAATTAGCTATCAAAACTTTTTTTAATTGAATGGAATTTATTTTTAAAATTTGAATATATATTCATGCACATATGAAAAGACTATATAGCCTATAAAAAATTAAATGCTGCCACAATAATCAAAATTACCCCAAACAAGCACTTAAAATTTTATCACAGAAGTATCATAACATACAAGTAAATAGAATGAATTTGTGGAACTATTTTTTTACAGATTATATTCAACCATAAAATCTGGATGAAGGGAGAAATCTACAGATATTAGCACTTGTTGGTAATATATATAATTTAATAAAATCAATGCATGTGACAAAAGTTTTTTAAAAAATGAAAAAAGGAAGCACTAAGGCATAACCTTTATGCTAAAAATTAAAAACCTTTTACTATATTGATATGGAGGAATTAAACCCTAAATTCTTGTATGCACTAATTTCCATCATAACATTTTCAACTTTAATCCATATTTTATTGATTATCAACACAATTAACTGAAAATCTTTAATACAAAATTGGTTTTAAAAACTTTAAATCAAAATTAACATCCATAACATGAAAACAAAAACTTAATTAAAATCTAATCTTAAGGTAGTGGTCAAAAATCTACCTAAATATTAATATCACAAAAAAAAAACCTTAAAAATAATCTAATTGCATATATTTTGATTTTACAATATTAAAAACATTTATATTAGCCTGAAATTCTGTAATTCTCATTAAAAAAAAGCACCATTTCTCAAAGTGAAATATGAAAGCTAGATTCAGTTCTGATGAAATATGCAAGAAATTCATGTGCACCACTTAAACATAATTTAACATTTTGCATAAATATTTCTTTACTAATGTAACCATGAATATTTTTATTACATTATAGGATAAAAAATTTACAAGACTTAAATTTTAATAATGGATTCAAAAGAATTTTAATTTTGCAATTTTTTTTTTTAAGAGTAAAATTTTTTAAAGCATATGAAAGTAATTTCATGGCAGAAAAAGACATGTTATTCATTTTAAAAAAGTCAGTTATATCTCAGAAAAGAACTCTTCACTTAACTATTCACATGCAGCTTTACAGAAAATCATTTAGGTAACCATTCAATATAAGTCTTTTGACACACATGAAAGTAATACTTTAATTGTGGTTGATACATACATATATCTTTGAAAATATGTAGTTTTTCTATCCATACTTCAACTCATGCAATAAAACATTAAGCAGTTATTGACTTTAATATAACTGTTTGAAAAGAACTCGAATATGTTCCTAAATACATTTAATGATAAAATCCTTTGAGGAACGATATTAATAAAAATATATTGAAGCAAATTTATCAAAGTAAATAGCAATATTTATCAAAGTAATTGTAATAATATTGAATACTTCAAATGTTTAAACCATGTTATCGTTTTCAATTCCATATGGAATTTAATTTAATTGGTATATGAAATGGTTTATATTTAAATTTATGTAGAATAAAGAGTTCTTAATACAATAAATAAACTTACATTTGTTGTCAGTCATGATTTCAAAATTCAGTGGATTAAACCTAAAAGAGGAAAAAAATATTACACCTTTATAGTTTTCTGCAGCAATTATAATGCTCTAAAATTATTTAGATAATTACCAGTAATTATAAATATCAGCAGAAGTAAAATAAAAATATAAAAAACTCAATAACACGAGCAAATACGCATTGATGAGTTTCAATACAATTAGCTGTCGAACAAGAAGTGTTTGATTATTATTATCGGTTATTTTTAGATAAGTCTACAAAATTGCATTAACCAATGCAATTGATTAGATATATTGACAAGATAAAAATTTATTGATAATACATGACAAAGAAGATGCTCACGAGAACAAAGAAATATTGTCAAAACAAAATGTGTACTTACTTTACAAATTAACACCTCTTACGTGGCACAAACAGGTTCAGATTCTTTCTTTCACTAGTAAAATAGTTTTCTAAACTAACACAGGTATCAGATTAAAAGTTTCACACACACTTTCTATTTTAAAAACTGTAATTTTAACAGACTCGGACGCGTTACCTTTATAAACAGTCACATAAAATCCGCCAAAACCATCTCTACCCACAACGCCAGCTGTGATTGGATAAAGTTTCAAATACTGGCCTATCAACAGTGGCTAGTAAGTGACGTCACTTACTGGTTTTGGATTAGGAAAAAAAACCTTTTCTCACACGTTTGAAAAGACCGGTGAAAGAACGGGTTTTCATAAAAACATCATGAATGTTTATAAACGTACAACTTTATGAATGATGCTTTTTATCATATATTTGAGTGGTTTCTTAAGCAAATAATAATTTTCCACTTTTAGTCGACCAGTTAAATTTTTTTTAGAAAACTAAAAAGATTGTGAGAAAGGATTGTAAATTGCAAAAAAATATGTGCATTTCCATCATTTAAATTATTACTATTATTTATATTACGAGAAGTTTCAATGTTCTTTATTTTTCATAATTCTTTTCTCTTTATGAATGTGAATAAATGAATAAATGAAAACAGAAGAGAAAATCCAAAAGAAAAATATAATTTATAATAATTTTTTTGTACTATTTTTCTGGTTTAGCACTATTTTTTTTTTCACGTAAAAAAAATTTGCCCTTTTTCTGTCCTTTTATTTCAAATAGAATATTTGTTTCGTTCGCAAATTATTTTATGCATATCTATCTGTTATATTTCAGGTAATATCGCAAAATGAATGCAGTTTTTAGAATAATCGTAATGGAATTTAATAAAATTAACAAACAATGTGCGGGCAACACATATATATACAAGATGAAGAAATATATATATATATACATATATGGCCGTTTTTGTTACATTTACCTCTTAATTCGCAAAACTACGCGAATATAATCCTTCCCTGCAGATTTCAATTTAATATTATTAACTTTTCTTTCATACTAGTTATTCTTAAAGAAACATCTATAATTTTTAAATTAAAAACTATTAATATTTAAATAATTTTAAAAACATTAATGGGGGAAAAGAAAGCGAAATTGTGCAATCGCCTTACATTCATCTTACATTTCATCTTACATTTTTAAAAAAATAAAATATCTAAAATTTTATAAACATGATCCCATAGACAAACAAAATTAGTCCGTTTGGTTACCTAATACAGTGATTTAAAATTTTCGATTAGGGGATATATTTTACTATTTCGTTCGAGAATTTTGGAGATCTTAACTTTAATATTACTTACATTAAATATGAAATCATTGGTATTTTTTTAGAAATAATTTCTGTTCTTTTTAAGTGAAGGAATTGTTTAATGTAAAATACCTTTCTCAATTGCATGCATTATTCATAATTTTAATAAAATACTAGCCATGACCTTCCCGTTCGCTGGGTATTTTTATGATGTTTCATGAATATATATTGTTGATTGTATTGAAAAATATTCTTATAATTCTTGATTTAAAAAGGACAGAACTTCTAATTAATAATTTCTAAAATTAAATTAGAATCATCTTTTACTCTCCCGTAACCCTCTCCCAAGTGGATTTCCAAAAAAAACCCATTTTTAGTACTACTCAATAAAATAAACACGCTTGCCAAATTTCAAAACTAAATCTATTTGATCAAAGACGATTTTTTTTTTATCAATAAGCTCCAATAACCACCTTTGAGTGTCGATTTCTGTAAGATCCTGTCAACAAACATGTTCCAAATTTCATTACTGTAGGTCTAGTAGTTCAAAAACATTTTTTTTTTTTTTTTATCAATGCTCTGCAAAAGATTTTCTCTCCTTTATAGGAGTCCATTTCCATAAAATACTTAAGAGGATTTCAATTCAACAAAAGTAACTTGCATACTAAATTTCATTACGGTAAATAATAGCAAAATAATGACATTTTTTTTATAAATAAGTTCCAGCAACTCCCCGTTTCTCCGCCCTCCCCTACCCCAATAGGAGCCACTTCCCGTAAAATCCGTTCTTAGCGGATATATATTCAACAAAAACAACAAAACCCATGATTACAAAATTTCAAGTTTGTACGTCAAAAAGTTCAAAAATATTAATATTTGTCTCCAACACCCCCTTACGCCCCCGCAACACCCCTTAGTTATCAATTTTACCAACTCAAAATTCTTCGAGGGGATGCTTCCAGCCATGCCCCAAAGTTTCATCGCAATCGGATGAATCGGCTTAGGAAGGCACAGTGGCGCACACAAGGGGGAGGGGAGGTCCTCTGGTCCAGACCCTCCCCCCCTCCCAAAGCCCTTGATTTTTTTCTCGATTGATTATAATCCTATGTATAAAAAAACGTAAAATTTAATTAAGTATTTGAAATATAAAAAAAATTATTTTATTAATTAATGCTAATTATTCATACAAAAAAAATTTTTTACTCTTTTTTTTCGTTCCCGAAAATTGACAAAATCAAAAGAATATGTTGGGCGGTGTATTGGAGCATAATACGAGAACAGTGGACTTCCGTCCCTGGACCTTCCCCTCCCCTTAAAAATTTCCTGAGTGCACTACTAATAAGACATACAAACATTCACTTTTATTTATATAGATGTTATTATGCTAAAGATTACAACCAAAATATAAAAACAAATTACAAATTCGTGATTCACATTGAATATCTTTAATCACG
The DNA here is from genome assembly GCA_019973975.1 of Trichonephila clavata. NCBI lineage: Eukaryota > Metazoa > Arthropoda > Arachnida > Araneae > Nephilidae > Trichonephila > Trichonephila clavata. The sequence goes on from BMAO01039523.1 coordinate 43,174, forward strand.
TTTGTGTACTTGTTGAATATGTAGTAGTGGTCCTCAACCCTCGATCCGTGGATCAAATGATACTGGGCCACCCGTGGAACATTAAATTATTTCTATTTTATTTGCTGTGGTGTATTTCTTTCGGGTTTGCGTGACTTTCCATTAAAATCACTTTATACTGTATGATAAAACACTTTGTATTCATTTTTTCCTTCCTTCCTCCTTTCCTCAGGGGTTCAACAGCCCATGGTGGGCCTTGGACTTCTCAAGAAGCCTTTTCCAGGCCAACCATCTTCCTGCTAGTGTTCTCTAATTCTTAGTTCTCAAAACCAGGCGATCTTTTTCTCGGCCATTAATCCATCGTATTGATTTTTTGGTGTAACTAGGTACATTTCATCCTGAAGGCCTATCTAAATACAATTAGATAATAATTGTATTTAGATAAATTGTATTTGATAAATTATATTTAAATTTAAATACAAACCATCTAAAGTATAAACACACAATCAATGTCTCCCCTCCTCAGCACTGGCCGCAGTAAAATTATCAAACATTTATCGATCCGAGGCGATAAAAAAGTTGGACAGCATTGTATTCTAGCCATTTCAGTAGGGAAATTAACAGTTTTTTTTTTTATATATTACTCAAGTGCGCACATAATTATTAATGTCAAAACATGACATAGTTGCAAACAACCGAATTCAGAAACATAAAAGAGAAAATAAAGCACGATGACGTGGTGGAATCTTCTAAATTTTTGCCTGACAACTTTGAAAATACTGGATAAAGTTTCGCATATTTTCATGTTCGTAACATACTTTTCCTGCGAACTGTTATTTACATTTATGAAAGCAAGTAAGATTGATGTCACGTCCTGAATTATTAAGTCTCCTCTTTTGTGAGCTTTGAAAGTGATTATTATAAACAAGATTTCTGCTGAAGTACAAAAGCTCGTAGTAACATGAAAAGACAAGTATTTTTATTTTTGTTCTTTTGGTTTCTCTTATCATAATAAATTTTTTATTTCAATAGAAATTAGTCCCCTTTCTCTTCTTTTTCTGTGTAAGAACTAAACCTTTATTTTTATTTAACTGGCATTAGTTTGCAAGTTTGATATATTTAATCGGAATTATAAATTTTTACAAATTTCTTCCAACAGTACTTGCTGAAAAAAAATTCCAAGCGCTTTATTAAATAAAAATTTATTTTATAATTAGATGAAATCATTTAAATTTATATCTGAACCTTACTGTTATCATTGTATTTGTCTGTTTATCCTTTCATCTAAATTATAATTGAAAAAAAAAACAGAATTTATATAACTGATGAAAGAGCTAATTGATTGAAATATCTTTGAAATGATTGTTTTAAAATAAACTCGAGGAAATAAAATAAGCTTTTTTAGTTATTTTATGATTATTTGCATAACAATTATAAATAGGTTAATCGAAGCTATTGATAATATTATTATTTATAAAAAAAATATGAACAAAAGAAGTCTTATCTGAAATTAGCAAGGGTTTGTACTTCCGATCTCCGTTTTATTTCTGGCTTATCCTTATCTTAGTTCCGAATTTCCGAGTAGAACAGAACACCAAGCGTCACAGATCTAAATTCCCCCTGTCTACAAAGGCTCTTTTCTAGTGAATAGTCATTGCTTAATCAAAAGTTTCCAATCAATTATTTCTTTATTATTGATTTAAAAGAGTCCCTGTTTCCATTGTATATGATATAAACACTACATTTAGCCATAATGGAGGCACAGAAAAAACTCTAATATTTCAGATACCTAAATAATTAAATGTTGAGAACTATAGAATTAAAATAAATCTTTATTTTTCTGTGCTGATTTAACATGAAAAATATCAAGTTTTTTCACATTTAGGATTCTACGCAATCTTTAATACATATATATACGTAATAACATAATATTTACGTAAAATTCAAATCTTATATATGTATATTTTTTTTTATAAAACATAATTCCGAATACCCTATTTTGAAATGTGTCTCATTTCATCTTGTATTAAAGGGTTGAAATCTATACTTTGACAGATTTATTCGGGATTCCTCAAGAAAAGGATCAAATCTTGTAGGGCGATCTTATTCGCGATTCACACACACGTAAGAGAATAAATACTGTAATAACTTACATATGCCTTATCGCGTGATTGAAATTTTTCCCTAAAACGCATGTGTAAGTTCTGAAAAAAATGTATACTTCCCTTCACTTGAATGACACCTTGTGTATTACATATTTCCCTTTTTTCCTAATATTTAAATGTAGAAAAGGGATAATTCACTCTCTTGACACTCTTACGGAAAGGATGTAGATATTTTTCTTTTTGAACAGTCACAGAAGATTGTATAAATGTGCACTCTTGTACGTTTAAACTACGAAATAAATTCTTTGTTTGCTACTCGGTCTTTTTTTGACACGACTGCATGCAACAAAAATGAATGCATTACATATTTTTCGATAATTTAAAAAAATTTTTGAAAGAAACTATTGAGACTGATCTACCAATAAATTTCAGCAAATTGTAAACATAAAAGGTAAATTATTAACAATCAGTTTCTCTTAAAATCTGTAGAAAAATGCTGTGGAAATTTATTTTAAAAGAAGAGTATTGCTGAAAGTACGATTGAAGTAACTGTTATGGAACCTGATGTATTTCCCAATCGGAAATCAGTCACATATGACATTTGTATGCAATACATATTGAATGTTGTTTATGCGCAACAGAATCGATATTCTCCTATCAGTTACCCCAGTAATCATTCACATACGGCAGTTCTTAAAGTTCACTGAACTTATGATTGATGTTTCCAGGTTCTATAGATATCTATGTGACATATGGGTTACTAGGTTTAAAACAGTGGTCTTCAAACTTGTTGAAACTAGGAACCCTTGAAAAAAATTTAGAATATTTTTAAAAATAATATTTGAAGGAGAGATCAGCATGTTATGGATACTTTAAGTAAAGACAATTTAAAAAACACTGAAATTTTTACTAAATTTTTTATCATAATATTAATGTAATTTACTCATTGATTCCTGCTTCTGTCATCTACCATTGCATTACACTTAATAACTGGGATATGTGTTCGCTTTTCCTACAATAACTACCGAGGTCTAGGTATATTGAAACGATCTGCAGCCGCATTTCATGTTCTGTATTTCATGTTCTTCTATATTTTGTTTTTGTTGCCACAAACGTTAAGAAATATTTTTAACTTAAATCCATTGTTCTGTGTGAGAAATCCTATGTATTTTGCATGAATTTGCAACCTAAAAAGTAGGAGCTGTTCTTGCTGAAATATAGATTTTAACGTCAAATCTTTTGATATATCGATAGGTTGTTTCCTGTCCATCATTATAGGTATTTTTTAACACCCTTTTATAAGCTTCACTTGTATGTAACGGAACCTTTGAATTTAATTTTTACCCACTTTAAAAAGTCAGATTTATTTGAAATTGTGCTCACTTATCCAGGACCGATGACAATGCAATAATTTAATAATTTTGTTCCATTGTCCTGATCAGGATTAACGATTTCCCATTTTCAGATCCCATCCCGCATCTTTCAACTAATTTCAGATCCCATTTCCAGATTTCGCGTCTAATTGCAGAGTTGGCGACTAAAATATTAGGTTACAACTTAGCTGGATTAACTATAAAAGGGTGTTTTTTACAACGAAAATTTATTTCCACAAATGAAAAAAGGGGCATTTTTCGTTCGAAAACCATTATGTTGAACAAAACGAGTATAAAACTGTTTCGTTGGACCATGGATAGTAAACAATAGAATATTCTCAATCTAGGGTGTAGTACAAACAAAGAAAAAACATTTAAATATCAATTGTTTATTATATTATAATAAAATCTTATAAAGAGCACTGCAAAATGAAGTTATTGTGCATAAATAGAATTCTCATTTTTAACGACTAGGATGAGCTTTAGACACTTGTGGTATGTAAACTTTTGATGGATCTATCCACGTCCTTATTTTAATCCTCTTGGGAAATTTTTGGTCTATCAATATGAATTTACTCGCAACGAATCCTCTGAAGACCGTGATATGCAGATTTGGTCAGATATATATAGTCTAGGTTTTCAAGCTAGAGATAATGAAATACAAAGAATCTGACTAGGAGGAGAGATTGCTACCGATCAGGTAATATTATATTTTATAGCGCGTTTCAGAGATTAGATAGTTGAAGGTATTAAAGTGATGATTGGTCACCATAGTTAAATTATAACTCAGATATTTAGAGCAGTGGATTGATCCTAAAAAAGGAGGATCGATATTTAAGAAGTCTTCTCAGAATTCACGCCTCTTGTTGTTATATCCTATTGCTCATATTAGGAACATCTCTTCTGGTTTAAATTTATAGAATTCTCTCTGTTGATAATTTGTGTGTTTGATAAATAGATGAAAAGTTACATGGCGAATCATCCTTCCCTTCCTCCCACAACACTAGGCGGGGTTGAGAATAGATCTCAACCTTTACAAATTTCATATAAAAACGTTAATCTATTTTGCATACACAGTTATAATTTCTTTCCGATTTTTTTTTAAGTGACTCGTGGAACCCCAGGGTTCCGTGGAACACAGTTTGAAGTCCACTTGTTTAATGCTTCGACATATATGTCTGAATATAATGAAACACCTGCAACAGAAATATTGTGTGACTGCTAATGATAAATCTGAATAATCATCACGTTATCAAGTTATTTTATAAATGAAACCATAATGAAAAGAAACTATAAATTAATTAATAGATTAATTCATTACAGTAGAGACAAAAATCGGACATCAGTAGTCATTATTATTAATTAGAAATACATCAATATTAATTAATTTTAATTGAGTTATCTATGAATTTTAAAAAAGGAAAATGACAAGATTTAATTGCTTCAAATAATTGGCTTCTCGGAAATTTTTCTCCGAATAATGCCAAACAACTATAAATTGATATTAAGGTTATTGATACAGGTACTAATTTCTCAATAACATAATCTTATCTGCTTTTTTCTGGTTATAGCATATTTTTTCGTAACTTTAGCAAGATAAGCAAAAAAGATACACGTCTTTATTTATAGGGTATCGGATAAGAATATTCATCATTATTTCAAATTTATTGTGAAAAGTTAATTATATAAAAATATTTCGATTTTAATTTAATTTCTATTATATATGCTATTTTAACTTGTTTTTTGAAAAAGCTTTTGATATGTCATAAAAGGCAAATGGTGCCTTTTAATCTATTAAAATAGATTAAATAAATAGATGATTAGGCAAATGGTGCCTAATAATCTATTTTAAAGTGCCCTTAGATCACATTTTTGCTCAAAAAATTAAAAAAGAAGTAAAAAATTATTACCTTTCATTATATATATCATTCAAGATATCTAAATTCTAAATTTTGGTACTTATATATATTGTATTATACCATCGACCCATTCCAATAAATCAAAAAACGTCGCCAATTCAAAAAAAAAAGTGTCTCCAAATGCTTTCATCGTTGAAATTAAGCTCGAACGTGAGCGGAAACGTTTTCCACGATTGCCTGCATATCGCGGCGTTTGGCGACGTCTTCTGATTTGACGAAATCGATCGACGGTATAGAAAGTAAACACCCTAAATTCATATAATTAGCTTATTTTAAATAAATTTGTATTAAACTATCTTTTTTAATTTTTGTTCACTTTTAAATAGAAAAATTTAAATAAACAAAATTGCTTGAGTTTTTCTTAAATTTCAAAAATCAGGTAAATTTAAATTTAATATAACGAAGCGAATTCTAAATATTTTGAAACTTGAATTTCTCTTTCAACTACTTTTATTAATATTATTATTCAAAACATGCTATTGTTATTTATTATTGTTATCAGTTATTGGGCGTAGGTTTAAGGTATTTGCTAAATTAATGCAACTGTAATGGTCGAGAATCAATACGTGAGCTTTCATTTTATAATAGGGCTCAAACTAATTATTTTCGGTTATAATTTCAGTCTAATTGTTGATGTTTTTAATTCCTTGTAATAAATTTTCATTAAAATATAATGAATGTAAATGTTTCGCGTATGATTGTAAACTGTACGAAGCTGAACTATAGAGAAATCATAAAATTACCTCACATTTTAATTTCAAAATTATAAAAAGTTTTTCAAATCCCAGATCATTAGATACATTTTTCGCAAGAGTAACAATATTCCACAGAGATTTTTTCCGTAACAAATATTGAAAATTGTATAACCATACCATTCCTAAAAAAATTCAACAATAACCGTTAAAACTAAAAAAATCAAGAAGAAACTTATTCCACAGATGAATCATCGAGAAGTTCAAGAAAAGCAGAAAAAAGACGCTGAAAATATGAACATGATACCGGAAGTAGGAAATTTGCATTAAAAATCAAAATAATATTCTCAGTAATATTGGGAAATTTTGAGAATCGTTTTCTTTTTTTGTTCCAAGAGTCATTTTCGAATAATAAAAGGAGAAAAAAATGGCATTTCAAAAGATGAAATGTTTAAATTGCCTGTTTAAACAACAAACATAAAGAAAAAATTCATTAAGTATTTAAGCATAAATAAATGAAAAATATAATATTTGATAGTGTTATTTTAGTCCTTGTTTTCAGCGCCCAACTTAATGGCATAGAATGCAATAACTAAGCAAAATAATTTTAAGGATATTTGGAAAATAATGGATGCAATGGGGTATAAAAAAGTTTGAATACATTTACAAAACAATGATACTCAAATTGATACACCAACAACGTGATCACATTACTCCAGTGGCGTAACGTGCACCCACCCCCCTCCACGTTGCGGAGGGGCTCATGGATTCTAGGGGTCTCAAAGCCTGACTAACGCGAAGTACGTATTTGGGCTTAGGCCCAAAATCTGACTTTGCGCGGGGGCCCTAATATTCTCCGTTACGCCACTGCATTACTGGACAATTTCTTGGAGAAGTAAAGTATTTAACATGAAGCAAACACAATATTCTGTGTAACAAATATAATTACAAAACCAATGGTTTTTACTTTTACAGAAGTAATTCTACTTTCTAAACTTATTCCTTAATATTTCGTTACTTTACAGAAAAATTAATGAAGAAAATATCAGTGTATTTTCTAAACAAGTATTATAAGAAATATAGAGGGAAACTTGCTGAATTGGCTGAAACAGATAAATAAAAATTTTATAGTTAGAAACCTCTCGCGTAAAATGAAATTATATGAATACGAAAATCCATTTTATCAACTGAAGTAGACATTGAATCTGCAAACCTGGTCCAGTTGAGATCACCAATCTCTTCAACTTGACTACATACTTGTATTTCTCTACTTAGAGGTTTTAATGAACATAATTGTTTATATTATTCTGAAATCAGCATTAAAAATGATTGTTTACTCCTAAGCTAACAGGTAAAAACGAAAAAAAAATTTGTATTGCTTCGATTTGTGGATCCATACATTCATAGGTTTGAATTAACGTTACAAAACAAACTATTCTGGACTTTTGGCTTAGTAATTTGCACCACAGTCAATTACCTAATTTTATTTTCATCCTGTGGAAGTTTCTTCTATTTTCCTTCCCAACATACCTTTAATGGAACCAGGACGTGATTGGTGGATTGGTTATAAACGTCATACTCTAAAACAATAAGGGCTCGTAATTTGGAAAAAAGGTCACGTGTTGAAGACAAAACCCGAGTCCCATAAATCAGGACTTAATCTGAAGGCTGTGTTTTAATACTTAAATACTAAATCTCGATACTGTGACCAATTGCCTACACCAGCCTTTTGCAATTGTAAAACTGTTAGATAAGAAATAGATGGAAAATATTTAAATACATGCATAAAATAATATTTTACTAATTTGTTAGTTCCCATCATAGAAATCTGTTTATTCCCTTTAATTTTCTCATATGATTTGATCATTCAATAAGAGATCGAATTGACAATATTAAGACTAGGGATTACAATGTCGGACAACAAGTTCAATACCGGTATTTTGTATTTATTAGGTCTGAATACCGGGATACCTGTTTTAATACCGGTAGAAGAAATTTTAGAAAAAGAAAGAAAACACAGGTGTTTCTTTGTTTTATTTTCCAGTTTTATTAGAGAGTGTAAATATCACAAATAAATTAAAAATAAAAAAAAACTTTTTTAAGCACAAGCTTTTATTTAAACGCTCTAAAAAGAATAAAATAAACTTTTCCTTCAAAATTTATTTTACTGTCAACTTATAACGTCATTATACAATTTATATGATATAAAAGCTTGTCGCGAGATTTAAGTACTCGTATTCACTTAGTTTAAATTTTTAAAAATTAAAATCATTGTGGTCAAGTTATTTATTTTACTTGTTTATCTACACAGGTAAATCTCGCGACAAGCTTTTATATCATATAAATTGTATAATGACGTTATAAGTTGACAGTAAAATAAGTTTTGAAGGAAAAGTTTATTTTATTCTTTTTAGAGCGTTTAAATAAAAGCTTGTGCTTAAAAAAGTTTTTTTTTATTTTTAATTTATTTTTTACTTTTTAGTTATCGCTGGACAGGTTTCTCAGCCTGTTCAACTCATTCAACGCTGGTTCACCATCCCTGATTTAGCTGAATCAATTCTCGCAAAAAGGGTATTAGACGAAAAACACAATTTTTTTTAAATCCATAATTTTGTCAATCTTTGTGCAGATCTTGGGTAATATTGTTCTACACACGAAAAAAAGGTTTCGTGAAATTATCTTAATAAATGACGAAGTTATTAAATGTTTAATTAAAATTGTGATTATTTTTTGAAAAATCTTAAAGAATATATTATTTATTTGAAATATTTTGAAGGTAAGGGATATATTTCTCTCACATATTAGAAGAAAAATCTAGTTATTTATTAAAAAAATTCAAAAAAGCATTTAAATATTTGTATTAATCAATAAAATGCTTAAAATTAAAAACGCATGTTGTAATAAAAAATGAAAGTTTTCTCAACTAATGATAATATTTTGCTGGACATTGGATATCTTCTACGTAAGAATCTATTTTTTTAATTGCTCAGGTCATCTTTAGAAACTTGATTTTGAAAAAATAATTAACCATCGTATTATTTTTATACAGTCAAACCTCCATGTAACGAACCTCTATTTTGGGAATTTCTCTATTTTAAGAACTTTTTCCTGGACACAAGCACATATTACTCTTTTCTTCGTAAAATAACTCCAAATAACGAAGTGCATTTCCTATTTAACGAAATTTTTCTTCTCTCTCAGATTCGATTTTTTTTCTCTCTTTATTTTTAAAATCTCCTTATTTGTGCAAATTATTCTCTTTTGGCACATTTTATGGATATCAATAGCCATGAGCTGGTTTTACAATGTACCTAACTCATCTAGAGAAACAAAATTGCCGTAATTTTTCAAATAAAATTAACAGATACTATTTGTAATTAAATTTAAGGACACATGTCGCAGTGTGTGTTTAGATTACTGGTGATAAAAATGATGTATATTTAAATTACTTGTAGGCTTAAAATTAGAAAATTTCTTTAAAAAATTCATTTATTTTAATATAAAATTATTTTTTAATTGAAAATACATTGCATTTCTGGATAATATTTTTCTCTTATTGTTTTCCTAGCGGATTCCTTTTTGATGGGTAAGATATATAAAAAAAAATGATCCTTCCAATTCTGTAATTATTTTTTGTCTGAGTTTCATAGATTAAAGTTAGATAATTTTTTTAAAATAATTTCTACAATACTCCATCTCAGTTTAACTTGGCAGCGTTGAGAAAAGTATACAATGTACCAATCTACTTGAAAAATAGCTCGACTTTTTTTGGTTTTGAATTTAAATCCAAGAAAATAGATAGAAATTTGTAAAAAAATTGCATACGTTGCAGAAATTAGATTATTTTTACGTTGTAGAAATGTAATTATTTTTAGACAAAGTTAATAAATACAGTGAATAGCGCAACGTTATGAAATTTTAGTTTGGCTGAAAACCGATTTTCGACGCCAACTTTTGTCATTGTTGTAAAAATAACATTATTACACAACAATGCAGATATATCAAAGTTGGCGCCCAAAACTAATTAAATGTTTTTAATTAATATCTTTTTAATTAATTGCAATATCGGAATATAAATTATCAAAACATGCATTGTCATCCAAACTGAACGTGTATACAAAATTTCAGCTCAATGAAGTGAAGATATCAGCTTGAAAATTGAGTTGCAAGATTCCACCCGAACAAATTACATACATACATACATACATACATACATACATACATACATACATACATACATACATACATTGTAAGTTAAATAAAAGCTTGTAATAATAAAAAATAATGAGTAACTTATAAATTATAACAGTATATAAAGAATCACAAAAGAAAGTAAAGGAACATCTTATTTATTTAATTCACAAAAAGTATTAATATAAGTGTTAATATGTATATTATATTCAGTCAGTGGTGTCCGTGGTTTTCATCATATAAATAATGAAACCAAACCGAAGCATTATCTACTGATTTTTTATGTTCTTTACAGTTAATCTTATTCATTATTATGGGTTATTATTTATTAGTATTTTTATATAATAAATCCGAAAAGTATTTTGAACCCTAAAGTTTGATATGCAACTACAATGTGAATAACAACTCTCCAATTGAAAAAAATATCGAAATATTAAGCAGTCTCTTCGCAACTACACAAGCTTCTTTTCACAGATACAAATATCAGACTACGAATCCTGTGTGTGTGTAGTATCGCTCTGAGCTGCAATAGGATAGTTTTAGTCCACATCCTTAGATGATTCACATATTTTATCACTTCTCTTGATTGTACGAGGCAACTTTGTATTCACAGTGCAAATAATTTCGCCCATTAGGGAGACATAAAAACAAAAGCGTATACTATTTTACTATGTTGGCGATCTCTGAACTTATAGTGGAGAGAATTTTAAAAATTTCTAGTAAATACCGAAAAAAAGGCATTTAAATTTGTGAATACCAGTATTACAAAATTATACAAATGTCTCAAAATACCGGTATATTCGGTATCCCGGTATTGCAATTCCTAATTAAGACCTATGAGGGAAATAATATGTCGATAACATTGAGGAGAAAACAGAGCTTAATAATATATTTTACTGTCAAAAGCAAGCTTTGGAAACTATGATTAAAACTTATATTTCATTGTGGAAACTTTTGGACACAAACCTAATCACGATATTTTTCAACCATAATTTAAAAATGTAGCATCTTAGTGAGAAAGTTACTTTTTATTATTCATGTTGCATAGCGTGATTTACTCGCACCAATATTTTTTCTCCTTCACCTTGAAAGTGTTTCGCTTCAGGAAACATTTTCAAGGTCATGACTGCATTGTCCTTGCTAATTAGTCTGGCCTGAGTATTATTGATGACTTCCAGAAGGGCGTGGCGATAGGAGCAGTTTGAAAAGCTGATTTCCACCCTTTTGATAGAAATCAGCAGGTTATCATTAAAATAAATAAATGTCATCCACTTAAAACTGCTTATTTTAGAATCTTCCACTAAAATGAATCGTTGATTGACTACATTAAAACGTCACTGACTGACACACTACGAAAAAGGAAAAGGAGCTAGAAAAATATTAGCATGGATTATAATAGTTCGATTGTCTATTCTGCGGCGTGTATCAAGTAACTGTTTTAATGGATGCACTTACACTTGCCTCCGAAAGTCTGCGTACAGGCAATCATCTTACGTGTTTATGCTATAATTACTATTAAAATCTCGCTTTAGAAAATCAACATAGCTGTCAGGGATTCTTCAAATTTTCCTTTTTCAAACAGAAGCAATGCATTTCACCTTAACATGAAAAAAAAATAATAATAACTACCAAGTAATCACCAACCATCCGCGCCAAAAAAGTCTGCGTACACTTACAAAATAAATCTTTTAAAGACCTTTCATTGTAAAATTATTTTACTAAATCGTGTTTTTAAGTAATTATAAGCTATTTTACGATTTATTTAGGATTTGAGATTTGAAAACTTTTGTGGTTCCATGGCAAGCAACAGAATAGAGATCGACATTTTATTGAAAGAAAAATCATCAAAAATCTTCAGAAAAAGGGGAAATTTTTAAAGAAATTGCTGGAACTATTAATAGGAGACATTCATTGATTAAAATGTGTTCATAAACTACAAATCAACTAAAATTTTAGCGTCCACGCCAAGATCCGGCCGCCCGTTTGCAGTGGCACCTCGAGAATCTTGCTTTGTAATACGCTCTATAAAAATAAATACAAGACTATAAGCTTTACAAATAGCTAAAAGTGTAGCTGAGATCTTGCAAAAAAATGTGACTTTAACCATAATTCGAAGGGAACTGAAAAAGGATGACTATGATGGCCGAGTTGCACTTGAGAAATTATTCATCTCTCGAGTGAAAAGAGCTAATAGAAATAGCTAATGACCTTTGCCAAAAAAAGTCCAAATAGGACACATAATTATTCGAAAAATGTAATATATTCAATTGAAAGTATTTTTTTGTAGTTTGGCATCAAAAAGAACAAAAATATGCTTGCAAAAATTCCTGGACAGATCTTAAGAAAGATAATAATTTTTCGACTATCAAACAAGGCGAAGGAGGCATAATGTTTGGGGGTGCATTGGAAGCCTTTCGGCTAGTAATCTGGAATTTATTGAATCAACAATACACAAAATTGATTACTTTAACTTATTGAAGTAAAATATCATGAAAAGTGCTGAGAAATTTGCGGTGAGTGATGATTTTTACTTTCAGCGGCCCAAAGGTACCGAGCAAATGACTCCCATTGTAAAGCCATGGCTGTTCTAACATGTCCCAAACCAATCCCGTAGGCCATCCTAGTCCCCATACCTAAGCACAATACAGCATTTATAGGGTTTCCTTGAGTGAATCATCAGGAAAACGTAATAACATCCAAGGAAATGCTCAAATCTGTTATAGTAAAAGAATGGAACAAAATATCCACAGATGAGACAACTAAGCTAGTTAAATCACTGCCAAATATGATGAGAGAGTTATAGAAAGAATGGAATAGCCTAAAAAGTATAAACTTTTAGTTACAAACCATTACTGTAAAGGTTTTTTCTAGTGTACGCAAACTTTTGGCGCACACGATTTGTGTTGTTCTGAAGTTATTAATATTTGTATTATTTTGTATAAATTCAAGTGATTGTTGCTTATATTATTTGAATTAACGACGTTAGATGAATCAATAATAAATAGTATTGATTCAGAAAAACTTCATTTTATTAGCGATTTTTGAATGGATATGAAAAATGATCGCATGTACGCAGACTTTCGGGGGCAAGTGTATGTGTGTGTGTGTGTGTGTTTCCACGTTTTACGATAAAATCTGAACGAGTTCTCTCAGGTGAATGCCTATAAGATACTAGATTATTGATGATTTTCCCCTTGAAAATAACATATTATTTTCAAAATTTAAAAAACATTTTTTTTTCTCTCGTTTTCTTCATCATAGTTTTCAAAGAAAAAAAGTATTCGGATGCTGAAAATTTGATAGATTTCAGACGTACTAGCTTGCTGTACACACTAACCTCAACACATGAAGAATTAAGTGACTTCATCGAAATTATAATACAATCAGGTCTTTTAGTAAACTGAAAGGTATCATTGAAATAAAAACTGCAAGATAATTATTTGTGAGCTCATGTATGCAATTAGACTCTCGTAATATTTCTAATGAAAAACATAACTCACAGTTAAGTAACACTCTATAAAACAGGAACTTGATTTCGTTATTTATTTGTGTTTTATCAATTCTTAAAGCTTTACATCAGTTTTAGCTTAAAGCTTAAGATAATCTCACACGCGAGCAAACTTTTTTATTATTAAAACCATCAGGTGGTTAAGTTGACTTTTAAAAATATTTCGCCATTCTTTAATAATGTCTACTTTCAATTCCTTGGCAAATGAAAACCGTTTACTACTAGCAAAAATTTTATGATATAATATACCACGAAAGTTTACCATGGGACCTGGCAAACCATTAACTTTTTCTTTTACGTCTTGGATGGATTTGTATAGGAAGAAGTATTGTTATATTGCTAAAATGTCAAAGTAGCACCACCTAATAAAAAATATGGATGGTCAAATAGCATAGCTTCATATTGTGGAGACAGTGTCGTCCTGAGAGGGCACAGAATCAAAATTCCTTGGGAAGCTTTCTTGGGGCCCCTTAACGTTCAAGAATTGTTTTGTGTATACATGTTGGGGCCTCTATAGCTTGGGGGCCCGTATCATTGATACCATGGTAGCTACGCCCCTGTACGGAGAGTTTATTCGCCCTGAAATTCGTCGCAGTAAATCACGCAATCCCCAATAATTAAAGACTTCCCAAGCCATTACTAATCCTCATCCCATTAGTGTAGACTAAAGTATTCTTCCAGATATTTCCTCAAATCATAAGAGTGCCAGTAGTTGGTTGTAGCCATTTGGAACATCAAAGTTAAATTTATTCTCATCAGAAAATATAATTAGCTTCCACTTTTCTTTCCATGATGCAGCCTTTTAGGCTCTTATCAGAATTCCATCTCGATGTGATGTTTCAATACCTTTGTTGTCGTTTTTTCATTTTCATAACATTTTTGTTTATATTTGATTTAAAATTCTTTCAAATTGTGACGTGTGAAGTGTTTTTGGTTGAATGGTTTTGAAATATCACGAATTGAAAGACCTTTTTTAGTTGATGGTAGAAAAATTTGTCGATCGTCCCATGCTGTCAAAATCCTTTTTCTTCCGGGTCGTTTTACTTTGTTTGAATCATCTTTTCTAACTATGACAATGTGAATGGAAGTTCTAGAAAGCTTCATTAACCTTCCTATTTCTCTTTTAGATTTACCAACACTCTTACACTCAGATCACACAGCAACATCTACAAATATATCGTGAATGATGCTGAGGACCGATCCTCGGGTGTCGGTCGGCCGGGTTCAAAGACCTAATGCGCCGCCCATCTAGAGAATTTTTCGTACTTCGACAAAAAATTAACGTTATGTTATATGCTCATCTATCCGTATAAGAGTAAAAAGTAAAAAAACCTGAATATATAAAAACGCAAACAGACACAGAAATAACCTTTTCCATAATTATGTTTTTCAAAATTGCAAAGCTGTTATTAAATTGAAAATTTTGATTTCACCAATGCATATTGAATTTAAACACTCCCCTGTGTCTTAGGTAATACGAGGGTGAGTCGGAAAATAAGTTTCCTTTGTCGACTGTGGTCAGAGTTGTGAATTAAAGTCAAAACACAGAATGAGACATTAAAGAGGAGACATAACTTTATTTTTCCTCATAAGTACCAAGTACATTGAGTCATTTGTCATACCGCTTGATAAGCTTCAAAAAACCCTCCAGAAAAAACTCCGGACTTTGCTTACGGAAGAAGCGTTTAACGGCATGTTTGACTTCAGTGATGCTTCGAAAGCGCCTCCGGCGAGATTCTTCTTCAAAGCCGGAAACGGATGAAAATCACTTGGTGCAAGATCAGGACTGTATGGCGGATGATATAGGCGCTCCCAACCAAGAGTTACAATATGGTTTTGCATTGCCGTGGCCGAGAGTGGTCTCGAATTGTCATCTAACAACAGAACGCCAGCCCTTTTTCCTGGAGGGCTTTTTGAAGCTTATCAATCGGTATGACAAATGACTCAATGTACTTGGTCCTTAGGTAGAAAATAAAGTTATGTTTTATCTTTAATGTCTCATTGTATATTTTGACTTTCATACACAACTCTGACCACAGTTGACAGGGGAAACTTTATTATCACCCTCGTATTAATCATATTGTTTTTTTTTCGTAAAACATCTTTCACAAATTTGAAAGTTCTCTTTGAGACATATTTGTTAAGAATCTATCCACAATGTGGCGCTGATAAGATACAAAAGCTATTTTCTATTGCGGTATTGCCGGTTCAGCCACAAATTTTTCTATCAAATGAAGGATGTGTGTGAAGACTAGACATTAATGGACAATGCACCAACACAATTAGCTAACACATTCTATTTTTCTTAAACTATGCTCCGCTATCGGGAAATTAGAACTTACTTTGATTTTTCAATAACTTTTTAAAATTTAGCATATTTATTCGACTTATAAGTTTTATTTTGAGAAATTCATGAAACATTATTAAAAAGTACGGTTCTTACGTATTATACAGTCGATCAACTTCCTCAAATCAAAAGACATCGCCAAATGCCGCGATATTCAACCAACAGCGGAAAACCATTCCCATACTGTCTACAAAATAATAAATAAAATGGCAGCATTAGTCAACGTCGTTTGAGTTGGTGGCGTCATTTATTTGGCAAAATCGGTCGACAGTATATTTAAGTACTAAAAAAAGTATGTTTCACAAAACTATAGTTTTATTTTTTACCTTTACGGAAAAGTAAACATATTAAAATGCAAACAATATTGCACATCCTTCTCCATTTTAGTCCATTGACTCTTCTGGTTTCTTACATTTTAAAGTTCTAACTCTGTTTCCTGCTATACATACGCTTATTTAATTCTTGTACAATATACTTTTCCACCATTTTTTTATAGTTATACTTCTTGAAATCTGGTTTGTATCTTCCAGCTTTGTTAGTGGTATAATTTAGTATTGTCATTTTATTATACTATGTGTGTGCGTATATATATATATATATATATATATATATATAATTCGAATTTTTTGTTCATCTTCAAAAGAATTATGCCTGTCTGGGTATGGGAATCATTTTTATTCCAGTACAGCAAAAGTTTAGAAGATACGATATAATATCGGTGATACACACACAGTTCGAAGAATTGATACTGATGAACGAGAAAAAGTGTAAATCAGAGGGCGAATTTCATAACTTTTAAATTAGTACATTTTTTTTTTTATTTTTTATTTTTCCAGAAAGAGTTTCAGAGTTATCGCAAAATGATTTCCTCTTTTAATTCATAATAAATAAATATTCGATTTTACAGCATTTTAGCAATGCTTAATTTTATAGAATAAAAAAATATATAAAGGTAAACACACAATTTTATTCCATGTCAAGCTATGTATTTGGATTACTGTATTTTACAGTCCCTAGAGTAGAAAACTGTCAGAAATTTCACTTTGTAAAAAATGCTATCTTTTGAGTTCAATTTAACTATCCAGAAACACTATAACTTTATTCTAGTTATGTTTTTACAATTTTCTTTATTAAGGTAAATGGTACATTAAAATATTAGTTGAATGTAAGAAAGAAGGAAATGTCGTTAGAGATATTTACGGGAGCACTTTGGCCCGTCCAGTTCTGATTCCCCCCTCTCTTTTCATTTCAAATTTATACATTAGCGTGAAAGATTTCCCATTACCCAAAGATAATTTAAAATCAGTTTTAGAGAAATTATAATTTTTAAACTTAAGAAAAAGCTTTTTTCTTAAAATTTTACATTAGTTTTTACTTTTTAAAGACCTTTTAAAAATTTAAAAACAAAGGAACAGATTAAATAAATTGATCCGGATAGTAGTTGGAGCAAGCGTAGCGACCCCAAAAGCAAAAGAAAAAAATATTTTAATTTAAAATGAGATACTTGTACTGATAAAAAAAGATCTTCATTGGGTGTCAAAGATGGCATTAAAATATGCTATTAAAATTTGCGATGGACTGAAAAAATTTGAAGGGGTAAAAAATTTGAAGATTGATAAATTGTTCTACAAAATTGTACAACTAGAAAAAGTGGTAACAAAGCAAAGCGGTAATTTTACAGAGAGCTCAGAACCCTTTCACATTTGATATGACCTACGAGAATTTAATACGGAATTATATTTTTCAATGTTATTTATATATAAATTTATTGAGTTGTCAATTTTATTAACACATTTTAATTTTGTTTTTAATAACTTGTTTACGAGTTTTAGCTTTACCCGCCGCTCGAGCTTGTCACAAACCATCGAGCACTGAGAATGTGTCTAATAATTATATTTTGTACTTTTTCTAAATTCTAGATAAGAATTCTAGATTCTATGAAGAATTCTACATTTTTTTTCTAATATCCATATTTTTTTTTTTTTTTTTTTGCTACATGTCACCAAATAAAAGAGGAATAAGACAGGATTAATATTTGGATCAGAGTATGGTAAAGCATGTATTTTGTTTGCTTAATACAGACTTCATTAATTGAAGGGTAAAGTTTATGGGGAGTATTTTTAAATATATTTTTATATGTGTAATATGTTGTCCAAAAGTGAGGTGTAGCAAGGAGGAAAATTATGTAAGAGAAAATTTACAATAAAATAAAAATATCATGAGACATTTTATTGTAGTGGTCTTCAAATGTTTTCATGAAGAAAAAAAAAAATGATTTATTCTTGCTGGATTTTTTTTTTGTCGCAAAAGGGGGAATCTCTCTCTCTCTTTTATTAAGTTGTAACGAATCATTACTACAGTCATTCACACAGAGAACTCGTTATAAGAATTAATACATGAATGGCTAATAATGAATTGCTTAAAAACATTATTTCCTGTTTTGTGCTTTTAAAGTTATTCTTTTTTACTCTAACATCAAAACTCTCGACTTTGTTATGAACATATCAAAAATCTTTTGTAATCCTAGTTGATGATCCTGAGAACATGTTGAAATAAGACTTTATTCTAAAATGACTGTTACCATTAATTTAAAATCGTCGGAAAAGCTCATTATAATCAAAATTTATTATAACTCAGTTTTTTATCATGACTTCTTTTCACTTATGAACTACCTAACTGTGGTAGTTCATAAGCTCCCTATTAGCTTTGTTTACATATCACTATTCAAGTATTGACCTTTCATTTCATAATTCAAGTGTTGCACTTTAGTCAGGACGTAGAAAAGCAAACGTATTTAACACCCTTTTATAAGCTTCACTTCTATGTAACGAAATCTTTGAACTCAATTTTACCCATTTTAAAAGGTCAGATTAATGCGAAAATTTGCTCACTTGTCCAGGACCGAGGACAATACAAAAATTTAATAATTTTGTACCCTTGTACTGATCCGGATCATAAGAATTAACGATTTCCCATTTTTAGATGCCATCCCGCATCTGGCGACTAAATTCATATCTTATTTTTAGATTTGGTGACTAAAAGATTAAGTTACAACTTAGTTCGATTTCCTTTATAAGGGTATTTTTTAGTTTTTCTAAACTATAATTTTTTAAAAAGAGATTAAATGAAGGAACATGTTGTCAAAATGACCCCTCAAACAATTTTCAAAGATTCAATTATTGGCTCAAAAATTAATTCATTGATATTCGAAAAATTCATAATTCATATTCGAAAGATTCACTCAATATATTCATGACTTGAAAATATTATTTTTTAAAGATTTTAAGCCAGGTTAAAAGTAATTCTTTTTCTAATTCTAAAGGCATGAAATGAAAAAAAGTAATATGAAACAATGAAAAAAGTAATATTTTTGTGAAAAAAATATGAAATGTTAAAAACAGTAATGAAAAAGTAAGCTATAATGTATAAAACTTTAACATATTTGGATTCCTTATACCATAAAGCTCTTAAATGCAACATTTCTTACAATTCCATTTTATAATTCAGGAAATATTTAATTTTTTTTTTGAAATTATAATCTAAGAAATTACTCGATATTCCGCAGTATTTTTTTTAGAAATAAACTTGCTTCAAAACATTATGTACCCTTTCAATTTTATTTTCTTTGGATGCTTTTCCAAGCTTTTTCACAAGAATTCTGTGCAGAATGATATAAAGATTTGTAGTACATTTAGAAAGAAAAATCCTTCTTACCTATACAAATTTCTAAACACGCTTCGGACAGTTAGTGAAACTTGATTGAGAGATACGTGAACAAAATAAATGGACAATTGATTTTATTTTTATTTTCACCAGAAAAGGATATTTACGTGACATGATCACAAATAAAGTAAATAACATTTGTTGTACAGGACGCTTGAGTGAACATAAGATTAATATGAATTACCTTATAAACACATTTCAAAAATTTCGTGTGCCAAATGTACACATTTCCAAATGTACATATTCCTAATTTGGAAATAAAAAAACATAAGCACAGTGAAAATCTTTTAACACGAAACTGAGGGGATTGAAATATTTTTTCGTATTAAAGGATATTGCACAAAAATAAGGCATATATCAACAAAATAAAGTTGATTAGAGTTTATTTTATTTACATAGATATGTATATTTTCATGCATTTAACAAAAATTATTGAAAAAAAAAACACAAGAACTTAATAAAACTTAATACAAACTTTTAAAGTCTTGATAAGCAAAACGTTTGGATTGTCAGAAAATAATCCGATATTTTTCTTTTCATTGTCTTTTTCAGCATAAAATTGTCAATAAATTGTTTGATGTAATCCCTTTTGTTATTCATTTCACCACTAGAATGAGAGTCTAAATAACTGCGCACACTTTTCAGAATGTTCCTCATTTCGAATGACGTGGGAACGTGCGCTATTCATTTAATTTCTGTCCTCGGAATCTGCATCAGTGATATTTTTTGAGCTTTAATCAAACTCCAAAATGTCTTTGTCTGCCACAATTGTGGCTGTTCACACATTGTCCTTATCTACTCAACGAATTCTTCGGATGAGAGTGTAGGACCGTCCAATCCAGCTGGTGTTTTCCGTATTACGTTCATTCTCAGAAGGGAAATCTTTTCGTGTTAAGTGATTTTTGTTTCGTGTTGAGAAAAAAAAAACGTGCATGAAAAGACATACTAGTTCGTCGGGACCACTGTATTATTTCGTGTTAACCAATATTTCGTCTTAAGCGTTTTTGCTTCAAACGTATTTCACTGTACATCAAAAAATATCTTTCGACGAGCTGAAAAAGTGAAAGAAATAAGATATATATGTATTTTAATGTTTCCTATATAACGTAAGCAGTTTCTAATTCTATGAATAGCTTCTTGCTTTTTTTTCCTTCTTTGTTATGACCAAAGCAGTTAACAATAGTTTGAAGGAATATTTATGAATGTGGAGCTAAACTCTATTTATTAAGAAAATACTATTGTTTGATGTTGTTATTGTTATTAATTTAATTTGATTCGATTTTAATTTACATCACACTCTAAACCAACATGAGCACAATTGGCGACGGCCCTAAATCAAGTGAGCTGGAGACCCCCTCTCCTTTCACACTACGCCAAAAGGGCTTTCAGTCTCGACAGATTTTTCGTCGATCAGCTCCTCTATACGGAGGGGTTTTATTGGTATTAGGTTTCGAACCCGTGATTCAACAACGCCATGTCGTTATCGATTATTGATTTGCTTTGATGTTCTAATGCCAGAATAAAAAATTCTAAAAATGTTTTCATTAATTCAAACACGTTTTCTGTTCTGTCATCTTACAAATATGGAGACAATTCTAGTGCTTGAAAGCTTGTAACAGTTAAGAATAATAATTTAAAATATACTATCTTTGTTTTCGTTTCGATATTTCTTTCTTTAAATACAACAAGTAGGTTTTTAATATCTCAGGAGTTTCATTTTCTTGATTGACAGAATTCGCAGAAAAGTAATTTTATATCCATTTATTATTTGATTTTTAATGTTGTTTGCACTAAGCAATTTTGTAACTTTTGTTAGGTTGAAAATCAAAAATTATATATGTTGTAGCTAGGTAACCAAGAGCTTTTATTTATATTTTCTCTTATATTACAAAAAAAAACATTTATTAACTAATTTTGTAGAAAGTATGTGTATATGTGTGGTTAAAAATGTTCTAGACCAGGGATGTCGAACCAGTGGCACGCGTGCCATTGATGGCACGTGACTCAATATTTTTGACACGCCAGTGATCAAAATGGATTGCATTTTATTTCAAAATTTCAAAGTTCAGTATGAAGTATTACGAACAAACGCGAGTGATTGGTCGCGGGGGGCGGAGAGCATACTCGTTTGCCTTAGTTACGTTGTAGCTTTACTTTTGATGTAAAGTTTGTCTACACATAGAATAATCAATTTCATTGACGCGATTGTATTTTAAAGTTCATCTGTGTTTTTTAATAATTTTTAACTATTATTTAATATGGCTAGAGAGAGAGTTCAGCAAAAGAACAAGAAGTGCAAGATAGTAAGAGGAACAGAGAATTTCAAATTTAGTAAACATATTATTAGTAGGCATTATTAGTCAAAACGACAAAGATGAGTATTTTATGTTCTGGATTAGTGGGATACAGAACATCGTCAGTAAAATGGTATTTTGAAACAAATCACTCACCTTTTGTCAAAAAAAGTGAAACACAGAAAAAGTAATTAACTGCTTAGAAACCGTTTGGCAGATGACTCAAATTCAACATATATTCTACAAAAAATAACATCTTACAATCATAATGAAGTTATTTGTCTTCCAATCTGCAACACACACTCACAACAAAAGTCACACTAATATTACTTTATATATATATATATATATATATAATTTGAATTATACGTATAACTAAAACATTTATAACTATACAGTGCAAAAGGTATATTTTCGTAATAAACAGAGTTTTGTGTTGTTAGTATTCAGTTTTATTATTTTCCCAATAATATATCATAAGTCAAAGTTATGTAAAAGCACATCTACACCTCCTTAAACACTCTTTTAGAAAAAAAATGGCACGTTGATCCATAAAGGTTCGCCACCCCTGTTCTTGACTGTGTTTCAACATTAACTTAGGGAAAACTATTTCTTAAAAAAATTCTCATAATATTAAATTTTGAAATACTATTTCATAAAATTATTTGCATTAAGATTTTTGTTTAAATTTAAACTTTTTTATTTTCCTGTTTTTCTTTCCAATGTCACGATTTCTTTTTTAAATGAATTCTAAAATCTTATTTTCTAAATTGAAAATATTGAACAATTTGACTAATTACGTGTTTTCAAGATAAATTAAATAATAATTTTTTTTTTACTGTCAAAAATCGGAATTGCAATTCATGAAATACAATTTAGTTAGTTACGAAATATAATGAAAAACCTTTAAATATAATTTAAATATAATGAAAACATTTTAAACCAATTATTTGAAATTTATAAACGGAATACATTTCTTTTAATCATTTTGTACCAATAAAAGTTAATAGTAATTATATTCAAAAACATAAGCCATCTTTTTTAACGTTTTCTCTAAGAAATATGTCTTTTGTGATTAGTAATTCAATGAAAGTGTTAATAATTGTAATAATTGTTAATATATTGTAAAATCTATATAACGAAAGCATATTATGAAATTAGTATTGAAATCGCTTTAATTAATCAGTTTATTTTAATAACTTTATTTTGTAAACTTTTTTGAAAATAGGTTGTATTATAATGAAACGAGATCCTTTTCTGAGACAATAAATGTCGCGGGTTCGAGTCCTGGTGCCATTGAAGATCCGCCGTGTAGTGGGGGTAGTTGCACGTTAAATCTGCTGAGGCTGAATGTTTTGGTGAGGTGTGGTAGTTAGAAAGGCAGGTGCCATCCTCGCCACTTGACCGAGGCTCAAAATTACCTGGTCCGTTGCCAATAGCTCTCGTGTTGCTTAAAAGTGCGACGTTAGAAAAACTCACACTCACTCACTGAGATTATAAATATTTTTGTGTTTATGTAAAAATGTTCTTAATTGTGACCTTGGAATTATAAAAAGTTTAAAGTTATCATACAAGTAAAAAGTCTGTTTCACACACACACACAAAAATGTTATTAAAATATATTATCATCTAAAAATTTTTTTAAAAAATGTTGCAAATATTTAAATATTTGGTGTAAAAGAATGCTTATTTTAAATTTTTTTCTCTATTAGAAAAGATTATATGTTGCCGTTCATTTATTGAATTTATAAATATCGTATTTCAATATTTCATGCTCACAGATGGTGGCATTTTTATAATTGCGTTCTGAATGAACTGTGTTTTCATGGGGGGGGGGGGGGGATTGTCTCATTTTCAACAAACAAACAATATTTTTTGCTTTTATTTTCCTATTTCCGACTAAACAAGTTCAAGATTCCTTTTAAAATCATTCGCCGCACGTAGCAAGCATTTTCCCCAAAGAACGTTAGAAGTGAAGCAAGAACAAAAATTAGTGTAGGCGCTATCTCCAACGGCTTGCAGGTCATTTCTCCTAGCCCCTCCTTCCTTCAACGTTTTCTTCAACCGTCAAACACCCACTTATGGAATGAGAAAAAAAAATTAAATTAAAAAAAATGACTTGGAGTTGAGAACGGGGGGGGGGGGGACGTACACAAAGGGAATCGGTATTAGGAAGAGACGCCGATCGTTTCGCGTCTGATTCATCCGGTTTCGTCCTTGCCCTTGTAGTGACGGTTGGGAGTTAACTGGGCTTTCTCCAACGGTCATCGTTGTTATTGCGCAGTGCTTGTTTTGAAGAAATGCTGTGGTTTTCTGCAGTGTTTGGTTTAAAATACAATTCACACAGAGCAACAAGCGTTTATAGATCTTGCTTTGTTTCAATTTTTAGAATAGAACAAGCTGAAATGCCCGTTCTTCGCACGGGTTAAGTTTTAAAAAGTATAAAATCAAGCAAAAATAATATTTTTTTGGGAAGGTAAAGCCCTGTGTGAAGTAGTATAACCAAAAATTAAATATATATATATTTTTAAAATGAGTGTTCAGATTATAAATAATTTTGAACGAACTACAGAGAATAATTTATGGAAACATATTTAGATAAAATGAGAAAAGTAACATGTTATAATTTTTATTTCTTCCGGAAAAGTAGTTGTATGTTTCTGCCCTGATGACTCGGGTACATATCCTGAAATGGATAAACCAAAAGAAAAAAATTAGCTTAGATATCGCGTAAAGTTTTTACAAAACACTATTAATAACATATAAGGTACCCCAACTGAAAAAAAAAGTAAATTAGTATGAGCTAAAATAAAAAAACTATCTATGTTGAACAAAAGTATGATTACTGAATTAAACAAAAACAAAAAAGTAATTAAAAAAATTAATTTTTTAAACAATACTTTTGCAATATTTTATTGAAAATAATTGATTTAGCATGGCAAATAAAGCCCACCAACTAACTAATTTTTACCACACACATTAATTACTACGCGAGTTTTATAAAATGCCATAATCCCTAGGAATTTTTGTTGTACAAAATAACAAATTAATTGACGTTTCAAAAGCGATTTCTTGTTATTTTTATTTTTATGGAAAGTATAAATGTTATTTCTGAAAAATTGTAAAGGTTTTTTTTAAAGTATTTTTCTGCTCTGCAATCAGTAAGCTTACACAAGAGCACCTAATCACCCTTCAAGGGCGTAGCTACCACCGCGTATCAGCCTTTTCAATGATATGGGGCCTCCAAGCTACAGGGTCCCTAACTCGTGTAACCACAGTCTCACTAACAGGGCTCTTATATGTGAAATGGGGCCCCGAAGGAATTTTGTGATACAGAACCCACTCAGAACTAGCTACGTCGGTGTCTTCCATGCACCAAAAGAGAATCGATTTTTAGTACACAAAGATCAATAACATCAGCTTGTTTTTTAAATGGGAACCCATCCCATAAGAATAGTCTGTGCACGCTATTGTGCGCAATGCTTTTTATCAAGCTTATTCTTAGCAAAATTAATTCTTTTGAATATATTTACTGCATATTTAACAATTGTGCCAAATTACAACTCAGAGCATCAGTAAATAAATTTGTTTTAGTTAAGTTCCTTATAAAAAGGAAATCACATACTTAAAGAAAAACGTTAAGTCCAAGGGTTTGAATCCAATCCAGAAGTATGAATACTATATCACTTTTCGAAAAAGAAATAAAAAATTAGCAGGCTTTTTTATGCATATATATTTTTTTCTATAAAAATGTTATTCGAAAAAAAACTTTTTAACGATGACTTTTTTTTAAACTTTAAATTAGAAGATTACGTTCAGTGTTTAAACATGAAATACATTTAAAATTTTTCATTCCGTAGACCTAAGAATTGCAGAAAAATTTATTTTATTGTGTTTTGAGATTAAATTTTTTTCTCTCCATTAAATAAAGGTAAGGAGAACTTTTTATTTTGCTTGATCCTGTGACGGATCTATACGCGTCCTTCAATCAACCTCTGGGGAATTCTTTTCGGCCGGCATTTTTCAACCAACCTTCTCCAAAGGGCAGAAAGCGAGATATGCAAATTAGGTTTAATATATATATCATTTATTCGCGAGTTTGGGAGTTAGTGAATTGTGAATAGATTGGAAGTGAAGTAAATCATCAGGGAAACGTATACGTAAACAGTGTAGGAAGCCAGAAGTTGGAATATTAAGAAAGTGATTAGTTTAACTATTGGAGACGTGTTTAAGTCAACGCAAAAGGATTAGAAGACTGCAAGAGTTCAAGTACTGTGATCTTAAATCAAGTTGATGTTTAGAAAATTGATGATGTAGATGTAGATGAAGTAGATGTTTGCAAAATTAAAAATTAATTTCATTTTATGAAATTAAAAGAAAACTGTTTTAAATTTCACCAACGTATTTTTTTACAAATAATTTGTACTCTAAAATTAAAAGTGCTTGCTAAAAGAAAATGCAACTTTTCGAGCATCTAAAACGGGGGTGGGCATTACGTCGATCGCGATCGACCGGTGGACCATTAAGACATTTTGGGGTGACCGACTAAAAATTTTACCAGTTAGTAAGTACATACGGAAAATTCAAGATTGGATGACAGTGCGCAGACTAAGCCTTCTACTGACTATAACAACAAAAACTAACTTTAGATAAAAATGCTTTATTTTTTTAAATGTATTTTGAATAGTTTAATAATAAATGTATCATTTGATATAATTATATTGGGGCTATTATTATTAAGTTTGTATCTTTCGTTTAGCTTCAAACGCGGTTTTAAAAGTGTTTTTTTTATTTTTGTTCTGTAGGTAAGTACATATTCTATATTTATTATTAAGTTATAATAATAACCTTTTCCTTACCTCCCCACGCCAACGTCATTGGGTAGTAGCGTACACAAGAATTTTTAAAGGGAAAGGGGTCGAGGGTTGAAGGTCTAACATTCTCGTATCATACCCTAATAAACAGCAAAATACATTTTTTTTTTATTTTGTCGATTGACAGGAGCAAAAAATAAATTATTGAACAAATAATTAAAATTAATAAATAAAAAGAATACTAATATCAAATACTTATAACATTTTACAAACTAAATACATGGGACTATAATGAATCGGGAAAAAATGAAGGGTTATGAGGGAGGATCAGGACCCGTGCACCCTCCCCCGTCCTTGTGTGCGCCACTGACACTGGGTGGACCGCAACTCCTTGCAACAATTAAAAGACGCCCGCACCCTAGAAAAGTCTGCCCACCCCTGATCTAAAAAGAGTTGCATGTAGGGCAACACAAAACACACTAATTTAACATCATCAACTCGGGGAATTCCGGCTTCTCCAATAATGCATTTCTATGCTTTCACTAAAAAGGGTGCACTTAACGCACTCATCCTATTTGGCAGCACTGCTCTTGTGCTTTGAGACATCAAAAAGAAAGATAACTCGATCACAAGCACTGCCATATCGAGACAGCACATTTGAAAAAGCGAGACAACAATATGTCAAATGCAAGATGTGCTGAGAAAATAAATGATTCATCCTAAACTATGAAGTAGATGGGAGATGATTTGATGACTCAGATTAAAGGAAGAATGAATTATTCCGCTTAATGCGTAAGGCAATTAAGGGACTTTTATTCCCTCTGCATTTTTAAAATTCTTAATTTACAGAGCATTTTTTCCCCCCGTTGAGTTTTCAGAATTGTTAATTTAATGCCCCGTAATTGGTCTTTATAATTCCAACAAAAATAGCCGTTAAAAATCAACTGACAAAATCTGAACTAAAAAAGATTAAAAAGTAAAGATTTTTTTTTTTTTTTTTTACATTTTTCAAATTGTGGACATTTTGCATTTTTATGTCGAAATCACATGCAAAATTCCAAATGTATTTTTTAATGTATCCAACTGTTTATAAAACTTACATTTTTTGTTATAAATTTTATCTGATGCATTTTTTTATAAGCTTCCATTCCATGTGGTTTAAATTTTTAAAGTATAATAGAACGTCATTTATCCAAATCCACTGGGACCGGACACCGTTCGGATACGCGATTGTTCGCATAACCGAAAACCGAATGCGATCCATGCAGTATATGAAACCGGACACTAGACGAATATTGAAAATCATCATATGCAGGAAACGTGCTTGAAGAAAAAGCAAAATAGGTGCAAAATGTCGCAATTTTACCTTTATTGTAGAAAATAATCACTTATTCTTCACTGTACTATTGTAAATCTTCGATTTTTCGCTGCAAGGTAAAAAAAAACTGTTTCGGATAATAAACGTTCGGAAAAACGACGTTCTACTGTATCCGTACTCGTTGAAAATGACCGCGAATTCGGTCAAAACACACACACATATATATATATAATATTATTTTATTGAATTGAGTCTTTTGGCTTACAAAACATACTTTGTTTGGTTTCTACGTTACCTAGCCGCGGTAGCCAAGTGGTCAAGATATCGGATCGTGGCTGACGTGTCATGAGTTCGAGCCCAGCACCACTAAAGAACCGCCATATAGAGGAGCAATGCATGGTAAATCTGTCGAGAGCTCAAACGCCCTCCCGGGGGTGTAGTAGTTAGGAGAGGGGTTCCGGCTCAGGTGTCATCCTCGTCACTTGACCATGGTTAAAAATTATGAGGTCCGTCGCCAAAAGCTCTCGAGTAGCTGAACAGTGTGACGTTAATTAGAACTCACTACGTTAACTAGAGGACAAGTTACAATGAACTTTATAAAATTATAAAAACCGGAAGTGGGTCTTGATCTACCAAAGGAGGCATTTAAATTGCTCGAAATCTTTGATGGCGAGTCTGATAACTCAAAATGTTATAAATAAATACTTCTATAAGACGTTTTGAACCTCATATTTATATTATTTTCAAAATATTTCTCATTGTATGAGTATATTCTGAGTTATTGCCTGTTATTTAAATAATGATCTCATAAAGAATGTCACATTCGTACTATTCGTCTACTCGAGGGCTTTTGGCGACGGACCTCGTAATTTTGAAACATGGACAAGTGACGAGGATGACACCTGAGCTGGCACCCCTCTCTTAACTTTCTCACCACACCAAAGGGAGGAAGTTTGAGCATCGACAGATTTAACGTGCATCGTCCCCTATATGGCAGGTCTTCAGCGGTACTAGGCTCAAACTCATGACACGCTCGGACTCGGCCACGTGTCCGTTACCTTTACAACTAGGCTACCGCGGCCTCCGAAGGAATGTGAGGGATATTGGTGGTGCACCTTGCAATTCTGAATCGTGGTCAATGGCGAGAAAGATACTTGAGATAACACCCCACTCTGCTAACCTGCACATCTCTAAAACGTTAGAATTGAACAAAATAAATGTAATGGCTATCAGCCCTTCTATATAAGCGGGTCTTTAAGGACACTAAGACTCGAGCCTGCAATTTATCCAACAAAAAAAAAATGCTTTTATCTTTATTTTAACTAACATAAAAGAAGCTCTCAAACAACATCTTTTTACAGAGTAGCTCTAAAAATAAAGCTTAATAAATTATAGTTAAAAAAAACTAAAAAATACGTGTGGTTACATCCTAAGAATTTAGTGAGTACCTATAAAAAAAATTTTAAAACACGTTAAAATATAATCTTGTAAAAGAAAAAAATCTGTGTGCGTTTACACACAGATTTTTTTTTTTTTTTACAAGATAATATTTTGACGTGTTTTACATTTAAACTAATACGACTCTTCTGATATTTTACGGATTGACAAGAAAAAAGTTTTACTGAAATGATTTTCTTATAAAGATTTAATTTGAAGAAAAAAATTAAATTATTTGTCCTATTTTTATATTTTTTGTACATCTACCTTCATTTTCACTAAAACAAAAAACATAGAAAAATAATTAGAATATCACTTTAAAAATTTTTACTAATTTTTGAATAATTGCGTACTATTATTGGAGGTAGATTTATGTGTGTGTGAAGTTTAATAATATCTCCATTTGGAAAGTTTCCCTGACCTGAGCTATTTACTCATAATGAGGCTGAATGCAAAAGCTAACGCCCGTTTAATGTATTATATATGTCTGGGTCCAGACGTATATAATGGTCAGATCGCCTTTCGAGTTCATGATTGGCCAGTGGCCAGTGCATAAAAAATTCAAAAATATCGAATTTTGATAAATTTGATATTTTATGTGATTTTTAAGGATAAATAATTATCTAAAAATCTTTTTCTGTTATTTTTAACCCGCCATTTTCTTGCATAAACATGTTTAAAAAGACATGAGAAATGTATTGTGTTTTTGAAATATCTGATTTAGAAAGTTGTTTTTGAGCTGTTTTTAGCATATAATATGAAATATGAACAATAACAGGAAAGCAAGTAAAAATTTCTCGTAATTGGTTCATTGATTGCTTATTAAGGTTACCCTCTGAAGCAACAGGAAAGTTGACGGCATGGAAAATTTATGTATATCATCCAATGAGAAGCGAGCTGGGTGGCATTAAATATATACAGTCCCTCCTGGTCCAATGAATAGTGTTCTCTGAGTAAAAAGGCTGATGTTCTGTCGTGGGACGTTGTGTGGTAGTTTGGGGGAGGTGGATGCCAGGTTAGGTGTCATCCTCGTCATTTGACCGTGGTTCAAAACTTGAGGTCTGTCGCCAATAGACCTCATGTTGTTTTTGAGTACGGAACCCACTCAAACACACCCCATACACTCAAACAACCACACCCACTCTGGAAAAACGGAGATGCAAACGCTTTTAAATGTTACAGAGATAAGATTATAGTATAGATCTT
Organism: Trichonephila clavata; assembly: GCA_019973975.1. Taxonomy (NCBI): domain Eukaryota; kingdom Metazoa; phylum Arthropoda; class Arachnida; order Araneae; family Nephilidae; genus Trichonephila; species Trichonephila clavata. The sequence continues at coordinate 74,080 of BMAO01039523.1, forward strand.
ACCCTGTCGCTGCTCATCTCACGATTTTCAGGAGCCGCGGTAGCCAAGTGGTCTAGGCATCGGATCATGGCTAGCGTGTCATGAGTTCGATCCCAGTACCATTAAAGACCCGCCGTGTAGGGGAGCGATGCACGTTAAATCTGTCGAGAGCTCAAACGTTCTTCCATTGGTGTGGTAGTTAGGAGAGGGGGTGCCAGCTCAGGTGTCGTCCGCGTCACTTGACTATGGTTCAAAATTACGCGGACCGTCGCCAAAAGCCCTAGTGTAGCTAAAACAGTGCGACGTTAATATTCACTCACTCACCACGTTGATGTAGCAAAATTTGTTCATCCCGCAATTTCCGTGGGTATGCATTTTTTCTGACTATTTAGCTGTGCAGTTCCTGTTTATGTTTTTATGTTCATATTTTTATGATCTAATTCTATAATTAAAAAAAACTCCTTTCAAAATTTTTTTGTATATTTTAACTTTAAAATATAGATTCAATATGTGGATTTGAAATACGTAATAAAAAAATAAGAAATTTTTGAACCTACTTTGAAAAATAAATAAGCAGTGAGAGGGTTAATGGAGTCATAAATTCACCCCTTATGTGGCTTAATAACATTGGCATCCTATTTTAAAAGGTGATAGGAATATTTTGGTTGCCTAAAAATGGATTATCTTGACCTCTAAAGTCCGAGACAATTCTTTGTTGACTTAAGTCCTCACAGCTGCGGAGTCTAAACGCATACGTATGTCTACCTCTTCCGGCCGCGGTCCGAATCGGCTCAAAAATTCCTGTTAAAATCAATAATAAAACAAATTTAAAATCCAGAAATGTGTATTTTATTCTTGTCTAATCTCAAATTAAAAAAATCAAATAAATCCCAGTTAATGAGTGACAGAGGGTTTATACTTTTTTCTTGTAATATATATGTTAATGATGAAATGGTAAGATTTATAAGGCATTAATATATTTGTTCATTTAAGAACATATCATTTTTCATATATAGTTAAATGATAAATCTGTCTTCATCCTTGGCATTCCTGACTGGATAATTCGTTATGCGTTATCGCTGAGTGTGCACTTGAAAAAAGAAGAGAGAGAAAATTCGTTAGACATCTTGTAACAAATATTCTAAATCAGACATTATCTCCAAGTTCCTGTTGCTACATTCCGTCATCTGTCAGTTAATTTCAGATATCATCTTAACTGCATTCTCTTCACTATAAATAAGTTTATATTTATTTAAGAAAAAAAATTCCCTGATGTCTGCTCCGAATGCGCGATGGATTTTTGAATTTTATAAAATCATTGTTGTACAGGAAAAAGGAATCTTACTAAGTACTGATTTCTAGAAAAAACCAATGTTTAAAAATGAAATAATTTATTACAATATGGCAGATTTATAATATTTAGAAATAAATATTAATGGTTCGGTTTAAAAATAGCTTTATGTCGAAAGAATATATTGTATATTTCTTTCATTAGATGAGTGTATATGTTAGATATCTTCTGGAAAGGGGCAAGATTTAGGAGATTAATTAATTGATCACTGAAATTTGGCGCATTTATTAAACTTATCATGATTCTTTATGTATATTGTGTAAAAATTCGATTGATTAAAATAAATATTCCAATAACATTTATTTAGTATTATTATTTACTTAATCAAATTATTTTTATTGAAGTTAACTTCTTCAGCATGGTAGGGAAAAATTTCGTTGCACGTTACTCATTACGCGTTACCGTTACGCGTTACGCAATGAACGTTAGGTACGGTTGAATTTGTGGATGAGTAACATGCATAAGTGTTTGCCTGGGTCTAGTAGTATACCAAAATGAGTAAATGTATATGGTTAAGCATTAACACTAAGGACTTCCTCTTTTTTTCAAAGAAGAGAAAAGCGACTCACTCTTCATCACGATATCTCCGGAACTATTCACCCTATAGACTTGAAATTTGGTAGGCATGTTCCTTTCATGGAGTAGAGATCCGTTAAGAACGAATTTTGCTAAATTCGAAACGTAAGGGGCGTTACTGGAGTTAAGGGGCGTTTTCAATAATTATTTCCATTTTTAAACTACTCAAAGTACAATCTTGAAATTTGGTTAGCAGATTCCTTTCATAGAGTAGAGATCGCTACAAAATGAGTTTGGTGAAAATTGACCCCAAGTGCGTTGCGAGGGCTTTGGGAGCATTATAGATAATTATTTCCATTTTAAACTATTAGACGCACAAACTTTAAATTTGATAAATAGATTCCTTTCATAAAGTAGAGATCAGCTACAAAATGGGTTTAGGGAAAATTGACTCCAAGTGACGTTGCGGAGTATTAAGGGGCGTAATAGATAAATATTTCCGTTTTTAAACTACTTGACCTTCCTGCCTGAAATTGGTAGGCATGTTTCTTTCATGGAGTAAATATCCGCTACAAAATGGGGTTGAGGAAATTAACCCAGGAGGTACTGCGGTGTTAAGGTGCGCTATAAATTCCGATTTTTAAACTATTAGACGTACAGTCTTGGAATTTGGTAAACAGATTCATCTGATAGGGTAGAGATCCGCTACAAATGGGTTTCGTGAAAATCGACCGCCAAGTGGCGTTGCGGGCTTAAAGGGCTGTGGCGATCCTGCTTTTATCAAGCACGCGAGCTGTGAAAATTATAACTGTGGCGATCCTGCTTTTATCAAGCACGCGAGCTGTGAAAATTATAAAAATCATTGTTCCACGAATTTATTGTATATCGTTTTTTTAGTGTGAATATAAAAAAGATGGTTTTAACGATGATGGTTCTTAATGTGTGGATGTGACTTAACTACCATAACTTTTATCTTAACTATCTTTTAGCAACCTTTCTTAATTAAAACATCCCCACAATTGGTGACCCGAGTGATGGAGAAGAATCAGGTACTGCTTGTTGAAGTTGGAACTGCAACTGGTGGCGGTGAAATTATTGTGCAGATGAGTGGTGAGAGTTCTCGAAAAACGCAGGTTTTAAGCGATCAATGTTGATTGTGGAATGTTTGCGTTCTTTTCAATTGTGAACATTTTTTCAGTTCGTTTGAGTACGAGGTAAGGTCATCATATGGCGTCTGTAATGGTTTTTTAACAGCATCATGGCGCACGAACACATGAGAACAAGTCTTCAGAGCTGGATGTACAAATACTTTCTTGCTGCCATGAGATGCAGTTGCACAGGTTTAAGTTGGTTATTACGGCTCGTAAATTTTTTAAGAACTCATGAGGGTCAACGTTAAGTGAAGGGGTTTCGAAAATTCCGCTGGTAGTCTCAGAGTTGAACCATAAACTAGTTCGGCTGATGTGCACTGTAGATCTTCTTTTAATGCGGTTCGGAGTCCGAGCAAAACAATGGAATTGATTCGGTCCATTTCGTGGTGCATGACTTGAGGCTTTGTTTCAGAGATCGGTGAAATCGTTCGACTATTCCATTGCTTTTAGGGTGTATGGGGTCGTTTTGATCTTTTGGACACCTAAGAGTTTGGTAAGCAAAGAAAACAAATTGCTTTCGAATTGTCGTCCTTGATCAGTCGTGATGATGGAAGGTAAACGAAGCGTGAGATCCATTGAGTAATGAATGCACGCGCAACAGTTTCAGCAGAAATGTCGGAAATGGAATTGCTCAGGCCATCGTGTGAAACGATCTATAAGGTGAGTAGGTATTCGCAATTGTTTGAAGGTGGCAGAGTCCTACGAGATCTAAATGAACATATCGAATCTTGCTGAAGTAGTTGGAAAGATTGGATAGGACTATAGGTGTGTCTAGCTACTTTGAATTTTCACTCACCTAATCAGCAGTTGTCTATCATGGTTGATGCTTCGGATTCAGCATAGGATCTGTCCTCCATACAACTACATCTAATGGTCAGCAACCTCTAGCATTTTATTCCCGAAAACTTACACCCTCAGAACGTAAATACAGTACGTATGATAGGGAACTTTTGGCGATATATGCAACCATCAACATTTTCGACACTTATTGGAAGGACAAAATTTTATAATATTTACAGATCATCGACCTCTTACTTTTGCTTTTACCAAAAAATCTGACTCTTCTTCTCCCAGACAACTGAGATACCTGGATTTCATTGCACAATTCAGCACCGATATCAGGCACGTATCGGGCTCAAAAAACGTTGTAGCTGACACCTTATCTCGCATTAATGAAGTGCACTTACCGAAAATAGACTTTTCTGCCATGGCGGAGGCACAAGCGTCTGATGAAGAACTTCAGGCAATTTTAGGAAAGAATGAACTGTCATTTTTTTTAAAACCTCTCTCAACCGACCCCAATTCATCGAAACTTTACTGTGACGTCAAGCAAAACAAAATCAGACCTTACATTCCAGAAATTTTCCGAAAGAAAGTTTTTCTAGCCTTACACAATATTTCACATCCAGGTGTGCGTGCCACTAAACGTTTGATTTCAGAGAGATTCTTTTGGCCGTCCATGCAAAAGGACATTTCTAATTTTACCCGTTCATGTCTACACTGCCAAAAATCTAAAGTAGCTAGACACACCTATAGTCCTCTCCAATCTTTCGATCATGTTCATTTAGATCTCGTAGGACCTCTGCCACCTTCAAACAATTGCGAATACCTACTCACCTGTATAGATCGTTTCACACGATGGCCTGAGGCAATTCCCATTTCCGACATTTCTGCTGAAACTGTTGCGCGTGCATTCATTACTCAATGGATCTCACGCTTCGGCTTACCTTCCATCATCACGACTGATCAAGGACGACAATTCGAAAGTAATTTGTTTTCTTTGCTTACCAAACTCTTAGGTGTCCAAAAGATCAAAACGACCCATACCATCCTAAAAGCAATGGAATAGTCGAACGATTTCACCGATCTCTGAAACAAAGCCTCAGATGTCATGCACCCACGAAATGGACCGAATCAATTCCATTGGTTTTGCTCGGACTCCGAACCGCATTAAAAGAAGATCTACAGTGCACATCAGCCGAACTAGTTTATGGTTCAACTCTGAGACTACCAGCGGAATTTTTCGAAACCCCTTCACTTAACGTTGACCCTCATGAGTTCTTAAAAAATTTACGAGCCGTAATGAACCAACTTAAACCTGTGGCAACTGCATCTCATGGCAGCAAGAAAGTATTTGTACATCCAGCTCTGAAGACTTGTTCTCATGTGTTCGTGCGCCATGATGCTGTTAAAAAACCATTACAGACGCCATATGATGGACCTTACCTCGTACTCAAACGAACTGAAAAAATGTTCACAATTGAAAAGAACGGCAAACATTCCACAATCAACATTGACCGCTTAAAACCTGCGTTTTTCGAGAACTCTCACCACTCATCTGCACCAATAATTTCACCGCCACCAGTTGCAGTTCCAACTTCAACAAAGCCAGTACCTGATTCTTCTCCATCGAGTCCTGTGTCACCTACAAATTCTACTCCACTACCTTATGTGACCAGATCTGGACGACGGGTTCGCTTTAACTCTCGTTACCTCTAACTCTAGTGCTTGCTGCACTATTAGAGGGGGGGAGTACTGTGGCGATCCTGCTTTTATCAAGCACGCGAGCTGTGAAAATTATAAAAAATCATTGTTCCACGAGAATTTATTGTATATCGTTTTTTTTAGTGTAGAATATAAAAAGATGGTTTTAACGATGATGGTTCTTAATGTGTGGATGTGACTTAACTACCATAACTTTTATCTTAACTATCTTTTAGCAACCTTTCTTAATTAAAACATCCCCACACAAGTATAAACACTTTTTTAAGAAAACTATGATTATTATTTCAATTATTGAATTTGTTTTATTAACGTTCTGTTAGTTTTATAAAGTTGTTTGAATCCCCCTTTTTTAAAAAAAACTTTCACTGAGATAATATTTTTAATTTAATTTCTTATAAAATATAAAAGGAGGAAATAGTTAGTTTTCACTAGCGTGCTTATTTATTAATTTTTGTACAAGTGATAAGTAGCTCAACAGCTTTGAATACCCTTAAAGGTACATCTACTTCAGATTGCACCTTCAAACACCGTTGTTCGAGTAAATTTTTTTATATTTATTAAGTAATTTAAAATATTTTCCAAGAAATTTCGAAGCTTTAAACGCAAATGAATGGAATGTAATACACATGTTAACATAAAATAAAGAAATAATGCAGGGCGAGAATGAAAAGTGTTTAATGAAAAATTAAAGTTCTTTCAATGAAAACAAAATTTGTGATTTCAAATTACTAAAATTATTATAAATGTTCGTAAATTTTATCGATTGCTTTTAAAATATATTACAATTAGAATATTTAATTGTTCTCTGATGCATTTTTCTTATCCTAATTGCCATACAATAAAATGAAAACTTGCAATAGTTCATGAATATTTCCTTCTGTTCAATTAATTATTACATCAAAGCTTCTTACACAAATTATTGAAACGTAGAAGTTATGTTAAATAGTTTTTTATAATCTACTGATGCAAGTCTATGAAAAATGTCCATTAGTTTTCTAAATGCAAAGACTTATTCTGAAATTGAGTGAAAATCCTTTTCTACTCTAACATGAAGCACAATATTTTAATGAATGATTGTACTTTTTTTTTTTAAATTAAAAGTCAGAAATCTATGAAGCCTGACTGCTAAAAACTATTGATTTAATGAAACAAAACATTAATAGCTGATTACTCAAAAGGAATACAGAAAAGTAAACGTTTCTATCTTCCATAAATTATGTACATTGAGTATATTAGTACTTTACCAAATTAATATCTAAGCAATTTTTTTAAAATAAAATGGGGTAGTTCATATTTCTTTTACAAAATACATATAGCGTTCGCTTATGTAGAACCTTATCACAATATTAAATTTTAAGTTAATCAATAATATTTTTTTTGTGCATATTATTGATATAATGCAACTTATTAATTTAAGATGTCTTAATATTTTTTTAAAAAACAATATCAAAATCTTGAAGCATTTTGAAGAAAAAAATTCAATTTCCACTTCAAAATAAAAAATATCGAACTCTTTGACACCGTTTTGCATTCTTTTTTTCAAGTCGATCCCTGCATAAATTAACACTGTAGCAACCCTTTTCTTCCGAACGTAACGAAGTGCTGTTAAAGAAAGGGATTACCAGAGCTAAAAGAGAAACAGCATTACAAGATGGAATCTGATTGAGTGCAGTTAGGGAGAGAGCGTCGCCTATCGTGGAATAGGATCACGAGCCCCATTTCCACGATTGTTTTGATCGATCGAAGCAGAGTTGCAACAGTCGACATCGGCTACTACATGCTGTTGATACTTTTCCTTCCCTAGACACACATTCTGCTTCTGCTCTTACGAAACTTTGGACACAGTGATTGCTCGTTGGCTACTCCATTCCGGGCCTTGGGCAAGCCCATAGAACCATTTTTATGACTGGTGAGAAGAATTTTGGTCAGAACTGTCTTTGGGTTGTGGGGAAGGGGGAAATTCGTCATCCTGCAGTTTTTGCCTTGTTTAATGATTCATATTAGAAAATAGGATCGATTATGAGTAAAATAAAATACATAAAATACCTTTAAAGTGTGTGTGTACATATTTCAGTTATTTCATAGAATAACTAAGAATTTCATGAAATAACTCGACAAGTGGGTTAAAAGTATATAATAGAAGAAAAATTTCATCTTTACATAGTTATTCTTTGAAATAACTAATGATAGACCATTAAAAAGTGAAAAATAGACAATTTCAAAGTTATTTTATAAATTAATTGATCATCAATAGCAAAAACCTCTTGAAAAATATATTTCATCCCTATTGCAGAGATTAATTGATAAACAATAAGGAAAAGAAGATAATATAATTTATTATTGCTCATATTGCATTATAAGTTAAACAGAAAGGGAGGAGAATATGTTTTGTCTCTGTTACTGCACAATTAGCTTTTCTAATTCTTGAACTTCAAGGGTATCATAATGCTGGAGAACAGGGGTTAGCATCCTTTTAGGTGTGACGTGACAAACCAATCTACCAATAGGATTCAGCGTGCCACACAGTAGGACATTATTGAAACAATTCGATTCCCGTGATAATACAGGCAGAATTATAAAATAGAGGCCAATAATTTATACTTGCAGTTTTATCATAAATTAATTTTGCATCATTTAAAGATATTTATTTACACAAAAATAAACAGCACAAAATATATTTATTTCTTCAACAAAATCAAAATTGAACATATATCAAGCACTTTTAAATATATTTATTAAAATGAGAAATAGACAACATAAATTATAAGTATTTCCTTTCATTATAGTTAAATAAAAAGATTAATAAAAATTTTAATGCGACCTAATGCTTTTACCACTCTATTTTCAAATCATAAAATCAGGGGTATAATTTATGACTTTCAGTTTGACACGATTCAGAGCATTTAGTTGTTAAACAATTTCTTTGCGGATTCAAAATATTTTCCATATGATGTAGGTTTTATTTCATATAGGTTTATTACAAATTAAACAACTTCCATCCCCTCAAAAATCGACAAATTTGTGAAGTATAGCACAGTGCCACTGAGAATTGTACTGCGTGCTCTTGTGGTAGAGTAACCCAGTAATTACGTGGTACTCTTTTCTGTGCTGTTTTAACACTTTTTACTTCTTCTATCAAAGTTAATAATTTTTCACGAGCAAGGGCAACACTTTTTCCTGTGTCCCACGCTTATTTAATAAAGATTCAAATCTCTCGCATTGAATCTTTCTTATTTAAGATTAGAAGAAGGTTAAGCATTCAGAAGTCATTACTTAAAAACAGGTTACAAAAATTTTTGGCATTAATCCAAAATATAAAATATCGTAGAATTCAATAATTATATATACTTTAACTGTGACTAGTCCAATTATTTCATGAAATACCTAGTTATTCTATCAAATAACGGATTTTATACTTTAACGGTCACACATATACAAATTCCTGGAATTCGAAAATGAATGAGAGAATCATTAGTTATTTTTTAATTACCAAATAATTTAATTCCACATTTTGGGCAAATCTAGCTTTTGATTATGTGAAGAGATTGGGTCTTTTTTTTAAAACCAATAACTTTTAGGAATAAATAGTCCCTGAACTCTTAGGAATGGATCCTTGAAGTATTTTATATAAATATAGTTCTATTCTCTCTCTCTCTACATGCAATGAATGGGATAATTTTACATACTATAAATATGACTTAGCTTTTTTTTTCTCTCCTTGTTTAAGAGCTTATAATAGAAAAACTGGTTTAACAATTTGTAAATTAAATTATATAAATTTTGAGAATTAATTGAAAGGATTATTTTTTTCAACTACATAAAGAATCAGAATCTATATTTGGGTACGATACATATTTCGGTTGTGTGGAAAAGTACTTTGGATTCATACACACACACACAATTGTTCTTTTGCTTCAACAATATTTATTTATTTAAAAATAACCTAAATCAACAATTCTGGAATTGAAATACACATTAAATCTACAAACCGAAAAACGCAGATGAAAGGGTCCAATAACAATACTATAAATATGATACTATTCCACACATGTTTAAATATGATAATATTCTTTTAACTGTACAAATGATTCAAGTTTTTTTTCCCCTTATTTCATGGAATATTTTTAAACTGCAAAATAGAAAGCTATCGAAATTTTATCGAAGGAAATATAATTCGAATTTATACATATTTTCTAGTCTCTCTCTCTTTCAATAATCTTTATAAAAAAAACTATATCAACACTTCTGAGAGAGAAATTCTTATTTCCTATAAACTAAATTCGAGTGAAGTATCCGTTAATTATACTATAAATATAGATATACATATATTAAATATAGTAACATTTTCTACCTTAATAAACGATAGAATTTGTTTGGGTAATAGAAGTTTTCATGACCTCAGAAACCAATTCAAGTCTAAGTTTATTTCTATAAGCACCAAGTTGAGCGTATATAAAATTTTAATTGACCTATTGCTCTGTACAGAAGTGGATGTTGAATCCTCAATAAACCAGAGGGGGGGGGGATTTGTATTTTTAATTGAAAAATCTTAAGGAAAATTTTTTGACCTATTCAAGAGAACAATGAGTGGAGAATTCTTTACTATCATGAAATTTGCAGTAAATATGGCAAATATAGCGACAGTTCCGATTTAAGCTAATTTCGGGCCCTGGGTGTAAAATATCTGTAGGCTTCCTTGGCGCAAGCGGATCGAAATTTATAATCAGAAAATCTGGTTAAGTTCAGCTTAACCGATCCCCGGGCTCCTTGGCGCCCGCCCCAAGCCCCTCAAATAAACCTGCACTATATAGCGAGACTGACAATGTGAGAACAATAAAAGCATCACGCAATAGGTGGTGGGGCCATTGTAAAGATATACCGATGCTTTTCTTACCAAAAAAAAGTAACTTTTTCGAAAATTGAAGGGATCATAAGTAGAGGACGACCACCTACACAATGGTTAGAAGATGCTGAAAAGGACTTCAAACTAATGGAAATCAACCGATGAAAGGCCGTCGTGAGTGATAGGGTCAGTTGGAGGAGGATCAGCAAATTAGCCTTGGCTTGCAAAAGGCTGTTGAGCTTATGAAGAAAGAAGAATATTCTACTTATGAGTAATACTCGTGTGATTTTAGTTTTTCCTCATTTTAAAGTTCATAACAGAAAAATCAGATTAGATATTCGTAAATTAAAATGTATACGAATTCTTAAAATCCAAAATAATAGTAATAAAAAAAGAGGACCGTTAGTTACAATTTAAGCTTCAAGTAAATTAAAATCGGAATTTTGTTTTGATTTTACTTTTCTTTGTCCCAAAAGAAATAATTTTACATAAAATCAAGACGAATTGTGTTATCTTTACCCCTTTTTTTCTGTAAGTTTTCGTAGGGAAAACTAAATTACCAATTATTAAACTGGAATCTATTGTTCTTAGAAATAGATCAAAGGTACATTAATTATTTGTCTACGATATGAGTTACTATCTAAATTTGGTTAATGTCATATTTAGACTTGTTTAGCTATATTTTATGCATATGTGCCTGAATTTTCCGTACTTAATGTCAAAACAATACTATAACATCAATTTTAAAGCTTGTTAATTTCAAAAAACGAATTGAAAATTATAAACTTTCAAGTTCTTTTTTTTACATGAGTTAGTCTGAGGAAGATTATAAAAGAGTTTTTCTGGACATTGTAATGAATCAAAAATGGTATTTACGATAAATATTTTTTCGAAATATACACATATGAAATTCGAAATTATTTTTATGTTTAAAGCCAATAAAATAAAATGTGCATAATGTCTTTAAATAGACTTTCATAAACACACTTTACAAATGTATTCTTCTTTTTAATGAAATTTATCTAATAAGCACATCATTTTAATTTATGTATTCTATACGACTAATTTTATATCTTTCAGGATTGATACAGTTTAAAATAATTGATTAAATAAATTTGCGTAGTTAAAGATAATTTGATGATATCATTGACGGACTAATTTCCATTAAAAATGACGGAAACTTAATTTTAAAAAAAGGAGAATTTCTACTTGCAGCTCAAAATTATTATATTTACCGCTTTATCATCATCAGAGAGCATTGAAACTAATTTATTTTTTCTCTAAGAGATAAAAAAAAATCCATACAAAACATTGAAACTTTCTTTGTGAATAGCTTAGCGTTATTTAAAAAATTTTGTTTGATATTTTCAGGAAATACAGGATTATTATGTGACATGTGTATTATCTGTACAAAAATTATAGAGTTTGAAATAAAAAAAATAAATATAATATATAAATCTTTGCTTTACATTGAATAAATGGAAGTACACTTTAAATTTTACATTAGATTTAGCAGACAAAATCTGAAAAATATTTACAAAGATGTTAATCTATAAATATAGCAGTGGTAAAATATACCAATCAATAATATATCAAATTAATCTATAATATTCTATCAATATAAAGGGAAAGACGAAGTCCTACTATTTGGCGCTGTCGTTGAGCTGATACTCGTTGGAACGTCCAAAACATTCTTGGACTCCAGTGTCCGCCCAGAGTCTCTTCATTGCCATGGTGAGCTCCTCTGAGAAGGGCTCCGTGTCTTCCATCCGTGACACCACATCGAACACCATTTTTCCATCCGCCTGAAACAATAGCATTGAAATATGTGTTACAAAAATATATTGCTGCTGTGACAATCCTACATCGTAAAACCAACTTAATTTGATCAGAGTGACGGTTAATCTTTAAAACTTAGCAGTACATAAAAGGTACATTTTTCCGTCTCAATACAATTATTAGAAACACAATTCAAAATATTAGAATAATGAAAAATAAAACCCAAAGTGGTTTTAAATTTTTCTTTAATCGATAGAAAAGAATGCTTGAGGATTTTAATGTATCCATATGTTTTGTAGATGAGCTAAAGTAAAAGGTAAGTGTGGTGTTGCAAAGTTCTTTTATGATGATCATTTTGTAAAATTACAAGAAAAATATAATAATGATTACAGAAGTTCAAAAAGTACAATGATAGGGGGAAATAGCATAATTCCTTTAAACAAAACAAATTGTGAGTAATTAATATTTAATGGCATCTCTCTCGGCCTTAATAACATCATACATATGATCTAGCTTACTATATGTTAATCCTATAGATTTATTTTTTTGTGCAATTCTCTTAAGGTATCCAAATACCCTAAAATTCTGAATTTTGCCAAAAATTGACATTTGTTTAAAGATTTTAATTTATTGACCATCTTATTTAGCTTTATAAAAATTCCCTTTTATTATTTTCCGTTTACTAGAACAGAAACTACACGTGTTTTAGTAAAAAAAGATGCCATTACTTTAAGCAAGATATCATACTTTTAAACGAGTTTTACTCGAAATATTATTGCTTTTTTTGAAAATTCTCAAACGGGGACAGCTCAAAAAGTTTTGAAACTAATTAACTAAAAGGTTTGTGTGTGTTCTGTATAATAGTAGAAGTATTTTAACCTTCAGATTTGTCAATCACTGTTTTATTACAAAATGTGCAGTACCTTATGTTAACATAATCACTATTATTTTAAGCAATTTCATATAATAACTAAAATAAAGTGCTCGAGTTTTTGTAAAAATTAAAATATCTCTTATCCTGAAACTCTTTTCAGAAATGAATAACATAGAAACAGATCAGAATTGATAAATTGAAAATTTGTTCATACACTTTTGGTACAGAGAATGGGCCCTTTTATGTTATTTCTTGTAATTTTTTTTATCAATTTTTTCCCATTTTATTAATAATAATTTCTTTTTCTCTTCTTAATTTTAGCATATTTTTCTTAAAATTTACCAAGCAAATCTTAGAACTACAAAAAAAAAAATCCTCATATCTCCAATTTTTTTTAAAATAGTTTTTGCAAGAGTCGCATATTTTAAGACAAAATATCAGTTAACACGAAATAATACAATGGCCCCTATAAACTGTTATGTATTTTCATGCATTTTTTATTTTTAACACAAAATGAAAATCGCTTAATACGAAAAAATTTCCCTTCTGGGAATGAACAATATACGGAAAACACCAGTCATGTAGGCGAAATTTAAGAGGGGCGTGAAATGTGGAAGAGAGGTGTGGTTTCGCGCGCATGTTTCATGCATAATAAGCAGGCAAAATTGTCTTTGAAATACCCTAGAAATAGCTTGAGACAAACCAATTTTATTTATCTGAGCTGCTTTCACCTTCCATCTCTACAAACGCCGCACAAAAACATCTCATCTCTCATCAGTTGGCTTTGGAATTTGGTGACGAGTATATCATAGTATGAATAAAAATTAGTGAATTTGGTTCAGGTTTTCTTTTCTGTTATAAAAGAATTTTTTACGAGCACAATGGTAAAAATTTCAGAAGAAAGAAAACTGCTATTTGGCTCAAAATGAATATGGAGCTTCTTAAGGCTGTTGATCAAAAATAGAAGAACTTGGAAATTTTGCACTAAGTTTCATTAAGTTCTTGTGAATATTTTTGTTTCATTGATTTTTATTTAATACATGCAAGCCCATATTTAATACATCTATGTAAATAAAGTTTATTCTAATAAACTATATTATGCTGAATATATGCTTTTTCCCTGCAATATCTTTTAACACTAAAGTCTTTTAACACGAAAAATATTTCATTCCCCTCCGTTTCGTTTTAAGCGATTTTCACTGCATATATACCATATACCTACTTTTTTTTTCAAAATGCATTCTGAATAACAGTAGTAAGTTTTCTGGCATTTTTAAAAAACTTTTTCAAAAGGAAATTCTAATTAATTTTTCTTATCCACACATAATTGCGCGAAATCTGAATTGAGTTTTATAACACGCCAAGTTATCAGAAAATGAGTTTTCAGAGTTAGTTTTTAAATCAAATTAATTTTCTTCCTGCTTAAAAAGCTATTCAAACTAATTATTTTATTTTGTCAACTTGATTTATTCTCATAGAATTTTTTATTTATTTTCGATTTTTAATAAATTTTACTTTAAATTATTTATAAAAAAATGCGAACTTTATTTATTGTATAATCAGACTCGAAATCATTGACATTCTAAGCATTAGTTCTGGAAAGTTATTCTAAGAGTATTAGAGAAATTATTAGTTAATTAGAAAGTTATTCTAAATGAGAGATGTGTTTTTCCTCTTCATATATTTAAATTCAACAATCGGATAACTAATGTTACATCACTAGGAACGGAAATTAGAAATAAGCTTTACTTTTAAACAGTTTTATAAAATAAAATAAATATAGTGATTCAAAGAATAATTCCCTTTCTAGATCATGTTGACTTACTCAAGTGTGATGAATATGTGTTCTGAAAAATATTTACTAAAACAGTTCAGCCATAATACTTATGCGAAAAACACTGATTTAAATAATTAATTCAGATACTATAATAAAGTTAAGAATAAATTAAGTTCAAATGTCCGGCAAATTTTTCGAAAAATATGAAAATTAAATTGAAACGATAAAATAATTTCGAATTTCAATAGGCATTTCTTCCCAGTTAAAACAAATTGGTCAATATATCTCAAAAGATTTTCTGTGAGAGAGATTTCCTCCTTCCTTCAAGAATTGCAAACTAATGAAAACACTCAATTTGAAAAAAAACCGCATCTTGGCAATAAGAAAGATGTAAGTTTGAACTTTGATCTGGCTACAAATCGTCTGATGTAAGTAATATTCAAAGTTGTTCAATAAACCTGTTTAACCTTAAAATTAAACATTAATTCTAAGCCCGCTAAGTAGATCTAGTTAAACATAAATTAAACTCAAATCGTCATGCGATTGCATCTGTTCATCAAAACAAATGTTTTCATTTTTAAGAAATCACAATTCTTGATCTATTATCAATATATAAAGTTTGAGATTTGTGTAAACACTTTCATCATATTTCAAACTTTTATTATGTCAAATTCCTATGATAAATTGTTCCAGATATAGAAATGTTCAGAAGATATAACAGGTTTGAAGTTATATCTTCCATCCACTCAAAAATTGAAAAATTTGTTAAGTAGTGCAAAACACCACTGAAAATTGTTCCACGTGCCATAGGTTGTCGATCTCTAGTAATGCCTATAAAATTGGAAAAATCTAATCAATTTTTGGCTCAGTGGAGCGAAACAGGCAATTAACGTAACTTTCTTATATGGCCAGCAGCCATAATATCAGTGGTTTCAAATATTTCGATAATCATTTAAAATAAGAGAAAAATCATTCAAAAAAATAACAAATTTTTTATTTTTTTTTATTTTTCTTGAAATTTGAGATGGAAAAAGTATTACAGGGTATTTCATCGCTTAAATATATATTAAAAATAAAATAACCCAAACTACACCGTTGTGTAGCTAGTTTTCACTAAGCAATACCACACATCTTGTACTTTTAAGCTGTTATTTCCTTTGCAACATTTATAGAAAGATTTTTCAGAATTTGATATATTGGTTATACTCAGTAACGTAACGTACACCCCCGCATCGTGGGAGGGGGGATAGGATTCTAGGGGGCTCAAACCTGAGTTTTTTAAGATCTACAAGCATTTGTATGATCGGGCTTGGGACCCCAAACCTCACTTCACAGGGGGCCCTAATATTCTTCATTACTCTACTACTTTTACTCCTACGATTAACTCAATTATGAAAGAATCTATAATGAACATGAAGAATTACGTAAACGTTTTACACATTCCAGAATCTTAAGATTTTTCTTCTGAATTCATTAAATGTTTTGTGTTATAAATTGATGCGAAATTTATGATAGAATTATTAAATGCGCACATAGGTTTTTTTTTCACTTTGAAACTTTGTAAATAAATCATAAAATTTCAAATGCTTTTTAACATTCTAGTCATTATAACAGGTTAATTTTTTGCAGAAAAAGAATTAACCCTTAAGAGACGAGTAGTTTTGAGGGGGAAAAAGTTCTATAGACATACGCGAATGTGTGCTGTTTTACCTCCTCTGTTATCAATCATTTACATAACCATTTATCGTCGTACAATAGCACCAAAATAACGTGCTGTGTACTTATTGAACAATAAGGATCTTTGAGCTCAAAAAAGGGAAAAAGCAGAAATTTTGTACTCCCTCCCCTCCATCATCTAAAAACAAGAAAGTTCGATTAAGTTATTGGACTTTTATGAATTTTAAGCAACTACATCCGGAGTGGGTAATATGTCGATCGTGATCTACAGGTGGACCGCCAAGACATTTTGGGATGACCGCCTAAAAATTTTTCCAGTTAGTGATTACCTACGGAAAATTCAAGACCGGTAAGCTGATGTTCAGTAGTACGGAAAATTCAAGACTGGTATTCAGTAGTACGCTAATTAAGCCTTCTACTAAAAACTAAATTTAGATAAAAATGTTTATTTTTTTAATGTCTTTTGAATTGGTTCATAATAAATGTATCATTTGATATAATTATATATTTTGCGCTATTATTATTAAGTTTGTATCTTGCGTTTTGCTTTAAACGCGGTTTTAATTTTTTTTAAAATTTTAGTTCTGTATATAAGTACATATTCCGTATTTATTGTTGAGTTATAATAATAACATATTTTCCTTACTTCGCCACACCTACGACACTGGGCAGTAGGATGCACAAGAATTTTTAAAGGGAAAGGGGTCGAGGGATGAAGGTCTACCATTCTCGTATCATACCCCAATACGCAGCCAAACATATTTTTTTTATTTTGTCGATTGTTGGCAACAAAAAACAGAAAAAAATCCTGAATGAATAAATAACTTAAATAAATAAAAAATACTAATAACAAATATTTAATTACATTTTACAGACTATATACATGCGACTATAATGAATCGGAAAAAAATGAAGGGTTATGAGGGAGGATCTGGACCCGTGGGCCCCTCCCTCGCCCTTGTGTATGCCACTGATACTGGGTGGACCGCAACTCCTTAAAAAAATTAAAAGTAGCCCGCACCCTGGAAAAGTCTGCCAACCCCTGGTCTATATGGTGTTCAGAAAGCAACTCTTTGGTAAAGTTTTGAATTCAATTTGCTTTTTTTATAATGCTATTCATTTTAATAGAAATATTAACTGCTCGTCCATTAAAGGGTAAAGATCATTTTCTGTATCTTGCTAGATATATAATTGTACAATTGTTGTAGTAATCATAGTTTATAATAAACAAAATTTTCATTGCAGTCTTTATATTTTCATTAAATTTTTCAAGATATTTAACACCATATTTCTTTTCGACTTAAAAACAATTAGAATTAATTTCACGTTTAAAAAGTAAACAAATTTTTGACTTATAAAAAAGTTGATAAACATTTTTATAATTCTCTTTTTTTATCGTTTAGCATTTTTATAAATATCATTTGAATTTAAAATAACAATAAAGATATTTCTCGTTTGAAATGTTCCTACATATTTAATTTTCCTTCTCAAATATATTTTAATATCATTTTTGCAAATACGTTCTTAATGGTCTTATTTAGTCTAACGATCGTTTCTCAACAATCAAAAACATTAAGTGAATTTTACGATTAAGAGTTTGAAAAGCTATTTGATTTCTCAAACATAAAATCATTGCCTCACTTGATGAAGCCTTTTCATTAACTTACTTAAGTCTGAGGCAGAAGAATTAGTCCTAATTCAAGATCAACGAAGAGTTAAAATAGGAAAAGTAAAATTACCCAGCTATAAAAATTCTCTGAAACTAATCTATAAATAACTCTCTTAGAATTTAGATATGAACCTAAATTAGAAAGAGAATATAAAAGATTGCATAATGAAAACTTTCAAACACAAGATATTTTAATTCCGGAAAATATAGCTAAATGGAATATTAACAAAAGAGGTTTTAGAACTTAAATCATAAAAAGTATGGAAAATAACAGAAGAAATTAAAGAATTAGTAGAAATGAATAAAGAACATAAATTATAAGGGAAAGATAAAGATGCATTAGCTCTATATTTTTCACTAGAAATATAAAATCACTAGGTTCAAATACGTCATTTTCTTAGAATTCTTATAAGAATTAGCAGATTTACTTTTAGAATTTCGAAGCATTATAAAGCAAGTCTTAAAATTCCAAACGGAAAAGAAAATATATTGCTACAAATTTTGTGTAATGTTCTTAAAATAGTGTAAATAATTTAATTCTGTATGCGTAATACATTAACATTACTTTCCGTTATATTTATTTTATGTTAAAATTGTAATATTTGCAGTCAACGCCGTTCCTTACATTATAATGGCGATTCAGTTGAAACTCAATGAAATGTTGACAATAGAGCCAAGTTGGCATCATTTTGGAGACAATTTTGGCGACTTGGGGAATATATGGATGCTTCTGGAAATAACTGGAGAAATTTATTAATATCACGATCTGTGACGTAAGCGGATCTTTTATCGAAAGATCCGTGCGGCCTGTAAATCGGGAATCGCTCACCGAAACTGATTTAGTATTGTTTTGACCATTGATGAGTCAGTATTGTCTTGATCTGTTGAAGAGTTGATTCGATCGAGCGATTGTTTGCGAATACATTACGTATTTGTATTTCTAGATACTAATAGCTGTGTTTGAATGCTGTAGAAGGTGTGAAGACCTAGGATTTATTTTGCAATTTTTACTGTTGTATCCTGCATTTCTAAGAATTGTTTTTCGACTATAAATTTTCATCGTTCCTGTAGAACTGTCTAACTCAATGAGACTGATAGTACAAAATCCGTGAACCCCGATCTACGTTGCAGTATTATTTCATTTCAATAATAATTTTTTATTCGGCTTTAAGACTGTTTTTGGCCACTGATAGAATAATTCAAAATAGAAATGCTGAGACAAAGCTAATTATAAAAAAAAACCCCTTTTTTAATGAAATCAAGTTTTTAACCAATGTAAAAACGAGCAAAAGTATTACTACACCATCCACTGCGATCATTACACAGGATAGTTTCATTGTATTTTTTTAAAACTTACTCAATTCTTAACCTAACCATATCTAATACATTTAAATGTATTTCTCTTCTGAAATCAGATCATATTACTATACTAGCTGTATGGTCCTATGTTGCACGGGCTATTTCGAGTGCAAACATTATTGCAATGAAAATTTCTCTTCCCCTCTCTCGGTGTCAGCCCTTCTTGTGTGTGTGAGATTTCCATATCAATATTATTACAATTAGTTCCCTTTTTCCAAATTTCTTTCACTCCTGATCATTATAAGACAGGTTTCTTTTCTCGCTCCTTAGCCCGGCGTTGCCCGGACTTTTTTGAGTGTAAAACTAGTTTCCCCCCCCCCCAGAGGTAAAGTTTTTTTTTTCAAATTTCAATCAATGATTTACGAAAAACAATACTGTTTTAGTTCCAAAATTATTAATTTAAGGTAAAAAAAAAAAAAGAGAAAACGTTTCTGAGGCTAAGAGTATTACAAAAAACTATGTTAATTATTTTTTAACAATAGTTGCTTTTTAAGAATCTAAAATAATAAAATAGATTTCAGGGTTTCATTTATCAATTAATCGTAACATACTGTTACCTCAAAAATGTCTCTAAGAACTAATATAGTTTTATCCAAAATAATAGACAATATACTACTCGATTTCTTATTTCCAGACGTTTAAATGTTTGATTAAAAATATGTTAATATAAAAAAATAAACCTATGGTGGGAAAACTTAGAAATTTGTTTACATTTACTAAAACAAACATTCAAAAAGAAAATTATACTATCTGATGAAAACATTGTAGTATTTCTTATGTTCAATACAGTTTTTCAATCCATTGCTTTTCAGTAAATCATTTTTTTAAGAATAAAGATGACTCATTTGTAATGTGTTTTAAAAAACAAAGTTCACATTCATTATTTTGTATTTATACAACAATAAATACTCTTAGAATTTAAAATAATAAAATTGATTTGTGAAATCTTCATTACTTATATTCATTGTATATAAAAACACATTCAAAACGAAAGCATTTTTATGTGATAGAAACGTTTCAGCATTTGGTTCTTTCCACTGTTTCTTTCCTATCTCATAAATTTAGAGAATGATTGATAAACGGAAGAAATTTTAATGAAACATAAAAACATATCTTATACAAAATTCATTATAAAAATATATATTCAGTATTTTATTATAATAATTTCCTTCTTGGTATTTGAAATTATAAAACTGATTAGAAATGTTCATTTTCTAATTAATCTTGACATGCTGTTTTCTTAAGAAATGGAACTGATACAAAAATCTAGTTGAAAGCGGCAAAAAAGAAGGGTGAATTAAGGTCTTTCCCCACATACGCCATAAGAACTCAAACTCTTGAATCTCTGTGGTAGGTTTACCATAATTAATTTTTACTGGAATTTGGCATACCAGGCTAAATAAAAACTACGAGCTACAATTAAAACAAATAACAATCACCCTTATTACTATTCACCAGGGATGGTAATAGATAGATGGTGAACGCTTTTACCAAGACCTAACATTTGCATACTAAAGAAAACGTATTTATGGAACACCGACCCCAGCTGGACTGAAGAATGGGCTTTTCACATACGATGTGAGTGTATTTAATTATGCAAATAATTCGATAAATGTATAGAGGACACTTGTACCTTCATTGAAAGTGAACAATGACGCTTAATACGTTCGCTGCCGCTTTAGGAAGGGGGAGAGAGCGATTACTGCGATGGCCAGCCGTGGAAATGAATTTTTCTCTAAACTCCGAATGAAGGGAGGAATAAATGTTGATGATCAGTTCTTCCCGCGATAACACTGGATTGACTATTTAGGCATCCTCCTATGCACTACGGCCCCGCAGGATTGGGTTTTTATATTGATGTCATGTCGAACAAAATTGGGAATCGGCAGTGAATAAATGTAAATGAATACATTCAGATTCATCGGTTCATGTATGTTCTCTGCTCGCTGCATTGAGTACGTCCACGCTCTGCAGTCTAAAATCATTCATAGTTGTCCAAGCATTCAATTTGACAATTTTGTGTTACTCGTGCTTTTGTAGTAAAAATAGTAATCTCTCATATTTTATAAGAAGGGTACAACATCTAAAACATGAAAGAAACATACAATTTTAATACCAAATGGCCACACCAACGCCGCTGAATAAACCACAATATCTAAACAAGGGCTTCTCAAACTTTCAATATTTGCGACCCAGTATTCAATCACAACTTTCATTGCAGCCCCTCCATACAATAATAATGCATTGAATTTAATTATACTATACTTTGATGCTGAAACTAGAATACGACTTTAACCTCTTAAGCGCCTCTTATGTCTCACTCAGCCAAAGCGTTATTTTTCTCGAACGTATATACAGGATGTCCAGCCTTAATGTGACCCAATAGCTAATTCCCGAACCGTTCGGCTTAGATATGCACTTCCAATTTGAAAAATGTTTGAAAACAGGTAAGGAATGTTTTTACGTGCTTTTCGAACCAAAAAACCCATTTAGAAAAAAATTACAAAAATTGATTTTTATACGGTCCCCAGGTCCTATCACTTATATTTAGAAAAAGACGCAGTATACAAAAACAAAGTAAACACAAAAAGTTTCATTTTATTACGATAAAAACTGGCCGAGTTATGGAACTTTGAAAATCATACTTTATATGCATTTTCTAGGTTATTTTCAAGAAGCTAGTAAGGGGCCGTCTCCAAAGTGAAATTAGTTGGAACTCTGCTAGGAAACTTTCGCTCTTGCACGTCGCTCTTATGTAAATCGTTTTTAAATTTAAAAGCATACGTTAATAATACAATAACTGAATACTTATGAAATATAAAATTTATTCTGTGTATGTGTAAAGCGTAGAAAAAATAAAATATTTTGGACGAAGAAAACATTTTAATAGGAGTTCCAAAAAATAGTCTTATATGCTACGGCTTCAGTCTGATTTGCTGCGTTTTTGCTGATCATGACGAACGTTAAAAATCTGTTGTGTAGTCGCATGCAATTGCATACAGTCGTATTCTAATATTACGAATTATAGTAGGGGAGAACGAGATGTATACAAATAAAGAAACTGCGAAATGGTACTGTTTTATGGGCAGTGTAATCGAAATAAGAGAGAAGCGGCAAGACTTTATGCCATTAAATTTCCCATTCGAAGACATCAACTTATTGTACAATTGCCCGAACTGTTCAACGCTTGTATAAAACTGGGAGTTGCAATAGACGTATTCCCTGTCTCGTGCCTTCATCATTATTTAAGTTAATTTGGTCATTCTGATATAATAAAGCCCCTGATTCATGATTGGCGCATCATTTCACATTATGCTATAATTTGAACGGCAAATCTTGTATTATTTTTCTGCTATTTGTTAAAACAAGCTGTTTTAATCTTTTCGGTACAAGTTGTATTTCTTTAATTTAATTTTTATCGTTTGTCATACAGCAATACAGATTGTCAATCTATGATGTTTACTACGATGTTTCAATATTACCATGATGTTTTTCTTTTGCTCTTTCTGTAGATAGTGAATTATGTTTTCTACACTCAATTTATATACGACCCTCTTTTCTGAGCAATTTAGATGCTTCAATTTTATGTAGGCATAACTTGGTCAGCTTTTATCGTAATAAAATGAAACTTTTTGTGTTTGCTTTGTTTTTGTGTACTGAATCTTTTCCTAAATATAAGTGATAGGACCTGGAAACCGTATAAAAAATTAATTTTTGTAATTTTTTTTGTAAATGGGTCTTTTGGTTCGAAAAGCACGTGAAAACATTGCTTACCTTTTTTAAAACATTTTTTAAATTGGAAGTGCATATCTAAACTGAACGGTTCGGGAATTAGCTATTGGGTCATATTAAGGCTGGACACCCTGAAAACGTCTTCCCGAAGTATGATCTTTTCTGTGCACTGCTATCCAAAAAATTATTCCGAAGTCTATAGAATGCAATAAAAGGACCTTGACAGTGTGTCCGTAGGCATTAGAAGCGAATTGCGTAACTTTTAATCGGTAGTTAAGGGATTAATTATAAACTGAACAAATTATCAAGGTAAGTGTTAATTTCTGTATATAATTTTATACATGACACAACTATGGGGTCACTGGTAATTATTAAACTTGTTCTTAACTTAGTATTGTTAAATTATTTATCAAATACATTGTGTAGTATATATTGAACATTTATTATATTATATTCGCATAAATGTGTATTTTATTCTTTATTATGTTAGAATGTAGTTTGTTTACTTTCACTAAATTAGTAATTTGTTTAAATTATCTTTTGTTTCAGACTTTTCAATTTGCTTGCACCCCTCTCAACGGGGACACAACCCAGAGTCTGAGAAACACTGCCTTAAAAACATTAGAAGTAGCCAGTAACCTGGAAAAGTCCACACCATCCCTGCTATACACTGTAATCGGATGGATTTACAACTCTGTATATTCGTGCATTGTAACTCTAGACCAGGTTTTGTCCATGAATCCCATGGTTTAATTACAATGATAACTTTCATCTATATTTTACGTTAAAGCATTGAAGGAATTTGCCCATAAATTTTCCACATGATAGTCAAGTTGTTTTAGAAATCAAATCCACAATTCGACCTGGACCTCGTGAATCATGGAGTTTTCCACCATGCCTACTGGATACTAAGGCATCGGTAATATAAAAACTAAAAATTACACCTAAATTTTTTTCAGCTATTATAAGTTCTGTATAATATCAACATTTTAATGTTCCAAAATACGATTGGTTTATAAAAAAAGAATCAAAGGTTTTGAAGCTTGTTTCGAATTTCTGAAACAAATTCAAGTTTGAGATTGATAAGAAATAAATTACGTATATTTTTGAAAATTTAAGCGAAAAATTCTATGTAAGGTACATGCATGTATATTTAAATATCGGGGGATTCGCCACCAGACTGACAGGGTGTGTAGAGGGTACAGAGACGATTCGGAATTACATAGGAATGCAGGGTCGTAAATGCCATTGTTGCGAGTTATGGTGCAAAGCAAAGGAAATGAACAGAAACAGCAACACACTTATGGAAAAGAAAACATTTTATTGAAAGGTTTCACTACAACAGGTGTTACAAATAACTACCAGAAATCGTCTGACAGCGATACTGCATTGAAATCCTTACGATTTGTTAGATTCCAGGCATGTCACGTATTCTCCCGGTAGCTACAGATATTCAAGCAATGGGGGTTTTCAACTGATGGAAAAGGCGTCTAGTACACGAAACTCTTCATGTGGCCTTAGAAAAAGAAGTTCATGCATGATAGGTCCAGTGATCTGGCAGGCCAATAAACCGGGCCACTTTGACTTATCCTCCGCTGACCAAAGGTAAAGTTGAGGTGTTTTTCACGGACATTGTGGTAACCTCTGGTTACCCCTTACATACGAACCCTCCTGTCTATCTGTAAACCCGGCTAGATGTGTAGGAGCAGCTAAATAATCCCACAAACATTATTCCAATCTAATCTGATTTATTAATTCTTATTAATATTATGAAACAGACACAACACAATTCTAATTAAGGTATATAAACAATGGTAGAGTGCAGAGGTGAGATACTCAAATGCGGGGATAATATTACAGAACCTCAACTGAATCTAAGACAGCTGAAATACGCTCATTTACAACTACGTCGCACTCTAATAATCCGCTTTTACTTAATCAAAAGTACGATACCTGAATCCCTAAGGCTTCGGATCCTTCACGGAAAACTTCAGGCACTTTCTTTAGCTTGATCAAATGGCGATGGCTCCACGCTCTGTAATCTTTAATTCCACTGCTTTTCAATCTTCACTAACCACTTCTACTTGCACACATCGAACGTATCAACTTCAGCTTGTCAACAACTACGTGTCAACAGATCACTTGCTTCACTTTACTTCACTTAACTTAGCTTGACCTCTAACTTCACTCTCCTTCAACTCGCGAAACCCGAATTTATATAATATTCCTCATTTACATAAATCACGTTTGGTTTCTCGATGAAGGTTGGTTGAAATAAATATTTTGTTTTGAAGAAGAAAAAAAAAAGAAATTAATAGAAACACGTATAGATCCGTCACAGCGGGAATTCCGTAATGTAAAGGAACCCTGTCATGCTGGTACCAAATGAACGGTAGAACATGCGCTGCGTCAAGAAGTTCGGGCAGGACTTGTTGCAAGAAGATCATATATACCTCGCCATTCAAAGGACTGGGCAGAAAGTATGGTTCAATAAGGTAGTCTTCAAGAATGCCAGCCCAAATATTGACCTAGAAACGCTGTTGAACTGCACGTAGTTGCGTACGATGAGGGTTTTCCTAAGCCCACGCATGGGCGTTATGCTGATTAATGTGTTGCTGTTTCTGTTCTTTTTCTCTGCTTTTTTGCAACGATGGCATTTGCGACCCTCATTTCTATACGATTTCGAGTTGTCTCTGTACCCCCTACTGCAAGTTTGTCGATTTAGTAGCAAATCCCCCTACATATATAAAAATCCTATTCTATGAAAGCACAAAAGAGCACGTTTATATCTTTCTAATAACAATATAAAAAGTTGTTATTTAGACATAGAAAAAGACTGGAGACTTTCTTATTTATGTACTATGTCTAGACATCTCTAAAGATCTTAGTAATACAGCATGTTTACATAAAGTATCATTTAAAAAAAACGAAATTTGAAACTGCAAGAGAGGACATACAATATTCCAATTACAATGTTCTTTCTTTCAGTTTCCAAGCGAATGACTTATTCTGTTAAAAAAATTATATTTTGTACATAGTTTCTCTAAAAACTATTCTCGGTTAGATTTGATTTTAGCTAGACACCTGTTCGTAGCAAAAATTTAGGCATTGTTAAAAATTTCGGAAACAGTTTAGTAAATTTTGTGTCTACAAAGACACAAAAGTTTTCTGGAAAAACACTGCCAGACAGAATTCTTGGGAAACTATGTTGCTCTTAAAAATATTGCAATTTTACGTTGCAGTTAAAGTGTGCATTGAAAAACCTTCGACGTTAAGTGCTTATATTTTTTACCGTCCATTTTATAGAATTTTTGGTATTTATGTACAATCGCAAACGTATTGGCGACGTTATATCATTATGCCAATTCAGGGCCTAAGAAACCCACGAAATTGGGGTTGCCAAATTGGCGAATTATCTTGAAAGTTGGCATTGTTGCGATAGCACGTAAGTACCAAATAGCACCAAGTACTCGTAGGATAAAAAGGAAAACAATATCATCTCTATTATCAAAAAGAATCTATGATTATGGTGACATCAATGGCGTAAAGTACACCCGCGCACACATTACTGGGGCTGAGAGCCCTTGAAAAGTTTGGGCCCCCTAGAATGATATTATTCTTTTGCAAACCTTTGTAAAATCCAGCTTAGGACCGAAAACCAGACTTTGCAAGGGGCGCGATGTAATATTCTCCGTTACGCCACTAGGTGACACAATTACAGTAAAATGCTGCTATGACGCATTATAATGACACATTATAGACACATACTGTTGTGAAGAGTTCATTATAATCTCCCTGGTTCTAGTGACACATTATCCTAAAGCATATACAATTGTATTGGTTAAAATTAGTTCATTTGAATTAACAACTTACAGACTTAATACACAGACTTCGAAATTTTGATAGTCTATTACGTAGTGGTTGCTGTTGCCAAGTAGTTATGATCGAGTCATGGGTTAGAGTCCTGGTGCCACTGTGTAGAATGGATGATACGCTTTAAACCTGTCGAGGCTCTAAGTTCTGACGTTGGCATGCTGTGAAGGTTAGAAGGAGGAAACTTCAACTCTGGAAGCTTTCCTCGTCATTTGACCGAGGTTCAAAATTACAAGATCCATCGCCAAAAACCCTTGTGTTGTTTCGAAGTACGATGTCAATAAAAAATCAATTCCCTCCTCTCCCATCATTACTTGAAGCAGTGCAAGTTGAAATTTTGCCGAAATCCAAATAATATAGCTCTTAATAAGTCTCTCAAGTCAATTCGTTATCCAGGTTTGCAATAACAACAATTTAATCTGGCTCATTTCCCTGTTGAAAAATTACTTTAATTATTCCAAAAGGGGTATTAAAATTTGTTTTAAATCATGGAATAATAAAATGTGTTTCTCAAGGTAAAATTACAATTTCGAAAAATGTTTGGAGAAAAACATTATTTTTTTCACTAAAAAAAACTCTTTAAAGTGGATATAAATTAAATCAAAATGTGTAAAAAGGCACTGTGTAAATGAGTTATTTCGTAAGCCTGTGATTGAACAAAAATCTCTGTAACACAAATCCTATTTCGAAAAAATTTTTACCGGGAGTTTTGATGCTTTGAATAGTTAAATAATTTATATTGAAAAAAGAAACATTTTTTTAAGAGTAATTATTCTTACATCAAATGAAAACATAATTATTTTCAAAATTTATAAAAAATCAAGCTATATATAATAGAGAAATATTTTGGATTTGTACTCAATTTAATATTGTATTTGATTGGAATATCATACAAAAAAAAAAGAATTACGTAGAAATTTCAACTTTTTTTTAAATAAAATTTTAAAAAATTCAAGAAACGTATAATATAACTTTTAGTTACTTTTTAACAATTATTTAACAAAATACAATCAGTCTTAAAAACTCTTTTTAAATTGGAAATAGTAGGAGTAGCTTATAAATACAATTAATTCTCTCGTCCTCTGTGCAAGCGAAAAACAACCCAATTAAAATAAGAGTATGGGGACATCAAACTACAAATTGAGTTCTTCAATACATTTTGATATAATGTTAATATTTATTTGAATACTTTATATATATATATTTGTGTGCTTTCCTAAAATAAAGTATTCAAAAAAAATATTAACATTGAAGATATATCTTAATTTCTTAGACTGAGATATCCCAATCATTTCATTTCAGTGCACACCACAAAAACTTTGAAATAACTTTGTTTGCACCTCTTACTGAATGGAAATTTTAATTGTTTTACTTTCTACTTTTTTAAAATACTCTGCATATTTAATGCTGAATTGAAATTAAAACTATGAGAGAGAGTTGTACAGTTAAAAGTGGACAACAAAGTATGAGATGCATTTGTTATTTATCTTGATAAAGCTTATACAACTTAACAATGTCATCTTTTACCATACTGTGCTGTTGAAAGGTTGAAAGGTTGAAACTCATAATTTAATATATTTTGTTATAAAATAAATTAACATTTTTCTTTCCATGAGACCATTTATGGAATGCAAATGCAATTCACCATTTTAATTATACCGTAAAACCCGGCGTATAGCGCACACCTATACTTCCACACAAGCTGCATTTTTTAATTTTAAGGTATATTCGCCATAAAACGAGCACCCCCTTTTTTTACAAAGGAACTTTCAATGTACATTGTCAATGCTATTATGTTTTAAAAACATTTGTTCGAAGTATCATCTAAGGATTTTAAAAAAATAGTATGTTTCTAGAAAAACAACCCTTTAAGTTCATAATGTATGACCATTTCTTTTAAATAAATATTAACCCGATCTTTGTAGAAGTCTAAGTTTTTTTATGCACATCTCTTTTTTTTTTTACTTTTGAAGATATCATTTTATATATACCCGGCGTATAACGCACACCCGTAAATTTCAGTCTTATTTTTTGACTTAAAAGTGCGCGTTATGCACCGGATTTTACGGTACATATTGTTACATATAGTATAACTGTAGCATAAAATAGGACCTCTCTGTAGCCTTTAATACTTAATATCTGATATGTGTTGAAAATATAAATAAAATTAGTCTTACATTACCAGAAAGACCCAGTCATAAACAAAAGAAAGACAATCATTAAAAACATTATTTTATTGCATAAAAAAAACTGTACGATAAATATATCATTTCTATTGTAGAAACTTAAAGTAAACAACCATCGATTACAGGTAAAAATAACAGCTTTGATTGATTTTGACACAATCAGCAGAAATAATGCAAACCAATCTAAGCCTTCAAGATGAAAAAAATAATTATTGGATGAACCATTAAACACATATGGATGCATTACATAGATGAATATTCCAACTAAAATCATTGCATATAGTTTTGTTTTACATATTGCCTAACTACACATTTCTCATCGTCTCTGTGTAATAGGAGATTTGTTCAAAAGACAGAATAATTGGTCCCATATGGAATTGAAAGGAAGGAACATTGAATCATTTGAGAATTGCCCCTTAAAGGACATAAAATAAGTTTTTCCTTCGAATTGTTAATGGAAATCAAAGAGGAAAATTCCTAATGATCTACCCTATTAAAATCCTAAGCGTTTCAAGGCATGCATACGTCCCGATGAGCTAGATCCAATGTTGCTGAAATTGAATATTCATGGAAGATTGTAAGAAGTGCTAATAGATACGAGACAAAGCTGTAGCAACTGAACCACACAATCAGTGCTAATTATTGCAAACAACACTTATTAATTAGAATGAATGAATATGAAGCAAATACATTTTTAAATATTCCAGACTTTAATGATAAGATTAATTTTTGCAAGATAATGCACGCCCACATGTAGCACGACCAGTAAAGAAAGTGTTGAAAGCATTTCGTTGGGGTGTGTTGCTCACTTCGTGTCGTATTCACCCCATATTCCATATTAGATTCCATAGAGCACTCAGTTCATATATATATAAACTTTAATATTGAAACTATTTTAACGATAAAGAACTTTTTTTTAATATAAGCAGATGTGAGGAATTAAATATTATTGGCGTTTGCAGGAAACCTTGGTTGTGCAGAGTGAAATCTAAATGGGAATGAATAAACTGACGATTGTGAAATTTCAAAATGTCCAGAAGATATGATTTCGATGGCTTTATTCTATGAAAGATTATCAGAAAGCTGGGGGAAAAGGCGATAAATGATGGATGTTGTCAGGAAATTCAAAATCACTCTCAGTATTGTTTGTTTACTTTCAGCATTCTAAACAAATGATTTAAGTGTTAGGCACAGGTATATCATCATGACCGAGAAAAAGGACAATCGCACTACAGCTTGCAGAAAAACTATTTTAAAACGCTTGACGAAAACCTTTGTATGTTCACGAATCAATTGTAGCGAAGTGACCGTTTACAATATTGTCGACATCATAACAACTTCACTGAGAACGATCAGGCTTTTCTACTTTTCTCATATGAATCTTTTATCAGATCTGGTGAAAAAGTGGTAGTACGTATTAACCCCAAAATAACCATGAAACACAGAGAAAACTTTATTGTAGTTTAAATAAATTGATCTCTATCGAGGTGAATTACTGCACGCTGACGCATGTGATGACTATTGCTCGGAATATGTATGTCTATCGAGACATTAATGAGGTTCTGTTGCTTCATTTTGGTCTTTTCAACGCTGTTTTTAAAAATACATTCCGTTATATAGATAACAACGTTTCTCACCGTAGAGGCAGTGTCAAGTATTGTCTGGTTACAGAGAACATTCAACATTTCAGCAAGCCATCACTTTCCTCAGATTTATATAATATTGAAAGTGTTTGGAATGCCTAAGGACGGCGCTTGATGCTCGACCCCAGCTTCCTACAAACAAGAGTACCCCCCCCCCTCCCCATACACTGAAAGAAGAATGAGAAATCTTGCGTCATTAGTTTTTGAATGATAATGTTTACAGAATGTTTCGACATGGTGATAGTTTCATCGGACTTAACACGGTGGATATATTCAAACTATCATGTGTTTTCGGAGTTCTTTGTGTAATTTGTACATCTATCCGTTAGAGTAAACATCTACTCCATCAACAATGGATTTTTCTGTATTTTCAAAGAAAGATTTTGGCATATAGTACACGAACTGATTGCAATTATAAATATTATAATAAGCAATTTCTGAATGGTACCTTGCACAGACTCAAGTATTTATTCACCATTCTATCTACCAGTTTAGTATATTTGAAAATGGTCTTTGAAAAACTCTTTTTAGAAAGAGCATAAAAAATAAATATATTTAACCCTCTGGGCTGTGAATATAAATATTTTCAAATCTAAATGGCGCGTATGTATACTGAGCGGGATAAAAGGGTTAAGTGCATACTTTTGAGGGTTAATAAAAAATTTTACCGGATAACTTTCATTTAGAGAGAGAATTTAACATCTTAACACTATTACTCAATCAAAACAAAAATTGAAATTGTATAGAATCTGTTCCCAAAATTTTAGATATATTATTCTTCAATAAATCAATATTTTTACCATTCCAACTGCCGAAGGATTTTTAGCAATACGAAGAATAAAGAATATTATATAAATGGTTGGAAAGTGCCGAATACAAGAATTTCACCCCTCTCTTTGAAACAATAAAGTTACTTTAGGAAAGAGATTACAATCGAAATTGGATCAAATATATTTTTGAATATAAACTATCTCATATGTATTTCTAAAATTACCTTTCTCCTACTTTAAAAGAAGACGTGTTATTTAAATCGATGCTCGAATCAAATTTATCCAAGAAAACTTAATTCTATTATCAACTTAATGCACTTAACCAAATTGAGTCAAGCTCGAGAAATCGAATTTTTTAGATTAATCAAATTATTCGCGAATGAGTTAGTTTCATTTATTCTTGTATTTTATCGAATATATATGCTAATTACTTCTGTACTGATTTTTCTTATCTATGAATACAAATTGGGTGTGCTTGTGTATTTTTGAGCCTTTGTGCACAAACGATTTAAACACTGACCAAAAATGCAAATTCATTAACTATGCGAAACAATTAAATAAATGATTAATTAAAATATGAAACTTGTAATATTGAAATTGCATTTATTACAGAAGGAAGGAGTGGCCGTAATAATGAAATGAGTAAAATGAAGATTGAATATACAAATACAAAAATGAATATGCAAACAAAAATAAATACTCAAACAAATATACAGTTCCACAATTTTCGGAACTCAAAAAAAATTTTAATTAAGCTCTAACTAGAGATGCCTTATTCTCTTTATTTTGTTTGATTGATTGATTAATAATTAACGTCACACTACGAAACTACACGAGGGCTATTGGCAACGGACCTCGTAAGTTTGAACCACGAGAACAGCATATAACTTTTTAAATTCCCACACCACGCTAACGTGCGAACTTTTAATCTCTACAAATTTAACGTTTATTAGCCTTTCTATATGGTACGTGAGTTATTGGAGTTTTCAGGAAAACATGAATATAATTTATGCATTTGAAATGAAACTATCTTATTCAGCTCTTTACAGACATATCGAAACTAAGGCTATTAAATGGTGATTTAGTGAGGTGATAAAAAAGGCTATTAAATGGTGATAATTGCCCCTTTCATCTGAAACTAATATTCATAAAATGAAATCAAAATATAAATTCTGTTACATTAGTGCTTTTCTCAAACTTTCTATACTTGCGACCAAATTTTCAATTATAATTTTCATCGCACCCTTGTCCGTACAATAACAATGTATTGAATTCAATAATAAAATACTTTGACGTAAATCTACAATACGACTTTAATTATAAACCGTACAAATTATCAAGATAAATATTAAATTTTGTATATAATTTTATGACACGCCCATAGGGTCATTGGAAATTATATATACTAAGCTTCTAAACTTAATACTGTTAAATTAATTATGAAACACATTGTGCAGTACGTGCAGTACTGATATTAAGTGTATTGTATCAGTCTAATTTTATTTTTTATTATATCAGAATGCATTTTGTTTTTTACTTCCGTTCAGTAAATTAATAATTTTTTTAAAAATAATCTTTTGCTTTCGACTTTTTGATGTACTGCCCCCCCTTATAGGGCTATCACGCTCCCCCTAGGGGGCTCGCCCCACAGTTTGAGAAGCACTGTGTTACATGTTATTCGCAACTGTGAGTTTAAACTTGTTAACTATGGTTAAAATCATATATTTTCAATAACTTACAACAGTCTCATATTCAAGTAAAAAAACTTACTTTAAAATTAGTTTCCAATTAAAAATCGGTATAAATTCCTTAAATAAAAGCAAATATTTACCTCTCTTTCATTGTTTCCAAATCCTATGCCTAAATTAGGCATTGCCCGTAGAATGGCTACCATAGACTGTATTGTGTTACTATAAACAACGGGCTTGTACTGCTTAAAATCCTCTTGCGTAAATCCACTGTCATGAATAATTCTGTAAGAAAAAAATATAATGTAAATTTTCATTGGCTACATATTTACAATTATTATAAAGTTCAACATTTTTGGAATTTACTTCTACAGTATAAGATAAAAGGACAATATCATCTTCTTAGATTGCATTGATGACAAGTATTCCTCTTTATCAAAAGAATTTTTTATTCTTTATTCAAAAATTAACATTATGGGTTGAAGAAATTTTATAAAAATTAATTATCTTTTAATTAAGAAGTGCGCGGGAAAATCACAGATAATCAAGAACTAGTATATAAATAATATGATAGTTTAGATTAAAAAAATTATTTTATAAAATTAATAGCTTAATTATTCCGATGCAATTTCTTCTGCACTGAGTTGATGCCATTACAGCAGGTACCAAGTAATCCATCCGTTAAATAATAATATTTTTACTAATATACTTGCAAAAAGAATTTTAAATTGGTCTTTTTCTGAAAAGAACAAATTTTTAAAAATTACACAGTTCATAATTTTAGCTAAGCAAATAAAAAGCAATCTTTTTGTTGCACATTTCTTTTAGATTGTTTTATTCCGACAATCTATATCAAACATTGCTCAGGAAAAAAGATACAGTACGCTCGAGCACGATGCGCTGTAATGATATTATATTACTGTTAAAAAATTAATGTAAAATAAATAGATGGCGCTGCAAAAGTAATCTGAGATAGATTTTTAGCTTGTAGAATTAGTTATGTAATGTTCTTTGTACTGTTTACTTGTCTTCTGTGTCGTCTAAGAAAATAAATCAAAATGTCTAAAAGAATGGACTGAATCATTGGATTATATAAAAATATAATGGATATAATTGTCTAAATGATCAATGGAGTTAAAGAATCAGGAATTATAACATTTTCAATTTTCAAAAGAAACCAAGGACAGCGCCGTCTGTTGCTATACTCAGAATACAAGAATGGGAGGCGTTATCAGAATAAATAAACTATTTCAATTTAATGTACGATAGATAAATTTGGTTTGGGTTGAAATGTAACTTTTTTTATACTACGCTGAGATGAATTCAAAAAAACCAAAAAAACAACGAAGGTTTCTGAAAAAATAAAATTTTCCCCAAATCTTTGAAAATAATTTTAAATACTTTCAAATACCTGAAATGCTTCAAAAGATTCATTGAAACAGACGTGATATTTTCAAAAATTGAAGAAAAAATATAATTCTAATGTGCTCTTCAATATTTTTGTTTTTCAAGTACGTTTCATTATATTTCCATAACTTCTCAAACTCAGAATAAGAAAGGCTTTATTGTTCATGGATAGGATAAGAAAGCTCATTTTCTTTGATTTATTTATTGTGTAATTAAAAATACTTCTATATTTTCCTCGAAATATGGCTTTTCAAATAACATAAAATGTTCGTATCCCTGGGGTATATATACGAATTAGTAGAAACTATATCGTTTAATTAACCCAATTGGGAAAATCTGCACAGACTAATGAGCGGATAAACATCTTTCATTAGTATTCTTAAAAGTAAAAAACGCCAAGGACGAAAAGCATTAATAAAATCTCTAGATTACAAGACAAGACACTACACAGTGAGGCTTAAATATGCAGCAAATAATGCATAATTTAACAAATTCAAGTGAATGTAGAAATTTTAATTAAGCTTCATGAAATTACAATTGAATCTTTGTGTAGCAAAATTTTTAAAACTAAAATCTCTATTTATGGAATCTTCTTGTATATCTCTCAGACATTAAATAAAATTATTATTTTTCCCCTAGTATATCGAAAAAAATTCGTATTTTACATTTATATCAACGGATTTTGTTTTTTAAGAAAAAAATCATATGCAATAAAATGAATGGATTTATTATAAAATTAAATGGATTTTTGCATTGAATTTCTTTAAAAAAATTTTTTGCTATAAAAATTTCCAATTGAATTGTAAACATGCGGAAAATAGAATTCTAAATCATTTCCTCTAATTCATCTATTATTTTAGTATCAAAAGTTTATGACCAAATTTTCAATTTTGATGTGTTGCTATATTATTCATTTTTCAATTGACCTTCAGGATAAGAGATATTTTATTTTTTACAAAAACTAGAGCCCTCCATCTTAGTTATTATATGAAATTACTTAAAAAAACAGTGATTATATTAACATAAGGGACTGTAAATTTTGTAATAAAACAGTTATTGATAAATCTGAAGGTTAAAACACTTCTACTTTATACAGAACAAGCACAAAAAATTTCACTTAATTATTTTCAAAACTTTTTGAGCAATCGCTGTCCCCGTTGGAGAATTTTCAAAAAAAAAAAAAAAAAAAAAACATTTCGAGAGTAAAACGCGTTTTAAAGTATGACATCTTGCTTCAGGTAATGGCATCTGCTTTTACTAAAACACTTGTAGTTTTTGTTCTAGAGAACGGAAAATAATAAACTTAGTACTTTTATAAAGCTAATAAGATGATCTATTTTAAATTAGAAAATAATTTGTCAATTTTTGGTAAAATTCACAATTTTAGGGGTAGTCGGATATCTTAAAGTAATGAACTGAAATGGGGCCAGTTTTAAAATAAAAAGTCTATTTACACTGCTATTTAAAATAAAATTCGAAGTTTTTGGATAATTTTGATGGTTTAAGGACGTCATGACAATTTAAAAGAATTAAAGGATGATTCTAAATCAGGGATCAATAACTTATGGCACCTGTGTCACATGTGACACGCGGTAAAATTTTCAGTGCCACACCGCACTTCTCTACAAGTTTTTCAATTTTGAGTGGTTGGTTGATAAATTTGTAATGAGCCTTTTTAAAAAAACATCTTCAGAGTTATGGAAATTTAAGGAATTATGAAAAAGTGTGAAATATAACTTTAAAGAATAATTTACAGCTGTTTTGTAAATTATTGAATGTTATTGCTGGAGAGATTTAAATGTTTGAAAAGAGAAAATTGCGTGTACTCTGCTTTCCGCTTTTGTTCTATATTTCTAAGTAAAAAGTCTTTCCTCATAAGAAACATATTTTCAGTCTGCAAAGCAAATTCTTTAACATCTGAATGCTCAGAATAGTGTCAAATAGAAAGTCGTAAATTATACCCCTGATTTTGCGATATGGAAGTAGAGCGGTGAAAGCACTAGTTTGTCATTAAAAATTTTACTTATCTTTTATTCAACTATAATTAAATTAAATGCTTAT
Organism: Trichonephila clavata; assembly: GCA_019973975.1. Lineage (NCBI taxonomy): Eukaryota > Metazoa > Arthropoda > Arachnida > Araneae > Nephilidae > Trichonephila > Trichonephila clavata. The sequence continues at coordinate 110,920 of BMAO01039523.1, forward strand.
GTCTATTATAAATATGCTCAATGCTATATTGCCTATTTAATAAATATGTTTAAAAATACATAATATATGCACAATTTTAATTTTTTTATTTTTGTCGAAGAAACAATTGTATTTTGTGCTGTTTATTTTTATGTTAAGAAATATATTTTTCAGTGATGTAAAATTAATATATAGTAAAATTGCAAATATATATTACTGATCTCTATTCCTTAACTCTGCATGCAATATCGCGGAAATCGAATTTTCTCAAAAACGTCCTGCTGCGTGGCTCGCTCAATCATATTTGTAAATTGGTTGGCACGCTACATCTAAAAGGTTGCCGAACCGTGTTCTAAATGATACTATTTGAATTCAGACAAGAGTTTTTATGTTAACTTTAATATAGCAATACACTTATATTACAATATGGTTTAAGTCTTTTAATAACTTTCCATAGAAATCTTTCTCATCATGCTAAAATTCCTCCACTTATTATCATAATAACATTTCATCGAGAAAAGGAATACATAAAAGTCATTTCTAGAAGTCAAAAGGTCAAATCAATAAACGGAACATTTCGATTTCATCATACAGCAATATTTTTCAGCAAGTTAGTGAGTTTTTGTGATATGTTTCCACAGCACTGTGTAAAAAGCTACTAAGAAATTATATACAATATAAAATTCTATTCTATCTTTTTTTCCTTAGAAATATATAATCTGTTTATAAAGTCTTCAAACTAAAAATCGCTTCCTCTATTAATAAAAAAGCATCTTATTTATAAAATCTTACATTAATCCCTTTTCTATTTAAAATTCATCTACTTTCTTTATAAACTTTTTCCTCTAAATAACTAGAAAAAGTATTAAGAAAGAAACTTTAAATTATAACATTGATTTGAAAATACAAATTTATATGCAAATAAAAAATTAATACATGGAAAAACATATTAAATTAGTAAATATACATTGTTATGCAAAACTGCTGTTACAAAAATATTATTTCTTTAGAATATCAAAAAAAAAAAAAACTTTTCGTCATGCAGTATAAGGTTATTTTGGTCATTAATGCTTATGAATAATTTGAGATATCTTGAACTGTAACAATAGTATAAGTTTCCTTTAACTTCTAAAGTAAAATAAAAATTTCACTTCCGGGTAATTTTCCTAAATTTGCCTCTTATAGGAAACATAATTAAAATTTTTGCTGCTCATATAAAAAAATTTTAATACTGATTAATTTTTGAAATGTTAAAATTCCCTTATTTGTAGTAGTCAAAATTTCCCTATAGAAATAAATAATAATTTCATCAATGAAAAAATAAGAGAATTTTTTTTAAATACCCCGAAAAACTCTCATGCAAAAGAGTTCAATTTAAGAACATTCAAATTTTTAAAACTAGATATTTTAATATTAATCTTCAATACAATTGATATACTTCAAACTAATACTTCTTGAGACAACGAATTCTAATTTTCTCTAATTTTATAAAAATGCATCTATTATTTTTAAGATATTAATAAATGCAAAATATTTCAAAATCTTTTCGTATCAGCTCACATTCCGTTAATCCTATTGAAATATTTAAAGATATTCCTGACTCTTTAAACTTTTCTGTTATGCACGGCTGCATGACCTTTCATGGGATGACCTTTAGTTTCCTTACCCAGAACTTTCTTAACAAACTTTAAAACAAGTTAAATCTTTTCTATCCAACCTAAAAATAGATTCCTTCATTTAAGCTTTTATTTTAACGACTTATTTCCCCAAAACTCTGCATCTTACGGTATAAATACAAGTTGCAAAACCTTCCGAATACTGAAAGAAAAGCTTGACCTCCCTTTTGCATCTTTTCCTAAAAATAATTTATTACATGACGCTTGTGATTATTAAAGCTCCCCGTGAGCATTTTTTTTTATTCTGTGCATAAACACGATGCACAATACCTAACAGCAGACCAAATAAAAAGACAAAGCTTTCTATTTATAGTATCTGATCCCTGACTTTCATTAGCATCAGCAATTAATGCCAAAGGTGAAAGAGTTATCGGCTGTGACGTCAGCGATGACGCTCAAGAGGTAGGGAGCTAGTGATATTGGAAATGTGCATCTCTCTCTCTCTCTCTCTCTTTCTCTATCTTCCTAATATTCTCATATCTGGTAGGATAAGTTTAAAATTAATAACAGAGTGAGCATCACCAAGATAACACTTCGTTTTAACGAAGTATGCATGTGCAAACTATTGTTGCAAGGCTTATAGTTTCATTCGGGTTATAGGATAGGGATAGTCAATTGTTTTGGATCGAGAGCTGCATTGTGGAAGCGAAAGGTACCAAAGGATTGCACTTTCTTTAAAAAGATGGCATTCATTTACATCTCAGAAAAGGTATAAATCAGCAATTCTTAAACTGTGGTCCGCGGACCCTCGAGGGTCATCGGCGTTTTTCTAAGGGTCCGCAAAGATCTATCATTCAATTCAATTCATGATAAGATTTTACTCTTTTACGGACTCTGAAACGCTTTGTAGAAAATTTGAAAGATATACCCTGCTAGGCTAGATCCCTAAATTTCCCCCAAAGAAAAAAACTCTACAAGAAAACGTATTTTGGTCAAGAATATTAATTCAGCTTTTTTATTGTTTGCAATTATATAGCCACTATAACAACGAAATATTATCAAAAAATGAAAGAAACACATGTACAAAAAATTAAAAACTGAATCCATACAAACTATCAAGATAGCGATTGCATTTAAATCACTCAGCCATGTGTTGGTAATCAGAGAGGGGTGTTCAAAATCTTGGGGGTCTGTGACATCAGGCTGATATATAAAGGGCCTGCAGCGTTCGAAAGTTTAAGAACCACTGTGGTATAAATTATACCATTAAAATTAATATATGTTTTAAAATAGTGTAAGTTCTATTAATTTTCTTTATTGAACTAATTTCATAGCTGCAGCCTATTTAATTTTAAATCAATTTAATAAGACAAATGCCTATCGTAAATTTCTAGTTTTTTTTAAATAAGTAGTGAGATTGTTTGTTGAAATTATCATCACAGCAAACTTACCTCTATATTTACCCTTGTGGATCTTCATGAAAATATATGTTAACTCAAATGTAGGAAACATTTTTTATTTTGTTTTCTGACTGTCCTGACGACTGCAAAAGAACTCTGTGGACCGCATGTAACCAGTGAAATACTATTTGTCATCCCCTCTCATATCATATAGATCTACGATTTATTTTCACTGTTAAAATGTACTGAATAGCTGTCATATATAATAGATGCTATATTAGGATACTTCTTAATGTTTTTCAACAGAAAACAGGCTTTTAAAAAGTCATTCAAATTTAATAGAAGGAAAAATAACTTCATGTAAAAGTGCATATTTTTATTGAATTCATAAATTTTTGATAGATAATTTTCTAAAGCCAATCCAAATAATTCGCATGTTTTTCATTTTAATTTAATGCAAGCAAAAGGATAAAATAAGATAGTGTCTGTGAAAAATATTGGTGAGATAAGATTCATCTCTTAAATTTTTATTTCCATGTAGAAAAATGGGAAGTTTTTATCGTAAGGAATTTACCTGGATCAAGTTTCAAATTCACAAAGGATTTGCAATGTTTTTTATAAAAAAATTAAATTTTCTCTTCAGATATAGGAAAGGGAATAAGTTATAATAATGTTATTACTATTAAAAGAAATTAATTGGATTGATATCGTAGAAATGTGATTTTAATACTTGTTAGACTTTAGGACTAAAATATTTACAAAAAATAATAACAAGGACATGGGATTTGAAGTAACGCTTGAGTCCACATTGCATTTGTTAAATTTTGATTTATTTTAAATATTTTATTAAATTAAAATCTTATTCTGTGGTTCAATCGAAAATACGTGATAAATGCTTTACTTTAAGATATTTTCAATGTCCATGTATATATTAAGTTATACGTGTAAAGATTATGTTTTCCCCAACAAATTTTATTTGTTTATGTTTTAAAATATTACCATTTTTGTATTATTACATTGATTAATTTAACATATAATATGCGTTTAGTGAAATTTCAAGTTTTCTGTACAAGTTTCGTAATTGTTTTGAAATTTGTTTTAAATGACATTATAGTAAAGTTTAAAATGGACGAAATTAAATAGTTGAAATGTAGCAACTTATGAAATTAAAATATTTATTGAGAAATTACTCCAGTTTTGGGTTAAATAAAAAATAGTATAATCGGTTGCGAAATAAATAACGCTAAAATATTAAAAAAAATACTTTTTTTCTAAAACTGGGATTCTAATAATTTAAAAATAACTGAAAAAATACTTCTCAAGTTGCTTTATTTTTACTTTCTTTTATGAAACTTTTTAAATATTCAATAATAATCCATCAATAAACAAATATAAAAGAATAATCACTGTTTATAAAAGCATTTAAAAATTATTTTTGAAGTGAAAACTTCTTTAGCTGCGTTGGGCACTTTTTGATAGGGTTCGCGTCATCGACATGCTCCGACTGGCGCACGCGCAGTATGCTGTTCGCCGTAGACACTTTTTGGATGGGTGAAATCTCGTGCTTTCGCGTCACCGACATGCAAATAGCAGTATATCTGTAGCTATACAGCTGACGCATAGTGCTGTGTATATCTTATAAGTGAAATTGAATGGATTTAATTAAAAGTTCAATGAGTATATACTGTGCATTGCACGTTGCGATTCTGAGAATGGGCAATACATATTAATGGTTGCCGTTTATATTTCACCTGGAAAATCTATGAGACAGATACTACCATTTTTATTTCAAAATTGGATGATTTATACAAAAGAAGGTTTTGAAATACTCAAAAAAAGATTTGGTGAAAAATATGATAATGAACCGATGATTTTAAGTGGAGACTTCAATATTAATTTTGCAGATGATAAAAATCTACCACTAATTGAATTTCTAAATGAAACACTTAATTTAAATATGTCCAATGATCGAAAACCAGTACTACAAAATATAAAACGACAATCGATGCGGTTTTTACGCGATACTTAGATAAATTTGAATGAAACATTTTCCTTTCTTACTTTAGCTACCATAACCCTATAGTATTTTTTAGAACAAAATGAAATAATTGAAAGTACAAAAAGTCTAAGTATTGTTGAAATTAATGATGACAATGATAAAAACAATTAAAATAATGTTAAAAATCAAGTACATTGAAATTTAAGTAAATACAAATACTATCCATAAATAATATGATTGCATATTAATTGTTATTTCAATTGAATTGCATTTATATTTTGTCATGATCTTGCACAGTCCGTAATATATTTGAATAATAAAAACCATATAAACATGCATTTAGTTGTTACGCGGAGTGTCAATAGATGTGAAAACAAGATTCATGTTGATAATTTTAATTCAAACATTGTGAAATTTCAAATTTTAATACTAAAAGTTCTAAGTTTTCACTTCTATCGGCAGTCTCTATAACTGCCAATTTTTTCTTTATTATTATTCCTTTGTCGCCTTCTTGAATGTTTTTCTCTTATTTGAAATAAGACTCTATCGTAGAAAATTCAATTGAAAAGCTATTTGAAAGTCTCCGACTTTGGGTTTTTCCGGATGATACTATGGTGGCACCAGTTGCCACAGTAAAAGAAGACATCTTAATGTACATGTTAAACCTCTCAAGATAAGAGAATAAGTAGAGCAAAAATTTCGTCAAAAACGAGGTGATTCTCAAAGTAAAATAATTTGTAAAATTCAGCAGGTGATTGGAGACAATGCTATGGGATGACACAAGTGAAGGAATATATTAAATTAAGCAAAACTGGCCACACACCATTAGAGAATGACTAGGATCTCCAGAAATCACTTGAAAAGGTGAAAAAAATGGTAAAAGGAAAGGTTATCCTTTGACCCTATGTGAGGTTTCCTTTGGAGTCAGTAAAGATTCAGCACGTGCAGTTCTGCGTAATAATTTTAACATACGCAGTGTCTGGTAAATTTATGCTCAGGCTACTTTTAGTACTGCCAGTATTTCTACTATACATAAATTAAGAGACTTATACAGAGAGGTTCTTGGAAAAAAGCTTCATGCCGTGGTTTCAAGACCTTACATCAGATCTGCTTCTATTTTCGAAGAGTAATGTAGTTGCTTGAAAATATATTAATTTTTTTAAGACCGATTATATGTGGAAATATTTCATTTATAGATTCGGCAATAAATTTTTTCCAATACATGAACATATAAATTGCTGAAAGTATGACATTTAAATATCCAAATTTCATTAACATTGGATTAAGTTATAGATGATGAAATAAAAATTTAAAATAAAATATTCTCTCTTATTACATTTTTTTGTTTTTGTTTTAACAAGGTAGACATAAGCCAAAAAAAATTCGTAAAAATTATTCTTAAGAAAAGTTAAATGTTTGAAATTTTGAAAATTATACCTGATGCAATTCAATCTTCTAGTAAATGAAAGCAAGGCATAAACTATATAACTTTTAAAATGGATCCGAAGTATTTTAAGTGAAGTCAAAAACATGTTCACAAACAGAAAAGATTCCAAGATATCCTTTTAGAATTCATTATAATAAATGTGCAAGAAAAAATATACATTGTTTAAAAACAGAAAAACATGAGTTCAAACGACGACTAATCTTATTGAATCAAAAAGCACATTCTCTCGTAATATCATTAATGTAAAGAATATTGAAAAGAAAACTTAAACTTTTATACGTTAGTATTTTGTGTTCTATTCAAGCAAGATTGTAAATAAAAAAAAATTATTCTGAAAGGAGATAACTTTTTTGAAAGGAATTAATTAAATAAAGTTAATCTAGATCTATAAAAAGAATTTCTTAACAAGTCATATGGAAAAAACTGTCTTTCTATCCATATATCTTACAAAAAAAGAACCATAAAGAAAGTTACTGTTTTTATTGAAATTAAATATACGTAAAACTCACATACACGGTCAAAAATTATTAAATTTTAAAGCCTTAGATCCATCAATGACATCATTTTGAATGTTAAAATCAGCAATCACACAATGAAAACTTCCTATGCTGATTGCTGTGCCGTAGGACCTGGGTTCGAATCCCGGAGAAGGCATGGATGTTTGTAAATGTATAGTGCTTTTGCAAAATGAGGGTACTCTAAATAACTTTCAAGTTGCGAGTCTTTCATGAGGTTGGTGGAAGGGGAAGGCGGGAGGCTCCTGCCCACCCCCAATGTGTTCTCTCTCAAAATCGGAGTGGAACTGAGCCAAATCGTACTGTCACCTGTTTGATGCCAAAACTACGGCTAACGATAGACGTACAATTTAGCCCTTTGCCCAGGGACGTCTTAAGGCATGGGCCAACTAAGCCAAGGCTAAGGGCTTCGCTCTCACTGGGGGCCTCATTTCATTCTCCATTATGTCTTAGTAAGATCATGATCCTAGATAATTTTAAGTGTCCAATATTATTCCCTTACATATTCTGGGAAAAACAGGGAATTTCAAATTGCATGTATACTGGAAAAAGTGGCAAGACTGTATAATTATGTGATGACCGTTGTCCATGTTGAGACCTAGGCATAATACCATAAACAATTATTCAACTCATTTAACAAATATGCGGCCATCAGTCAAGCAGGTTTGTGCCTAGGTTTTTGAGATTGTGAGTCGTGTACATTTACTAGTTTCAAATTACCGTTTGAACGAGTAATTGACAATGCATGCTATATAATGCTTACTTTTAAAGATCTCAGGTAGGGTCTACTTTTGCATAGGGGCTCAGGGCCTCAAAAAATCTTAAAATTTCCTTGGGCCCAAGGCCTTAAAGAGTCTTAAGCTGTCCCTGCCTTTGCCGTGATAAATTTCATGAGCTTCGATCTAGCTTTTGCCGATCAGGTGGCCTTAGCAACAACTTCGATGTCAAGTGTGATAAAGATTCATATTTTCATCTTGCGATACATTGTCAGGTATACATCAATCGTTGTTTCAGATAACAAACATTTTGGAATACCAGCCCCATATTGGCCTACCATTTTCCAAACATATTCCATTAATCACTTTTCAGCACAAGAAATATCAACAACAGGGAAACAGTCTAGAAATATGCGAATCTTTCGGACATTTCATTGGTAAATGGCCGTAGGATGGTGTGCTATGAAAGGTAGCCGAATCATCCGCAAAATGTCCTCAACATATTACTGAGATGTTAAAGTTGCGCATAGGATGAGTAGAGGTGTAGGATGGTATCGCAAGAGTTAGCATTCCACACCATTGATCTGGTTAATGGCTATATTCCACAGGTCTTGATTAGACTTAAGCTGATTGGGATCACTCCCCTGATACTAACACATGGATACAATATCGTAATCTGCTCCAAAAATAAAGTTAGTTTCATTGTTGAGCTTTATAAAATGAAATCTAATGGCAGCTATGATAATTAACTACGACACCACTTTAATAGACTCTACGAATATTGAGGGTTATAAATCTCTTCACACAGCCTGCAGTTCTAAGATAGTGAAATGGTGGTTAGTGAAGTTCTAAGATAGTTAAAAGGTGGTTATGAAGTTCTAAGATAGTTAAAAGGTGGTTAGTGAAGTTCTAGGATAGATCACGGGTGGTATGAAAAAGACTGTAGCACTTTGGATAACGATCAATTAGGGTTGCTTAGGCCTATTGCACAATCAATCGAAATGGCATTTTTTTATTTGATTTTACAGAGCCTTCATTCTGCCATGGAGTTCCTTGCAGTAACCACACCTTCTAGTACATTCGCATATCAATGTCTGTGACATAAACTTGATATTACCAGATAGCTTAACGCATCTCGACTATGCAACCACACTTGAAGTCATTGAAACCACTATGAGAAACCTAGCGAAGTCATAACAGCATTATTCGGCAGGGAACTACTTTGCCAGCACGAGAAAAGATAAACCGTCCACAATTAGAAACGCTGTAGAAACATGCTGTTCATCAGAAGTTAATGAAAATTTTAACCTTTACAACTTGATATAAAGGAATTTTGAAGCGAAATTTTGAGATGATTGGATTATTTTATTAATGTTTCGTTCCTTTTTTTGCAAAATAGTGTATATGTACCTGTAATAGAATTAACTTGCCACTCAATTGACGAATATTTTATAAAATATCATGTATTTTTTTTCTGAATGATCCAAAGTATAAAGCTCCAATTTAGGATGTTCCAGAAAAGAAATATATTTTTTATGAATAATAAAAAAGGAGTTGTGTAATTAAGAAATATTGTGAATAAGACACTTTTGGTTTTATATATATATAACTATAATTCTTAATAAATTGATCCTCTAATTAAAATGTTTTTTAAAATGTAAAGTAATTTATGCTTTTGACAAATGTTAATTTTGCAACGTAAGTGAACATATCGTGTAACTTCGAAAATGAAACTTGGTCCTTAAGTATTTAAAATTTAAAAAAGTCCCTCTTTTATTTTTGAGTAATCTTATTAATTAATTTTTACAAGTCAATTAATTATTTTAAAAATAAACATTTATATAATTACTATTATTTATCTAGTAACTGAGAATTTTCATATCATGCATTAAATAACGTAATAAAACTAGATTTTTAAAATTAGTTTTTACTAATATAAGCTGTAATACTTTTATTTATATATTTCAATATATTTCTTTTCGTGTTTTTTTAAAAATTTATTATTCTTTTTAATGAAGATTGAATAATTTGCAGTTTCAGAGTTTTGCTTCTTTTAAAATTTAAGTCTCAATACTTTTGAGACTCAATACTCATTTCTTTACTTTTGAACAAGAAAGCAGGAATTAAAAAGAGAACGTAATTTATTTTCAGATACGACCCTTTAATATGGGGATATTGTTACTTGCTTCTTAGTACTCTAATGTAGAGTCCTAATTCATCTGAACTGTTTGTGTGTAATATTAGGGTTTTCTGCAAACAATCGGATTCAAAACCTCAATATAGTGTGACGTGGGTGTTTAATGAGCAGAACACTTTCTCAGATTTCTTTCTCATTTTATCTGATTATGATACCAAGGTCATTAAACATGATCCGCTGGTGGATCGTTTTAGAGTATTCCTAGTGCAATGCTTATTAAATACCGAAACGATATAAATGTCATTTTAAGAACGAAAAAAAAATGTTAGATGTCAAAATATTATAAAAAATACGTGAAAGAGCTATTTTCAATTTCTCTCAATATTTAAAATTTATTGTGTGTGGTGTGTGTGCGTGTGTGTGTGTGTGTGTGTGTGGTGTGTGGTGTGTGTGTGTGTGTGTGTGTGTGTGTGTGTGTGTGTGTTATTTTACATTATAGGCTCCGTGACCTCGAAAGTCAGATATCTTCCTCCACAATGCACTATGACCTTCAGACAATCGTAACCTTTGAGTAGCAGCCTCACCTTTAAATAGAGCCATAACATTACCACGAATCCTTAAATAGAACCATAACCTTTACTTCGACTTAATAATCCCGACACATTCTTCGTAATCTTTTAGATTTTCATAACCTTTACATTGTATTTTAATGACAAAATGTAATAAAATCTACATAAAAATACACGTGTTGCATTATGTTATGTTTTCACGCTCATTTAAATAAGAGCTCGCAACATACTGTGATCTTTAAAAACGATGCCATAAATTTAATTAATACTGCAGCCTTCAAAAAAAACTCTATCATCTCTTAATAGATGCTTAAACAGCATCATATTCATTAATCACTTCTGTATGAATAAGGAGAACGTCTTTCCAACGTGACCAACATAGCATTCAGTCTCGCATTTTCGGTGTATTTCGGGAGTTATTCAGAAACATACACAGACCTCTCATACGGGAAGTTGCATTCTAAAAAACATGTAGACAGGTGGTCTTCAAAATATGTTCCATGGAACCGTCGGGATCCACAAAGCATAATGAAAAATCCACGAGTCCAGTAAAAAAAATTTTAAAAAATTATAAATGCGTATGCAAAATCAATTCACGTTCTCCATGAAGCTTGTATAACCCCAATTATCTAAAGCTCATACAAGTCATTAAAGCTGAAAATTATAATAGCTTTATTTTTTGCATTGCCTTTTTTAATTATTATTATAATAAAAGAATACTGAAACATTTTTTACTTTATATAAACCACCTGTTAGATTACGAATATACTTACGATTTACGAATAATTTTATACTTTTTAGTACAATGTTTTGTACAATTAAATAGTTTTCTAATGAAAAATGCATCTTTTTCGTTATTTAAAAAACACTTATTATAGAAACACTTACAAAAAGGAACAAATTGTCGATATATATATATATATACAGATTCAAGGTTAAAATCGAAATTTAAACAAGAATAGCTTCTAAACTTTAAGTTGCAAATTCAAGCACAATACTTAGGATTTCTCACACAGCTATTAACATTTTAATGCCCTTCTGAACAATATACTTAAGTGAAAAAATTTTGTCAACTTAAGGGGCTACAAAAATAAATATAAAAACAAATTATATGCAGAAAAGTAAATTCAACAGCAGATAATTTCAATAGACCTAGACTTCGACAGTTTGTATAAAAAATTTTAGCACGTATCCCAGTTACTAATATAATGTATAGATAAGAAGATAACCAATTAATGTTATTAATAAGCAAGTTTTATATTAAATTTTTTTAATAATAAATACAATTTTTTGACTGTTTTTACACAAAGTACCTATAACATGTGTATCTACTTTAAATGTTAATTTAAGATATAATATTCTAAGAGTGTATATGGAATGTGGGGTTCCCTCAAAACACAGCTTATATTTCTAAAGGTTTCACAAATCGAAGAAGTTTGAACACCACTGATGTATACGAAAGTTCCAAAGGGTAATCTCTACGATAAAAACTAAAACTCAGTCTGGGGGGGTCTAGCTTCCTAATCCCACCCTTGTGTACGTCATAAGTGTAATTTTTGTAAAATTTGCAGAATAAAGGTAATTATTTAAAAATGATTTGGTATTCGAAAAGCTTACAATGCATGCAAGTATGCATAGTTTTTAATTATAAATACTTTTTGGGATTTATTGCTTATGAGAAATATATCAGTATTTGAACAAATATATTGCATTAGTCTGTCACGGTAAAAAAGAGAAATGTTTCAAAATATTACTTATTTTAAAAGAATTATTCATTATATTCATGCATTATAAGCTTTAAATAGTATGGATCATTTTTAAACAATAAATGTAACTATGTAGCATTCATTGCAATGAATACCACGTTGGTCACACTGGAATAGGTAAAATAAAAAGGACAGTTCATTTTTAATCCTAAATATAAGTAAAAGATTTGCTACAAAAATGGATCAAAGCAATATCAAGAAAATATTAGCTCGTTTCTAAATTACAATAACTTTTTTTTAAAATTGTTCCACAAAAAATGAACAAGAAACCATTGCAATCTTTATATTTCTCCCCACCCCCCTTTTAAAAAATGTCTGTAAAAGAATTTATTAATTTTCCTAATTTCAGTGTATTGTAACATATTATTATTGGCCTTTATGCAGATTACGAGAAGGTCAAATTTTAATACCATAAAATCGGTCTTACTTTTGACACGACCCAAAACTTGTGGGTAGATATTAATCGATTTTGTGAGTTCTCATTTGTCAAAGATCTCTGTAAAAGGCAATAAGGAATTCTATCTTTTAAGTTCTGCTGAATCTCAAAATCCTTACAGGACTTTTCTCGGAAATTTGTTATGTTATTGATTCAGATATCAGCTTCGTCGTTTTAAAGTGATACTCTATCTGCCATCAGTAGCCGTTAGTACGGCTCTTAAATTGAACATTGAAAAAAAATTATCTAAATATTAAACACTTTTATTCATTTTATGCTGTAAGGCTTATTAATTTTATTTGATGTTTTGTTAGCATAATCAATCTTTTTAAGATTTGGTGGTATATATGCTGTACTGAATTTTTTTTCTCATTTACTGCACTCTCTGTAACAAAACGTAAAAGGTTTGAGAAAAATCTTTAAAAAAAACGGGAGATGATCTCTTTTTGCTGAGGTACAACTGGTGCATTAGTAACTGTTACCGAGTAAATGTGAAAACAATTGCAGTAGAGCATATATATATTCCCGAGTTTTAAAAGTTATATTTTCCAAATTAATAGAAATTAACAAATTTATCGGTGGAATTCGTTTTTGAAGATGCTTTAGTGGTCAATTCATTAGGTAACGAATTCTCTAATCCAAGATAGCTGTTTAATGTGATTTATAGTATAAATTAATTTCAAAATGAAATTCAAATTTTTAATTCTGGATATAAATTCTGGAGATGAACATTATCTTCATAATTTAATCTTATTTTAATCCAAAAATTAAACATATAATTTTTAAGTGACTTTTTATAATAAAAATAGCACGTAATAAATATATTTATTAGTGTTATAACTTTCAAAGATCACCCGATCTGTTTACTGAGAAATTAATTTTTAATTATTTGAAATCGAGCGATGCATTAAAGGAAGAATAACATCTAATGTTCGTTTGAAAATAAAAGATAAGAATCTTTATTTTTAATCAAATTCTTCCAATACAACTCTTTTTTATATAGATGATTTTACTACAAATCAATTCTAACTTTCTATAGATCTATAGAATCTATAATAAAAAAGTGAATTTTTGGAGTATATCAGGTACTATTTCACACAAACTTATTTCTCTGGTTATCAGAATTAATATATTTCAAATAATATAATAATCTAATAAATATTTTTGCTATTTATTATTTCAAATACAATTTATTCTTATTTGGCGATGTATTTATTCAACTAAACTATTAGTTCTTGCACTTAATAAACACAAGAAGCCGTGGAAACATTAATAATGATTTGAGGAAGAAGATTTTTTTAAATTTTGAAATTTCTCAGGAAGATTAATTCTCTAAACGAAAAATCGCAACATTAAACTAAAAGATTTAAAGTAAAGATAGTTTAAATAAAAAGTTGCTTAAAAGGTTTTCAAATTGTGGCGAGACATAAAAGTAATTAAAATAATTTGTTTTATCCAAAGCACTGCTTATTTATGCAACAAAATTTCTCGAAATCTTTTTGTATGAAATGAATTAGCATAAGTAAATGCTATTGACACATCAAATAAAAGGATCGATAAAAATAGGCTAATTATTTCTACTTTCCTTCTAAATAAGTCTTTCGCTTTTCACTTAGAAAAATAAACAATGAACAATGGCATAGCGTATATGTTATGTATACATCTGGCCTATATTAAAATAGTATAGGTCATTAATGAAAGTGCTGGGGTTTTTTTACTTAACGTGGAAGTACGTCATAATAGATGACACAAAACTGTTACAACAAAGGGTAGTAGCAGAGATTCTTCAATAGCAATATTTTACTATTCTTTTATAGGTTTCGAATTAAGTAAATATGAAAATTCATATAGCTGTTTTTATTAGCAAAAAATTAAAAATAACGTAATCCAGAAATTACAAAATTATAAAATTCTAATAATTATATGATAGCTTTCTTCTAAAGTTGAACAATACATTGTTTGCATTCCCGATAATGTGCATTTCGTCAAATAGTATGTCATTAATTATGTGTATTTTTAAATTTGTCTGTCTTTGAGACACTTCAAGTGAATTCCCGAAGAAAAATAAAAACTGATTCAAGTATCTTCCTCATTACTAAATATCTGTTATAGAAACCATAAATTAGATAAATAAAAATTAAATCAAACAAATTGAAATTGTATTAATAAAATTAAACAAATGTACAGGTGCTGAAAGTTTACCTAAAACTTTATTCAAATAAAGTTGTGGTGAAATTGTAATTCGTACTGTATTAAATAATATTGTTATTTTGGGAACAAACGCATAGTGTTTATTTATTTTTCTCTGAAAAATGAAAATTATACATTTTTTTTTCCTGACTTCGATGTGAAACATTTAAACATGACACAAATTGATAACCTTATGCAAAATTTAAATTTTTAGAATTTTTATTGAAAAAATGGATTGACCTACTTATTAATTTTGCTGTTGAAATCCAAAATGAAGATTGATCAGCAAGGTTTTATTTAAAATGTCCCGTACTTAGAATATGTATTAAAAATACGAACGTATTGCAAAATTTTATGTATTATAAAAAAACTCTTTCTTTTTTTCTCTATTCCTAACAAATACATTAAAGCATAAAACTAGCAATCGATAAAAACATCATACATTAAACCATATGGATATAGAATATTTTTTTATTTGAATATCCTTATCTTAATTTCTATTCTTAGTGTTTCCTGCATTTAAAAATGAATAATTTCGACTACCTATTTAAAAAAAATAAATTTAAGGAAATAAAATCAAAAAGTGGCTATACAAGAAAATCGAACTCTACAATATTAGCTATAAAAAGGATTTATCTCTTTAAATACATGTGTCAAAAAAATGGAAAGAATTTTGACGGAAATTTCCTTTTCATGGTTTCATGCTTTTACAAAACAAAAAGTTATAAATTATTGTTTGTTTAATATGTTTATTTTTCAACTGCTAAAGGTTGTGAAAAATTATAATTTAGGTTTACCATCTTCAAAATATAACAAAAAATATATATATATTTGTAATTGTGTTCAGAAATTTCAGAATGGGTTCAGAAAGGATTAGCAAAAATATTGGTTGTGTTATACAGCAAGTTAAAAGTTCTTTTCAGAAAATTTTCTTTTTAGCGTTGTTAGTTCTTTTTTGGGTAATATGTAAAGAATTATTTTTCGCCAAATCAAAGGACGTCTCCAATTAAAAAGACTTTTCTAAAAGATGTTATGGGGCTATTATTATTAATGCTATTGAAAAAGTGCAAGAAGTTTTCCATTATTGGCTGCATAATGTGACATTTGGCAACGAATTTAGATTTGACAAATATGTAATAAGAAAGTGCATTTTTTCTCTTTTTGATTATATATATTTTGATTATATATACAAGAAACCTCTACCATTAGCAGTTTACCGAGTTTACAAACTTCAAGTGGATCTCATTGTTAGATTAAATGAAATAAATCTATTTAAAGGAATTATTATAATCCAAATTTTTTTGAATTAAATATTAAAAGATTTGAGAGATTATATTGTTACGCAGGACTATACTAAAAGGCTCAGAAGACTGCGACTGTGCAAGAATCACAAGTTGAGTTGGTCTTTTAAAATACCAATCAACATGAATATATCTTTCCATCTACATACATAAATCAAATCAGTACGTTTTATTGAATCATTACCGAGAGTACAGAAAGAGAATATTTCGTATCATGATAACTACTTCATGCAGTTCGTCATTATTGATTGCTATGGCCCTTTTTTTATTTGCAATCATCTTGTCAATGGAAAATCCTGGAACTGCATAAACTACAACTGTTGTTTTTCACATGAATGTAAGTACTTATCTGATTGTTGATGATGGTCGTGTCGAGTACTTCAATCCTGTTTTTGTTGGAATAATTCATTAATGGAATTGATTGTACGATAATAAAGGGAGCTGTAGCATACTATTATAAGCAATTTCTGAGCTAGTACAAGGAGAAAAGTTTCTCGACATGTTTAAAACATCATGCTTCCAAATATGATGTCTTTCATAGCAGTATTTTCAATAAAGTTTGGCGCTGCAGAGCTTAATAATTATGGTCACGAACTCGCGTAGCCGGCATTATCAAGTCGAACTTTCGAGTCCTGGAACCACTGAGGACTCACCGTATTAAGAAGCAGGTGCACGAAAAATATGTCGAGCTCAAAGCCTTCTCGTTGGGTGGTGGTTTGAACAGGAGGTGCCAGTTCACGTATCGTCTTCTCCATTCAAACGTGAATCAAAACTACAAGATTTATCACCAATAGTTCTGGTGTTGCTTCAGATTGCGATATAAATTAAAATCAAATTTAATGTATAAAGTTTGCTGTCGGTTTGATCTCCTCCCATGAATTTTGCCAAAAATTGGCATATTTTCTTTTCTTTCTTGTTCTATTTCAAAGGCCATCTTATGAGCTATATAAAAATACCAAGTTTATTATTTTCCATTCACAAAGACAAAAACTACAATTGTTTTAGTAAAAGCAGATGCCACTACTTTAAGCAAGATGACATGCTTTAAAATGCGTTTACTCGAAATGTGTGTGTGTCTTTTTGAAAATGCTCAAACGGGAACAGCGATTGCTCAAAAAGTTTTTTAAATAATTAACTGAAATTTTTTGTGTATGTTCTATATAATAGTGAAAGTGTCATAACCTTCAGATTTATCAATCACTGTTTTATGACAAAATTTACAGTCCCTTATTTGAATATAATCACTGTTTTTAAGCAGTTTCAAAAGCAACTAAGATAAAGGGCTGTAGTCTTTGTAAAAATTAAAATATCTCTGATCCTGAAGGTCATTTTGAAAATAAATAGCAAAGCAACTCATCAGAATTTAAAAATTGAAAATTTATTCAAAAACTTTTTGTACAAAATGAGCTTTTTTTATATGTAACTTTTTGTAAATATTTACCAATTTTTTCTTATTTAAGTATTAATAATTTTTTTTTTCCTTTTCTTAATTTTAGCGTATTTTTCTTAAAATGTACTAAATAAATCTAAAAACCACAAAAAATATCTATATCTCCATTTTTTTTATAATAAAAATGTTGTTACAAGTTGTCGGATACCTTAACTGACTCTTTTTCCGTCTAATAACCACTAAATTGACTGGTTTCCAGATTCATCAAATTATTTGTGATTCATCCATAAGCACTTTATGAATATATTGTGTCAATTAAGTTAAAGCAAAAATAATTCATATACTCAATTACTCATTGTGAAAGCAATGCTTAGATGAGAGCTTACAAAACTCAATTGAAAAGAATCAAAACCTCTTAGTCAATTCAGAAATTCATAATCATTAATTTTACTGGTGTTACAGCGTGATAGTCAATTAGTCATTGTCACAAGTTCATGGAGTACTTACGTACTATTGCAACAATTCTAACATTCAAGATAGCTCTTCAAGTTGGCAACACCGATTTCGCATGTGTCGTACGCGCTGAATTGGTAGCCATGAGCTTCGTTTCACATATATCACCAATACGGTTGCGATAATACGTAAGTACCGTTCATGGTTGGCGTTGCATCTATCGAGCCATGGGGCGTTACATCTATCGAGCCAGATTCCTCTAAAGACCCATCCAGTAGACGGGCTGAATCACGCTAAATCTTCTTAGATTTAAATTCCTCATATTGACTTGGAAGTTTTTAGAATAAGGACCATAGTTCAGTTGTCTTTCTTGACCTTTTACCGTGGCTAAAATTACTGGTCTGGTACCAATAGCCCTCCTGATGTTTCGCAGTGCTATGTTAATAAACAATCAATCAATTATCTCTTGGAAATAATCCAGAATTACTAGATCGGTTGGCAACAGCACTCGTGTTGCTTCAAAGTGCGACCTTAATAATCAAACTGTCTATCCCTATTATCTGTGAAACACCAGACGAATATTTTTCTATCATTCATAAAATACAGCTATAGAAAAATTGAGCTAAATTGGTCATCGTTTGCTGTTAACTCAAGAATAAATGATATAACTATCAGACCGCAGAATTTATTTTCGTACAGATTTGAGTAATGGTTTTTGTGTATCCATTTGTAGGCTAACTACATTTTGTTCTGACACAATTTGCTACCCATTGACAATCCAGTAATTTGAAATGATTCGACACAAATGGTGCTAAACCTGAGACCAAATCTATTTTTGTATGTACCGTAAAAATCGTTTAACACGAAACTGAAGGGGCAGAAATATTTATCCGTGTTAAAGGATTTTGCAAGAAATCCATATATTCAACAAAATTAAGTTTTTTAGTGTACATTTTATTTACATTGAAATGTATATATGCATGTATTTAATGAAACTCAATGAAACAAAAATTATTCTCAAGAACCTAATGAGATTTAAAGTAAAATTTTCAAATTTTTTGAAAAACAAGCGTTTATTGAGTGTTTGTAAAATAATCTGATATTTTTCTTCGTATTATCTTTTTTAGCATCAAATTCAGAACGAGTTTTTTATGTCCCTCATTTGTTATCCATTTCACCATTGGAAAGTGTGTCTAAGAAACTGCGCATACTTTTCATGATGTTTCTCATTTCGGACGACATGGGAACAGGTATTGTTGCAGTATTCTTTTCATTTTCATCGTCGAAATTTGCATCAATTATATTTTTTGAGTTTTGAACAAACTCCAAAATGTCTTTGTCTACCATAATTGGGACTGTAGTACATGCGTTATCATCACCTACTTTAAAAAATCTAGAACTAGTTTGATATCACGGGGCAAAGCGCCAAGCAGCGTTTGTTGTCGCTGGAATGGAATTCAAGATGGTGGCTTAGCGGTTAAAAAATCGTCAGGAAAATTATTTTAAAGAATTGTTTTGAAATAAATTTCAAATGAAGTAGAAAGAGATTGAGAATAACCAAGACCAATCGATAAATAATGAATATAAATATAATAAAAAGTTACATGTACTAATAATATTATGCATTATTGATAATAACCTTATCATATACTTTAATAGTAATTATATCTAATATTCAAATAGTTAATATAATTTAATAGTAATTATAGAAAATAATAATCATCGTACTGTAATATAATAAATATTATACATAAGAATACTCATATAACATAATAATTATAAATAAATAACATTATGTGTAACAATATTTATAAAAAATATAAAAAATTTTAAACGCGAATATTATGATTATTTTATATAACAATTGTACTTTTTAAAAATTACATATAAAACATTAAAATTAATTATGAATATAAATTAAAAAGTTAATTATTTCTAATATACGTTTTCTGTATGGCAACCACATTGTCAGAGGATAAAAATATCAAGGTAACCATATTGTAATGTTATATATATATATCGCCCATCTTGGCAAACATAAGCAACAACTTGGTGCGCGTGCCCCGTGACATCAAACTAGCACCCAAACTCTGATGATACAGTAGGATACAATCCAATAATACAAAAACTTTTTCGAACAGATTTCCCAGAAGGAAAAATATTTTCGTGTTAAGAGATTTTCGCTTCGTGTTAAGAGAAAAATGCATGAAAATAAGTAGTACTTTATCGGGACAATTGTCTTATTTCGTGTTAACCGACATTTCATCTTAAGCATTTTCACGTTAAACATATTTATTTTACTGTGTTTAATATTTTTTTAATGAAAAACTTTCATATTTATATATAGGCTTAATTACCTATGATATAGGGGTCTTTAGTACGTTATTACACTACAATTTATTTATCGATATTACCAATTATCTCCACGTTAGGCATGAAAGATATCATTCTAATTAGCAATAAAATTATGTATTAGAAGATTAGATTCAAAACTATCAAATATTTGTTGAATCTTCATGAAATTCAGTTTTAATAAACTTTATTATGCTCTCATTTTTTTTTTTTTTTGCATAACTTTTCCAATAATTATTTGTAACCCTTTATAAGTTGTTAGAACATTTATCTTCTTTTCATATATTTTGCGATTTTGCTTTGAGATTTATAAGATAACTTTTATAAAATTTATATTCTATTGAGATACCATTAAAAAGGAATTTTAGTCGTTGAATTTTTAATTCAATCATTAATAAAAAATAATTAAACACTCTGCAATACTTTTCTAAAATGCGTCTCAGTCACGAATTTTTAAAGAAATATCAAAACAATTAAAGCTTAGTGTGTTTTTTAATTAAAAATTCTTTTCTAAAATTCGATGGCAATCAATAAAAATTTTGAGCATAAAACAATTTATTTTGAAAAAATTGAAGGCAACAGAAATTAAGAGTTATTGAAAGTACAAAAAATAAATGAAAAATAATGTGATTTAAATAATTTATTTCAAATATCGCATAATAAACATCTATCGTAATTTCTGCAATCTTAAGAATTTTCTGTAGAATAGAATCTCTCCCTTGTTTCATAACTTCTAATCTTATGAATACTTTTTTCTTCGTTAATTTCAGAAATTTTGAGAATAAAATAAGCTTATAAATTTCATATAGGTTTTTATAGTTCATAGGCTATTTGTATAGGTTCATTTTATTTCTGGGTCATGGATCAAAGAACAACACATTTTTTCATAAAATAGCACCATTCGCATACAAAATTTCTTAAAAATTAATGTAAAAAATTTATTTAAATAAACGTACAATTTACCTGTAAAGTTGACTTTTTGTTTGGCAGAAATCATTGTAAATGAATTAATTGTTCTTGCAATCGAAATCAGAAGTAAATGAATTAAATGTAAGAGAAACGATAAAATCCCAAACATTATTAAATCTAAATAAAATCCAACTATATATTTTTCTTACCTTCTCGAGTTCAATTATATATAAACCAAACGATTTATTTCAAAACAAATTGAAGTTTGAATTAAATCGCGAAAAACCGTAAGCAGACGATAAATAAAAATGAAATTTCTAGGCTTGATCAATAGCGCTGTATCAACTATGTATAATAAATATATATCAATTCAAAATGCGAAATAATAATAAGCGAAATAAATAATTATTATTTCAAAACTTATACCTGAATAAAAAATTTAACAACTTGGAGCAAAGTGTCATCAAAAGAAAAAAACAAAATATTTTTTTTTTAAAAATGAAGGTAAAAAGTCCTTAAGTCATTTTTTTCCCTCTTTAGCTAGAGATATTTTTATAAATAAATTTAATTATCAAGCAGGCGATTTTTTTCATCGGTTTGTAAGACAATGAAATAATTTCTTTATATTAATATATAATCCTCCTTTAATATCATATAAAAAAAAGTATTTCGTTTTTAATGCAGATTTTATTTACTTAATTTCTTATTGTGATAAAAATTTTCTGAGATAAGCTTTTTTTAAAAAATAACATCAGTCAGATTTCTATAAGCAACTTTTTCATCTTAATGAATTTGTATTAAATTATTTTTATCAGATTACCTTAGACTAATTCACATTCATTCAAATGCTCAAGTCAAAAATAGAATGGTAAATAAGATTTCAATTTGTTAGTGTATATTTCTAACCGTTTTGAGAATTATTTTTCAAAGATAAAAAATATGTGTTTATTCCATGCAGTCATAAATGTAAACCATTGTTTTTTTAACTAAATTATATTATAGGTTTGAGGGTAACTTCAATTTAGAGAATGATGGGATGTTTTTTTTTTATAAATGAAATTTTCCAGATATGACGCTTTGTTTATGTTTAGTTGCTATGTTCATTGTTGTCAAATAACTGTGGAACAAATTACGGTATTACAAAAATGTTATTATACTACACTTTTTTTGCATTTTATCTAAGATAATATTTATATTTGATACTTTTTTCTTAACTTTTATTCTTATTAAAATATTTAAGAATTCTGCCAAAGCTTTTCTAATATCAAAATTTATAAAACTAAATAATTATTTTTATTGTTATTACAATTTGTGTAACTATTGTTCTGTATAGTTATTCTAAATAATAAAATTTATTTAACCATTAAATTTATCTTAAAAAAGATTTATTTTGTAGATATTTTACTGCTCTGCCAAATTGTATTTTCTATTTTAATAATCGTTAATATTTTATTTTACATTCATTAGTGAATCGAAAAAAATTAGAAACATCGAATCTTAATAGATGTAGTTTTCGAAGAAAAAATTAATTGCCTTTAAAATTAAAAACAGAAAACAATATTAATTGGAATAAAAACTGGAAGAATTCTAGCATCACTGTTTTATTCCTATTATAAATAAACAATTGTATCATTTCTCATAAATCCTGAAATCTTTCGATGTTTTATCATTACTAGTGATTCATAAATTAATATATTTTAATATCTTTGTACTTTTTCTTTGTTACAATATTTTAATTATACATTCTGAACTTCATCAGGACTTATTTTTGTTTATTGTAAAAAAAAGTTCCTATAACTCATAATATTCAGGAACAAAAACTATGTTTAACCACGCCAAGAATCTATAATTACGTTGAAAAATTTATTTTCTAAAGGTAAATCGTGTTTTTCTCTCATATTTTGACGTTATGTGAAGACAGCAATAAAGTAGTTCTTGGAGAAAATTTTTTATTTTGTGTGTTTGTCATATAAATATGATCTGATAATTAACTCCACTTAATCATCTTTGACTACAAAACTTCTAATCATATTTCGAATAATTAATTAAAAAAAAATAATAAAAAAAATGTAACATTTTCTTTTATTAAAGCAATTGAATTATTTAACATCGAGCTGTTTTGGATATTATATATAATTTTTATATCCAATTACATTTCTGTTTAGTTAAGCGTTTGTTAGAATATTAAATTGCATGAGAGATTTCCGATGTGACTTACACTGTTATTCTGAATCTTAATAAGATAACGATAAGGAAGCCTGTCTCAATATATGCCCTTGAGAGAATTTTAAAACTGTTCTTGATATATTAGTAGAGTATTTTGAATTTATTTGCCTGTTTAATATTTAAAGCTTACAAACTTTCATTTACTTATTAGATTATCTACAAGTAGTTTTAAGTTAATTTTAAATAATACTACTATATTACTAGCAACGCCAACTGTTGGGACATTAGGCAAAGCACTGGCCCGGTAGACTTTCATCGTCATCTTGATGGTCAAGAGTTATGCAGTTCTTGAGATGATCTGCATTGATCAATCTCGTGCCCACATAATGGTTATCTTAGGGACGGAGAGATACCAATGCGAGGCAAATGCGTGGCTAGAGAGTCCCGGTCTGTCTTAAGGTATCTGACTATCCTAAATTGTGAATTTCACCAAAAATTGACAGATTTTTTTTCTGATTTTATTTTATAGGCTATCTTATTAGCTTTATAAAAATATCAAGTGTATTATTTTCCGTTCACTAGAACAAAAACTACAAGTGTTTTAGAAAAAGCAGATGTCATTACTTTAAGCAAGATATGCCATACTTTAAAACGCGTTTTACTCGAAAGGTGTTTTGTCCCCTTGAAAATGCTAAAACGGGAACAGCGATTGCTCAAAAAGTTTTGAAAATAATTAACAAAAATTTTTGTGTATGTTTTGTATAATAGTAAAAGTGCCTTAACCTCAGATTTATCAATCACTGTTTTATTACAAAATTTAGTCTCTTATATTAATATAATCACTGTTTTTTAAGCAATTTCACATAAAAACTAAGATAAAGTGCGCGAGTTTTTTTAAAAATTAAAATATCTCTTATCCTGAAGGTCATTTCACAAATGAATAACATAGCAACACATCAGAATTGAAAATTTGTTCACAAACTGTTGGTACTTAATGGGCCCCGTTTATGTTATTTTTTGTAAGTTTTTACCAATTTTTCCCATTTTAGTAATAATAATTTCTTTTTCTCTTCTTAGTTTTTGCATATTTTTCTAAAAATGTACTAAGCAAATCCAAAAACCAGAAAAAAATCCAGATATCTTCCTTTTAAAAAAAAAGTTGTCGCAAGTAGGCGGATACTTTAAGAGAGTCCTGCACGTGAATTTTCAAAAAAATTATCGATTTTTACTTTTTTATGTTTTTTAAAACTTGATATTTATATTTTTTAAAATGATGTATGATATGAGAAAATACCACAGTTAGAAGTATTTTTATTAATTTTTTTAAATGAAGCTACTTCTTGACGCGCATCAAATGAGCTCTACTAGGAGCACCTGTGTTTTCCCTTGCATAAGTTTCTGATGAGCGCCAATCCATATGATGTTCAAGTGAAAAAATTTGACTGAATTGGGGTTATCCAAAAGAGTGCGGGTACACGTCTTTTGGATCTTGAAAGAGAAACAGAGAGAAAAAAGTTAAGTGATGGAAAACGCCTAAGTGGGTCGTAACAGATTACCAACATCAAAAATTCAAAGATATTATAGTATGGCTATAAGAAATATTATCATTGATCTACAAAGAATGAAAACTTTTGTTTGGGCTGTTTATTTTCATCTTCTGTCTTCAATCGAGAGTCCTCAACATGGACTGTGTTCCGTAGGTATAAATGCCTAGTGCAAGTTTCAAAAGATGGAAGCTGAATGTAACGTAGAGCACTATGAACAAAAACACATACACAAGTGCTATATACGATAATGAATTAAATGAAGCCAATTCCTAGAGACCTAGAGGATCTTATGTTATTAAGAAAATTTTTATATGGAAAGACTCAGAACCCCCAAATGAGTCAGTTAATAGCATCATATGGTGAATGATTCCCAAGATCTACATTTATGAAATTAAAAACTCTAAAATTAGTTGTAAATATAGCTATATTTCACAGTTCAATATGAGTCATGTAGCAAAATTAATTATCTTAAAATATTCTGATACTGAACCAAGTTATAATTGTGTGCCATGCTTCAAAAAACTAGATGCAAGTAGGATTCATGTAGCTCAACAAAAGCATCTTGAGATCCCCCAAAAAGGCTAAATTGTTAAAAATAATAATAAATGAAAATAAGAACAGTCTTTTGTATGAACAGAAAGTAAAATAAAAGGCTTCATATGCTTTTGGAAAGTACTAAAAAAAGTAAACGATAAAAAAATTACAAATTTTTACTTTAAAGCCGACTTTCTCAAAATGTAATATTTTTCACTTTATGTACCTTTTTCTCAAAAACTACTTATCATATACTCCTCAAATTCTCAGTAAGCAGACTTTTAATATGTTTACACATTTTAAAGGAGGGAATTAGATATGTCTTTTTTAAACTAAATTTTAGGGGGGAAACTCATAAAAAATTCATAATTAATATATAAAATTATAATCAAAAAATTCATAATTAATTTTTTTTTAACAAAAAGACAAAATTCTTCGTTAAAGTGTTATTGATAGTACACTTAACCAACTGTAAAAGTTTTATCTATGAGAAGTAAGTAGTTTCTGAGAAAAAGGTACATAAACTTACGCAACTTAACATGGGCTCCTATGGACGTACCGGACCCCCTTAATACGAAAGACTGGGATACTTACGGCTCGCAGAATGTTGTCACTATAGGGTCCATAGATAAGTAAACTTCCCCATTTTTTCCCTTTACATAGTTCTGAGGAACGATATCTGTCCCAGCTGGTTAATTTAATATTAAAATATAAATATATTCATTCTATTTTCACGCTGTTTTGCTTTTTAAACGTCTTCGGTAATGCGAAATCAGACAGAGCAATTTTACGTGCCGACTTTTAAGCGAAAAGTATAACATAAATCTTAGAAATGTTTTCTCAAAATTTCAGTTTTGACTCATATTGGTTCGCCGAATGAAGTAATAATTATGAAGAGAAAGACGAGGAAATATATCTCAGTGGAAAAGAAGACAGCATGTGAAACTTTTTTCTTTCATGCCATCTTCGTAATGTTGGCAATTTGGAGATTTTCCAAGTTTTCTTCATCACAGCACAACTTCTTCACTTTTTTAAAACGATTGATAGCTAAGGGGGGAAATGCTTCTCTAACGTTTCCGACTTTCAGATAAATAGACAAATAACTTGATGATCAAGTTGGTATCATTACGAAGTATAACATAAAGTTAAGAATGACGTAGTTTATGTTATAATAGGTTAGTTATAGATTCTGCAGCAGTATTATTAATAATGGAATCCGACCTATTTTATGACAAAATATAAAATAAGAAAGGAATTTTTAATTTTCCAAACATTATGGTACATTTACTTTATTTATATTTTTATTTATTTGTTTTGCTTTAAATTTTTTTTAATTTTATTTTTAATATATTAATCAAAATGAATAAACATTAGAAGAAAATAAAACTGTATAAAATATTTTCAATAATAATTACATAAAATGCTTCTCAAGTTGCCGACAAAAAAAATAGGTTTAGAATGAAGCTTAATTTTAAAAAGATTTTTTTTGTAATAACAAATTTATAACAATAATCTTATTTTTCTACCATTGAAAACACGCAGATTATCTTTTGTCATAATAGAGATTATTTATTTGCAACAGCAATTTTTCGCATGTTTTGTACAAAATTATAAATAGCCAAAAATATCGCAACAAATTTAATAATGCATTTTTATTAAAATGTAAATAAAAATTATATAGTATTATAGACATTCATATGTTAATCGAATACATATAAAGGATATGAATAATTTGAAAATATCCATGCATAAAAATATTTCTTCGATCATTATAATATTAATTTTTCTAATCTAATTACATTGAATGATGTTTATATATATATATATATATATATATATATAAATCATGATAAACGAGAAGACTTTAATTTCAATATTATAAAAGTACCGCATTGGGAGAGTAATCTGCATGTTTCTATATTCAGAAATATTGTTATTAATTACACACAACGCAATAAATTTCTAATTTCAAATAAATCAGAAAAAAATAAAAAAAACTATAAACATTTTACTAAATACTGTTTAATTCAAAAATACCCAATTAATTTTATTAATAGATATTTGAATAAAGAAATTCTAATTAGTAAGGATTATAAATTTCAATAGTTTTAACAGGTTATTATTATAAATTTATCATTCTTCCTATATAGTTTTAGATACACCCAATTTCTAATTTTAGATAAAATTACTTTTTTTAAATTTATTATAATTTTTAAATCATATAATCTTAGAGTCCCTAAGATAATGGTAGTATGTTTACAATTCTTATTTTATTATTTCTATTCTTTTCATACTTTTGCTAAGTGCTACTTTCCAGCCATTGCTTTGCTTTGAATTTGTATTTGGCTCCAGAATCTGGCAACACACAACTTGTTTATTGCACTCAGATTGTGAGCGCGGGCTCTGCATTTCTGTATGCAATTTTTAGGTAAGTTACCTTTTTCTCATAATGGATTTAGATTTCCTATCCATTATTTTCAATAGGTTTTTTCTCAGTATTATTAACAGAAAGGGGGAAGGTTGGCTGGCCAAAAAACATGTTCAAACCCACTTTTATGTAGAGAAATTTTTTTAAAATTTTTTTTTTGTATATAAGCTGTCCTAGGTCAGCAATGTTGATAATACTGTAGCATCCATTCTTTTACATTTTTATATTTAACTCTGCTATTTTAACTTTTCATGTCTCCTTTTAAATTTTGTTGTCTAGTTATCTTGCAATTTCAATTCTTTTCAGTTTCAATCATATTTGTTCATCTCTCTCTTGTAGAGAAATTTTGATTATATATATATATATATATATATATAGCTATTAAAATAAGGGATTATTGTTAAATTTATATGAAATTGATAGAATTCTAATCATATATTCATACATGCTCTTGATGACAGCAAAATTACTTGCTGCAATTAAGATCATTAGTTCAGTCAGTCATTTATCAATACAGCAAACAGATAAATTATTATGCTATTAAAGTGACAAATGAATAATTCATTGTCATCGCATTGATATAGTTTAAGTAAACAGAATATTTTCGAAAGAAGAAAAGTAAATAGTGAATCTCTAAGTAAAAACAAGCACTGACTATCAAGAATTCTAAGATAATGAGTTTAAATATTGTAAAATAATACTTTTGAAATTAAATTAAATATTTTTATTCTAGTATTACTCTATTAACTTGTAGAATATTATTTGATATGCGCGTAAATATACACATAAACTAAATAATGGAATTCTTAAAAATTTATTTGCAAGGAAATAATTCAAATATCGGCAATATACGAATAAATATTTAAGAATCAGTATAAAGAAACAAAATTCACATGGTACTAATAAACTATGAACTAATATGTAGAAGTTTTCATGTATTCATAAGGTTCATCAAACTCTCAATAAGAAAGGAGAGATAGTGTGTGAGTGGTTGAGATATCTCATTTTTCTCTTCGGAAATGCTTGTTCCGTTGTTTATCATACAAAAATACAAGTATAAACTTAATCATAGTACGAATAATTGTTTATTTATATATTCTTGGAATTTCTGAGAAAAATATATAAGAAAAAATAAAATCTTCAACAAAAAAAATGTCACATCTATATTTTTCTAAACTTTTTACGATTAAAAGGCAACTCTTATGAGGAACCAAAGAAATATTTTTGTGTGACAAAACATTTTTTTTGAACACGCATAAAATTTACTTGTGAAGAAACAAAATTGTTGTGGTATAAGAGTGTGTGTTATCGGGACTTCAGCAGAAGATAAAAAATTCCAATGTTTAACTGAGAGGAAGAAGTTTTCGTTTGAAAAAAAATCATGTCTCGTTCTATAAAAAAGAGATTATAGAAGCCAAAGGGTAAAAACTGAAAAAAAAAAGAATTTAAAAAGTGAAGGTGAAATATATTTTTATAAGAAGATTAGAAATATAAGAGACATAAAAAACGATTACTTCTTCTCGAAAGAAAATATAACGAATCTGAAGGTTCTTTAACTAAACTAAAGCTACAGCAAGTAATGGTGACCTTCCACTATGTGTATTGAGAAAAATATAAGAAAATACTTAAATAATTCCTAAGTGAAAAATTATCTATTAAGAATCTTCTTCCTGATCATATTATCTTTCAAATGAATTAAGTTTCTCAATACAATTAAAATATATAAAAAGTAATAATTCATAATCAAAAACATTTATAGTACTAATTCATCTCCATACCAGTCTTGATCATAAATGCACACATTTTGATGGCATCAATATTAAAAATATCTCGTGAGTGGAAAAGTCTTTCAGAGAAATACAGTTAATTGAAACTGGTATAGATTCGAGATATCACAAAATGATTTAAGACAAAGGATTTTAAGCGTTTATTAATTCACTAAGAACCTAATAAGCTGCAATTTTTGAAGGTTCTTATAGTATTATCAGTTCCATGTAAATTAACTTTTTGCCATGTTTTTTAAGCATTTAATAGTTTGATTTTTTAAATAAACTTTTTAAAATTAATAAATCAACACTTGTATTTTCTTTAAAACAATTAATTTGTATAGCTTTTTATGTGTATGAAAATAGGAAAGATTTTTAAATACTTAAATTCGTTTTTGAGAAGATTTTTATTGCATCCTGATGTTGTTGTCGTGTCCTTCCCGCAGGGAAGGAATGAAAGTTGCCATTGCCTGTGAGACAGGTTGGATTTCTTAACGATAGATGGCGGCACCACCTATCTCCACCTCCACAATTTGGCATGGAACTGAAAGGGAGGGAAATATTCTCCAGCCCCCTGCACTCGTGGTTTCTGCTGCGACCGCCCACAAGACTTTTGGACCCACTGATTTAACGAGCACATACTCCGTCTATACTCGGTGGTATTTAGTGGCATCGGGCATCGAACCCAAGCCCTCTGGTCTGGAGTCCAATGCTCTAATCACTAGGCTACCCACGGTCCCATTGCATCCTGATAAACATATTTAATTACGAGAATTAGCATGTCTATTAATGACGAAAAAACAAAATTACCATTTATATAATAAACTATTAATACAACCATTTTTTGTGTGGTTGTATTAATAGAACCTTTTATACTAGTATATGAAAAATAATTCATTCTACAGTTTAAAATATTTCAAAGTATAAATATTATCATCAACAGACACTTTAAAAACCCTAATTAGATTCCTAAGTATTTCTATTACTTCCTTATTCAAAATATAGTCTTATCAGCAGCATTTTTTTAATCCAACTGCTGTCTGCCATCCAAAATTCTCAGCAAAAACGTACCATACCATTTTTTTCCCTGATAAAAACAAATTCTGTGTGCTTTTATGAAGCTTCTTTCGGTGACATCTATTAGCCTTTTCCTAGTTTTGAATGAAAAGTCAGTTGATAGAACAGCGTCACAATGCTGACTGGAATGTTGCCAGATCAGATGAAGAGCCATCACAAAGGAGGATCCCGATAACGAAGTTCACTATTCAACGGAGTTTATCATAAGCTATTTAGCATGTCAACATTTTCATTCCTTTCGCCATCTATTTTGTTGTTTCTTATTTCGGGTGAATATTCCAATTTTATTTATTTCTTGAATTATTTATATTGTGTAAAATATATTTTGGCAGAGAAAAGCGTCTGGTGTGAAAGAATACTTTTGCAACTTATAAATACTTTTGAAGGGTTAAAAATACTTTTGAGTAATAAAAAAAATGGAATAAAAAGTTGTAAAATATTATATATATATTAATAAAATCTCCTTTAGAATCCTTGTCTTTAAGTGAAATTTGGAAACTTCTTATGAAAAAAAAACGAGTTTGGTTGAATTTATGGCATATATATCATCAATCTCATATGTTTTGCTTTTTGACACTTGGATATAATATTAAGTATTGATTACTTATTTTAAAAAATGAAAACAAGTAAATAATGCATTATAAAAGAGTTTTATTTTATATTAAACTCTAACTTAGCTACGCGTTATATTTACTTTAAATTCATGATTGTTTTTTATTTCTTCTCCATTTAATGGTGTTTTAAAAATATTTCAAAACTTTGCAATGTAACATATACCTCGGATATAAAAAAATCAATTCTTTATTGTCAATCTTCATTTTTTTAAAAAATAATGAATATCTTTCTCCAATCTAAGAAATTCTTACTCTGTATTCGTGTTAAAGCTATTATATATAAAAGGCTACTTTAAGCCTAATTTATTATTCAAAAATTTCTATATTTAAATATTTGGACGTGTTCAGTTCAAAATCTATATTTCGAGCGTTGATAGTTTATTATCATCAAGAGTTTGTCAAATTCAATATAATTCTAATCCTCTTTTAAGCTAACTTTTAGAAATGTTATACACAAATAGACATTGAATCTGATTTTAAGGCAAAAGAATTGTATTATCCAAGGAAAGTTTATGTAAGCATTATTATTAAACGTGAAAATTCACAGTACTACTTAAAAACATATACACCCATCTCTTTTCTTGCATGGTAGATACATTCATTAGAAACCCGTGCAAAACAGTCGGGTAAAAAATACATGTAAAATATGGTAAATTTGAGGATATATCCCACAATTTTAAAAAATCATGTAGGATGAAAAATCGCCACATGTTTTTCAAAAAAAAACCGTGCTAAAAAGCAATAATGTGTAAGCAATACATGTTGCTTATAAATAAAAAAAATATATATAATTCCTTCTTTATTACAAAAAAATTAAAAGTAGTATGCAGCGAAAATTTAGTCTATAAGTACATACCACATATAAAAATTCGAATTAAAATTAGGAATAAAACTATGAGCTAACAAGTAAGGTTAATTGTGAACTAGAGCAAAAATGCTATTATGAGATGTGTCAGGCTTCGATTCAAAATGAAGAATTTCGTTCGTTTTTAAAGGCCTCTGTCGGTTTTGTTGTTGTTACAATTCTGTTATTAGTATCTATTTTTTTCGGGAGAGGGGGAAGGGATGGTTCCCAAGTTGATTACATAATTCTAGATATCCTGTTCGTGAAACTAAGGTGTTTGTCGAAATTTTAATGCACTCTCTATATTAGGATCATAAGTAAGAAAATATGGTTCCTTATTTGTACCAAATTTTAAACCCTTACGAATGAAATCAGCTGTTAATAGACGAACTTCACCTTTTCATCCTTATTAAATTATTTATTATCATAAAAGCTGTGATAAATTCGGTCAAATCATCCTCATCCAAAGTGCACGAATCCCCTAATTTTTTGTAATTCGTGCTAGAATAAAAAAATTTGTGTAAAAAAAAATTCTTTAAATTCGCGTACCGTGCTATTTCAAAATCGTGTAATTAAAGACCGTGTAAAAAAAGAAATAGTTGGGTGCATATATAAGATGAATAAAACTTCGGTTTTAACAGTGATTATTTTCTGACTAAAAACTCAAATACATTATTTATTGTAAAAAAATTACAAAAAATATTAAGTGAAAATTAAGTACTTTAAAATTTTCTTCAATAGTCTGGTATTATGATGCCATACTCTCGTGAGAAACTTTGGATCTTTTTTCCAGTAAAGTAAAGAGACCCTCAACTTCTTGAGTAATACTTTCATTCTTTTTGAAAATATTCTTAAATATTTAAAAGTAGAAATAAGCGCACTGTTTATAAACTATTTTATATATTTTTTTTCTTTTTAAATTTTAGGACTATCTGTAAAACGCTTTTGAAGGCTATCAAGTTAAACACATCACTTTTTTTAGTTAATCTACTTTGGCGGACAGTTTATTTTACATTTTTGATTTTATAAATTATCGGGTTCCTACCAATAAAAAATAGATCTTTTAGATTTTTTTTAATGCAATTTAGATGAAAATCAAACATTTTTTTCATTAATATAGCTTTTGAAATAAAATAGAAACATTTTTCATGAAGAAAAAAATTTTAAGTTTCTCCAGAATTTTTTTAAAGAAAATTATGACATTTTTAAATAAGTTTAATGCAGCTGTGTGTGTGTGTGTTACATTTGCTTAAAAAATAGCCTAATTGAAGTAATAGCAGAAAATTTGATAAATTTATAAAAATAATTCGAAGTAAGTTACAAAAATTCTCTCTCTCTCTCCCTTAAATTACGCAGACCGTCGCCAAAAGCCCTCGTGTTGCTAATCAGTGCGACGTTAATATTCACTCACTCTCTCTCTCTCTCTCTCTCATTCAGGGATTTAATAATTCTATTTTAAAAATATATTTATATCATTATATTTTGATTCTCTTTAAAACTGAGTTTTGAATTTTCTTTTAATATTTGTTTATAATATATATAAAAAAGAAGGAATGAGGGTTAGATTATAAACCCTACGATTAAGACAAGCTTAAATATGTGTATGTGTGCGTGAGTTTTAAAAATTTTAATTATTTATTTATTTATTTGCAACAGCAGCATTGACAATTTTATTTTTCCTAGTAAAATACAAATAAATTTTAATGTAAATTTATAAAAACACAAACTCCTTAACACTGTAAATTTGGAGTGAAAAAAAGATAGCGATATAACTTTTTCAAAAATAATTAAAATAATTTATATTAACTAAAAAGATCTTTTCTTTCAAATTTTAGACATAATCTATCACTATTTTGACTGAAAAAAAGGAATTTATGCAAAATTTTAGGTGGCTTAGTGTTCTTTTTAAAATGTGTTCTTCAACAAAGTCACCTTCTACTTCTTATTCTAGACCTCACTTTTTTGCGTACAAAAATTCTGACGCACTCCATCTGCAAAATATATCTTATTTTTCTCCTCTTCATTTGGCGAGAGAAAAAAATCAGCTCAAATAAATCTCACTGCCACTTCTCGATATCGATTCAGCTTAAATCAAGATCGATTCACCAGCTGTTATATCGACGCCATTCTAGAAGAACCGACACCGCCTCGTAACACATCACACCGCTAGGTGCAGAGCCCAATATTCCCGTTTCCGTGGCTTAATTCTTGATGCCAGATAGGTTAAGGGTTCGTCCATTTTCTACAGTTACCCATCCAACCTTTATCTGACAGATAAGAACTGGAAATGAAGCTATATTAGAGTGGAGTTGAGATATAAAGAGTAATTATCATAGGCACGTGCCGTCTGAGATTTGATTCGGCAGTAACGCCATTCGCGGTCGATTCTTCTGCCGTGATGCCAAAACGATCGATGAAATCAATTTTATGTCTGTTTCTCTGACGAGAAGCCGCCTATGAAGCCTTGCTGGAAAAACAACTGTAGCGCTTCTTTAAAGAGGTTCAGGGAACCCTAGTGATGTCACTAGGTTCCGCCCGTTCACGTAGTTCTCTTGTCTCTGTTACTTTTTTTCTTTTTAATTTTTTCCTTTTTCTTTTCTTTTTCTTTTTTTTTAAATCACACATGTTGAGCTTTGGGAATAACTTTTTTTTTATATGAAGTTCTGTTACATGTAACGGATAATTCTTTGCATAATTTTTGGCTTCTATTTTTTTTTTTTTTTTTAAAAAAAAAAAGGCATTGAAAAATAAGATTGAACTTCGAGAAATTTTAGTTTCTTTTTGCACGCTAATTCTTCTTATTATTCATTGTTGTGATTTTTTTTTTTTTTGCTTGAATTCTTTTGCGGAGTTATGTTTGACAAAATTTGGTAAAAAGTTTCAAAGCAATACTGAAATAACAATTGTTTAAATTTTATTAAGGAACCTTGATGATATTTTTTTATTATTTGAGGCAGCAATTTGCTTTAACATAAAGTCTCGTATGAAGTTTTTCTCTTAAAATAAAAATTTTTTTCAGCCATTAGGAAGATTCAAAATTTGTATAAAAGCTTGCCATATGCTTAGTGCATCAACCTTAAACATTTTTATATCAAATATCCAATATTTTTTAACTTTATCTATTGATATATTATATTAATTTATATTTTAACAGTAATCTTTTAAGGGAGTCCGGCACTTCCAATAGAAGCCAATGTTAAATTACGTAAGTTTATGTACCTTTTTCTCAGAAACTACTTAGTTCTTATAGATGAAATTTTTACAGTAGGTTATATATACTATCAATAAGACTTTAATGGAGGGTTTTGTCTCTTTACTAAAAATTAAAATAATTATAAATTTTTAAAGAAATGTCCAATTTTTTCCCCCTAAAATTTAGTTTAAAAAGACGTTATCTAAAACAGTTTGCTAGATATATCTTATCCCCTACATGTAAATGTGTAAACATGTTGAAAATATACTAACTGAAAATTTGAGGACCCTACATTAATTAGTTTCTGAGAAAAAGGTACATAAAGGGAAAAATATTGCATTTTAACAAAACAGGCTTTAAAGTAAAAATTTGTTATTTTTGACGATTTACCTTTTTTAATACTTTCCAGAAGCATAAGAAACATTTTCTTTGCCCTCTGCTTCTACAAAAGACTATTCTATTTTTTTTTTTTCATTATTTTTAGCAATCTAGCCTTTTTTTATATCTCAAGATGCTTTCGTTGGGCTACACAAATCCTACGTGCATCTAATTTTTTAAAGCAGGATACACAATTTAAACCTGGTTCAATACCACAATGTTTTAAAATGATTAATTTGGCTACCTGACCCATATTGAATTGTGCAATTGCCCTGTTTACCCCTAATTTTAGAGTTTTTAACTCCACAAACGTAGATTGTGGAATGGTTGACCATATTGTATTATTACCTGACTCATTGGGGTTTTGAGTCTTTCCATGTAGACATTTTTTAATAACCTAGGGTCAGATAAATCTCTAAAAATTGACTTAATTTTATTCATGAGGGAAGATGGCACATGGGTAAGTTTTTTATGGTCATAATGCTTTTCGTTAAATTCAGCTTTTGCTTTCTGAAACTTGCACCATGAATTTGTACCCGAGGGACACAATCCATGTTGAGGGCTCTCATTTGTAGCCAAAGATGGAAATAAATATCCCAAACAGCAGTTTTCATGTTGTGTAAATCATTGATATTGTTTCTAATGGCCATACCATAATATCTCTGAATTTTTTAAATTAAAATGTCGGTGAGTCGGTTGCGTCCACTTAGGCTTCTTCTATCACTTAATTTTTTTCCTTTTAAGATCCAAAAGACGGGTACCCATACGCTTTTGGATATGCCCAACGCACTCTAATTTTTCTACTTGAGTGTCGTAAGGATTTAGGGCAAGTATTGATGATAAAACTCTTGAATCTCCATCCCCCAAATATTTTGTGTAACGAATGCCGTAATGAGCTTCGGATCTTTCAAATATCGCCGTTAAACTTTTCACTTCCATGTCTCGACTTGTTCCACTATAGTTGGCAATACATGATGGTTCATGAACAGAATTAAATGCAGTTTTGCACCGACAATGTTCGAAAACACTTCAAAGTCAATAACTATTCCAGTATCAACACTCATAGCTGGAGCAATACCATTGAGGGACTGGTATCCTCTTTTCTGCCATGAACCCATCTAAGGCAACAACAATGTCACGGCTACCTTCTATTCGTGCTGCCTCCTCAACAGAATTTCTCATCGATATTTCACAGGTAAATTTAGAAGAGTCGAACAACAATTCTGTATAAGTACGGAAT
Organism: Trichonephila clavata; assembly: GCA_019973975.1. Lineage (NCBI taxonomy): Eukaryota > Metazoa > Arthropoda > Arachnida > Araneae > Nephilidae > Trichonephila > Trichonephila clavata. Next base: position 147,882 of record BMAO01039523.1, read on the forward strand.
TTTTCAGGTGGAGATGGCAAGTTCATAAGTCCACAGAATGTTTCTGCAGCTGAACGACCTCTTCCAATAGATCTGAAAGCAAATACCAATCTGATATTTGAGTGGAAAAGTTTATTTTTATTCTTCAATTTAGTTGACGTATGGAAACCATGTTTTTTTGCGCAAAAACTACAACAAAGTTCCATGTAATACACAATTCCAACTCTTTTAGAAGCCTCCAATGAGATGGAATGGCCACAGTTTTTACAAACAGCAAAGTTCAATAAAGATTTATTCAATAAATTTAATTCTATTAAAACATTTTTTTCATTACTTCCTTCCATATCTTCATATAAACTGTTGTTTGAAATAAGTTTTCGTTTTGAAGCACTTTGAATAACAGTTTCTGTGCTGTCTGATGTGATACCTGGAACATTCTGATCATTCATTTTTTTAACGCCGACATTTTTGAATATTTTTTTAGATCTCCCCATAATTTTTGTCGTTAATAAAATACTAATAAATAATTTAATGTAAAACGTAGATTAAACAGAAAATCTGGATTAATAAATTAGAATTCACAATTTGCTAGTTCAAGCAAGAATAATCTCATTTAACAACAAACCAAACCAAAAAAAATAACTGTGTTGAGTTGTCTTTTCCTTTCTTCAAAGAAAAATCGTTTTATTTATGTGTAAAAAAAAGTTATACTAATTGTAGACAAAAGAAATCGCGCGGTTATCGAAAAATTAAGCATGATGAAAGATAGGTGCTCCTCGAGGAGCACCTGTCACGCGTCAAGGAAAGTGGCTTCCTTTTAAAAAATAAATAAAAATACTTCTAATTATTGTATTTACATTTATCATATATCATCTTAAGCAGAAATGTTTGAACTTTTTAAAAATATAAAAAAAGCAAAATCGATAATTTTTCAAAAATTCATGTGCCGGACCAAAATGACCAAATTGGAATCAAATTATACAGATATCTTAAAAAATTCTCAGATTGTCCTTTTTGTCTCGAAGTCCTTAAAACTTTCTCTATTAATTCGGTTAATTCAGAATACATAGCGAAAAAAATGTGTCTAGTAGTTTTCATATAATTATGAATTAGAAGTTATTTTTTTGTTTCTTCATTTTTTTTTAATTATTCGTTCTATTCAATCGCAAAATTCTTGCACTACATTCAATCAGTAACTTGTATCAGCTGACTTTTATATGTTATATGTTTCGTACAAAATTTAAGGATTTGCTTAAAAAACACAATTTTTTAAAAAAAATTTTTAAACAAGATCGTTGTTTAAAAACATTTTTCTCTAGATACTTCAAATGATAAATCTTTAATTAATCTTATTCGGTTGCACAAACAATGTTACATATATTTCAATCATAAAGGTTTTGAAATGCAGGAATTAAAAGTCAAAAATAAAATACAGTCATGCATTATTAAGAACATTCATATCTAGTTCCTATAACAATGCCTATGTTTAAAAAATTATTTAAAAATGATTTGTATCAATTTAATAAGTATAATATAATGTAATTGAAGCTACTTGTATGCTAGAAGTAGCTTTGATTTCAGTCATTGCATTATTCTTCACACTTCAGTGAGGTTTCACAATTACATGTGAGTAAATACTACATAAGAGCATACTTAATCAACAATCTCATAATTATTCAAAATTATATTCTTGTATGGCTGCTGCCTCTAGGTGCGTTAAAAGGTATTAGATATTGAATCCTGTAATGTACAACAAAAAGCAGAATTACAGAAATGGAGGCAAACGCTACTGAATTATTCTTTTGAGAAGTATTAATTAACTTTATATATAATTTTTCTCATGGATTTAACAGTAAATAATACTTTGAAGAATAGTTTAAGGTATCCGACTACTTGTGATAACTTTTTTTAAAAAAAATAAATGGAAATATGGGGATTTTTTTTGTTGTAGTTATTTTTAGATTTGCTTAGTACATTTTTAGAAAAATATGCTAAAATTAAGAAGAGAAAAAGAAATTATTATTACTAAATGGGTAAAAATTTACAAAAAGTAACATAAAAGCGGCCCCTTTTGTACCAAAAGTTTATGAACAAATTTTCAATTTTTCAATTCTGATGTGTTTCTATGTTATTCATTTTTGAAGTGAACTTCAGGATAAGAGATATTTTAATCTTTACAAAAAATCTTTACCCTTTATCTTAGTTATATGAAATTGCTTTAAAAAAACAGTGATTATATTCACATAAGGGACTGTAAATTTTGTCATAAAACAGTGATTGATAAATCTGAAGGTTAAAACACTTCTACTATTATGCAAAACTTACACAAAAAATTTCAGTTAATTATTGTCAAAACTTTTTGAGCAATCGTTGCCTCCGTTTGAGCCTTTTCAAAAAACACATTTCGAATAAAACGCGTTTTAAAGTATGACGTCTTGCTTAAAGTAAGGACATCTGCTTTTACTGAAACACTTGTAGTTTCTGTTGTAGGAAACGGATAATAATAAATTTGGTATTTTTACAAAGCTAATAAGATGGCCTATAAAATAAAATCATAAAAAAAATTGTCAATTTTTGGCAAAATTCACAACTTTAGGGTAGTCGGATACCTTAAATCATTGTAAGAATTTTAAATAATATAGGCTAAGTCTTCCCATTGTACAGCAGGTTTTTTCCTGTGATCAGCAGATTCAAGATCAAGGTTTTTTCCTAAGACAAAAAAAAATATCAAACCGACGTATTAACTTGCCATGCCCTCTTTTAACTTTATTTCATGAAATGGTATTCTCTTAAATACTTTTCAGTTACATTTCTTAAAAATGATTTATGTTTTAATCCATTTTAAATACTGAACACAGGGCTTAGCAATAGTTTTGTTCGAGTTGAATTGGGTATTATAGCCATAATTTCTTCATATGAAATCTGATGCATTCATATTTACTCATTATTGTTAAACTTGTTTTCATCATTTCAATCTTATCCTTTTTATTAAAAAATAATAATATACATTCCATAAATCGGCTCTCACCAGGATTAAAATATCCCCTTCTCCCTCCCCCCTTAAAAATGTAATAAAAGTAATTTGAGAGTTTTATCATTTCAATAATTTATTGTACCATTCTCAATTTTAAAAAAGCTATCATTTAAAACCATCAAACACACATATTCTACGTTTATTCTGGCTTTCGTATGAAATACATAAATTTCGATATTTTTTTTTCTGTTTCTATCACAGCTAGAGAGTTCTAAATCTAGAACAGAACTGTGTGTTTGTGAGTGACAGTACCCGATATTATTTCTTGTGTAACACTGATTTTGTTTTGATAGATGGAACAATATGATACTGGAAGGTACAACAGCTGCTACACGTTCCGTAAATAGATACATGGAGCTGAAACATGACTTTACCGCTTATTTGCTCTTGTAGGCGTCTGTTAAAAAAAATTTTCCTTTACAATTTTTCTGTCCATCACATCCCTTGAGATATTTCGAATTTAAAGCTCAAAATAGATGAATAAAATTCCTGTTACATTTAATAGAAATCTGTTACATAATTTATCATGGTGCTTTTTTTTTCATTTAAATGACATTGATGCATTACATTTTGAAAAAATAAGGATACATATATTAATTACATTTTCAGTTATGTAACATAGAAAACTTAATCCTCAAGGATTTACAATTTTAAAAAAAGCGAGTATTAAAACTGATATAAATCAAGTAATTTCTTTGCAGAATTTTTACACTATATTTTTTTCTCCTTTCATAAGTATTGAAAAACTCATTTAAGACATTATTATAAAAGTTTTTTTGATACTTGTAATTTATAAATGTATGTTTAAGGAAAAATATTCAAGCTTACCATTTTTAATCTTAATTTTAAAAACCACGATGTTATTCTTGCTAAGAATGGCATCGTGTATAACATTCTAACTCGGTGTGTGTGGTGTGGTGTGTGGTGTGGTGTGTGTGTGTGGTGTGTGTGTGTGTGGTTGTGTTGTTGTGTGTGTGGTGTGTTGTGTGGTGCGTGCGTGCGTGCGTGCGTGCGGTGCGTGCGTGCGCTTTTTCGCAATACGCTTCTTCGAAATATTCAAGAATTTTTCAGTCCTATTCCGATTTCTTGGCTTTTTGCCAAAGCTCATCTATTTCGTCTGCTAGATACAAGGATGACAGAGACCTTGATAATACTTTTTTTATACATTTTTACCTTAAAAAATACATTCTTTGTTTATATTGTATCAAAGTTTAGAAAATTACACGATTTTCTTGGAAAGATCACTTATGCTTATTTATGAGAGCTACACGAAGTTTGAACTGACAGGTTTCTTTACAAGCAAGGTAAATTCTCACGAATCTATAGTTGAAACATTAAATGAAACATTTAAAAAGACACTGATTCTGTTTCATATTAAAAACATTATCAAACCATTAACAAGAAATCAATAAGGATAAAACGCAATTAATCTTCTTAAAAAAATTTATTTTAAGAGCCCTTAAAAAAATTCTCTTATGAAGTTTATATGAAAAAAAGAAGATTGACAGTTTTCTGGGAAGGAATCTCATTACGAAACATTCACATTATTTTCAGAGCGATTATCAGTTGAAAAAATAACTGGTGTTTTTGCAAAATTTCTCTATTATGATATATTAAAATTGAATATAAATCAACTTCTAAACTATATACATCAAAAATCCAAGTTTACCCTCTGTTGAGAAGTCTGAGCTATATATAAATAAAATATCATTATTATAGAAGCATTTTCATAAAAGTAAAGTGTTTAAAAAATACTTCATTTATTCTTCGGGTTTTTTTTTTTTTTATTTTTTCAAAAAAAATTGCATTTAAATAATTTTTTATTGTAATAATATTCTAAAAACAGTTTTAAGTAGATATTCTAATTCAAGTGACACGAAATACCAAAAAAATTATTTATTTATACGCTTTTGAAAAATCATTGTTCCGAACGTAGTCAATTATCTGAATGTAAGTTATTTGTTAGTATAACATTTTTAAACAGAGATAAATCAATATTTTGTTCCAAAGCAAAGATTTAAAAAAAATTTAATAAATTATTACCATCACAATATATTTATTAAGTTATATATTTCAAAATTATTAATTTGTATAACATTTTTTGGATTTTTAAATGTTTGTTTAGCAGTTATATAATGAAAATGCTCATCTTTTTTGTTCATGCGTGTACGTTTAATTCAACGATATTCCTAAAATGGTAATTGTATTAAAAATTACAATATTTAAAAGCTTTGATCATAAAGATACAATTACTTTTCATTAAATTTATAAATTTACGAAAATATCATTTGTTTTAAATATAACTAGAAAAAATATTCGTTTTAAATCATACTTAAACTTAAATACCATTGCAGTAAGCTATTCCTTCCTAATGTAAATAGACACTTAATTCAACAACTAGTGTTTGTTTAAAACTGAAAAGGAAAAATTTATTTACGTAAAGAAATTTGAGTTTAAGGAATATTATTTAAAAACTATCAAAATTAATGTACAGTTTGTGAAAGTAAACTGATGAAATGATATCAAAATCTTGATAAGCATTTTAACGGTTAAAGAAAAATAGAAGTTTCACTTAATATATTTTTTCCATTTAAAATTAAGGCGATGATAAAGTTATTTTGTTCTTTTAATGTTTATATACTTAAGGTTTAATTATATAGTAGATTTTCTGAAAATAATTTTAGATCATATTTTTGTATGTTGTACTATATTTCATTATATCATTAGTCAAACAAAACTATTGAAGTACAAAGCAAAATAATAATAAATTTTTTCAGTACTTCCTTTTTAGCATAATTTAAATATAAAAATTAGGTATTTTAGTAAAATATTTCTTAAAGCAACATGCAAGTGGTCATAACAAAAAGTCACAAATAAAAATTCAAAATCTTTACTTTTTTCGTATAAATAATTGCATTAAAATTATTTCAATTTTTGAATGCTTTTAATTCTGTGAGACAGACGTAAAGAAGCTAGTCCTAGATTTTCTCAGATACGATTTTGAAATTTTTTTAGTAAAATATGAGAGAAAATCATCCAAAATGGAAAGGTTGAATTTCTTACATAATGGTGAAAAGAACTGAAGTGTGTGTGCCTAATGTGCTTGATTTTTCTAACAATTTGAATGTGGTCAATTTCTATATTTAAAAAATGTTTCAAGGCTGAATAGATCGCAATAAAGGGTTTTCTAGACTCTATACAAAAATTCAGATATTTAAGATCTCAATGTGCATTGGATTGTATTTCCTTAAAAAATGTCTTACGTTTACGGAATACATTCACATTCTGAAAGTAAAGTTAGTAAATAAAAAAAGAGATGTTTTTTGCTGACGGTAGGCCTTTATATAACTAAGTCATGCAAAACCAAATATTTATCTGGGATCTATAGACTTAAGGGGAAAGATAAGATAAGCATTGTCTGACCTACAGTACGATCAAAAATAAAGAAAAATTTCTAGGAGTCCTTTCTAAGTGTCCAAAGATATCTAAATATCCTTGTATCCAAGTGTGTTACCCATATTTCAAAAACTGAAGAGAAAACTCAAAATATAACTGGTTACTAAAGTTTACAAGAGAATAAAAACACTTTAAGAATATCAACCACATAAAGATGTACTTTTTCTAAAATTTCAGCTGGAATATGGCTTAAAATTTCATATTCAGATTATAATTCAAAATTATCAAATATTTCAAACATATATTATAAATTTATTGAATTTTTAATGAAAAAGAGAAGAAACTAAGTAAAATGTGTTTGAATAAATTAAGTATAATCAACAAAAGAGTTCTTCTATAACAAGCATTCAAAAAATTAATATATTTATAATGAATTGAAATATATTAACTGTTCTTAAGCAGTCAACATTTACTTTAAACTTTGTGTTGACGCGTGCAAAGTTTGATATTTTATTTTTGCTATTCTTATTTCTTGCAGTAATAGTTAAGCCTATTTGTCAAACTTTTATGGGTATCATGTTAGGATAAATTTTATAAAAATAAGCTATTTGCCAATAATCTTTCTAAATGAAAAGGTAGATTTTTTTTTTATATCAAGTATCAGCAATCATTTTTGAGAGTAGGGTGCCACCTCAGATGTCGACTTCGTTACTTGACCGAGGTTCAGAATTACGTGGTTTGTCGCCAATAGTTCTCGCATTGCTTTACAGAGCATTATAATACAGAATAAAAATCAGATCAAACCTCCTTAAAGGTTAAACTTCTTTTGATTCTTAAATGACTATACTGATAACATCTTTGTGTTTATCATATTATAGAAAAATTTAATACAATGTAAAATGCTTTTTATCTTAAGTATTTTAAATTACTAATTCTACTTAAGAAAGATTTTTTTTTATTTGTACATTCAGTGAGAATTAATTTAACGCAATAAGGAGAACACGGTAATATGCTACTTGCAAGCATCATTTCGAACTAATGTTGTGAGAGGAACACAATAGCAAAACTGTGTATCATGAGGGGTTTGAAGCTACAACGAATCAAAAAATTTAGGATTCCTAATTTTTTTTCAGTATGTGTTGGCCTTGAGGTAAATACATTAACCAACTTGAGATCTAATTACTAAACTACTGTAGTCTTTGAAATAGATTCGATATCAGACTTTCAAACCTAAGTAAATTTTCCATATTTATTGTTAATATAAGGAAATAATAATTCCAGATTTGATTAAGTGTCTATTTATATTGCACCTTTGAAGCTACTCAAAGGTTAGTGGTGAGGGTCTTCGTAATTTTATATCTCGATCGAGTGATCAGAACGCCCCCTGATCTAGCAGTTCTCTTCAAATATTCACACTACATTAACTTTGATGGGAGAAATTCAAGCATCAGCAGATTTAACCAATGGCGTAACGGTGAATATTAGCCCCCCCCCTCCTGCAGAGTTAAGTTTTGGTCCCCAAGTCAGATCTTATAAAAGATTGCCAAATCATACGTACTTGGCGTCAGTCAGGCCTTGGACCCTTTAGGATACCCCCTCCTGCAATGGAAGGAGGTGCGTAACGCCACTGGATTTAACGTGCATCAGCCCCTCTACACTACAAGTCTTCGGTGGCCTCAGGGCTCGCTTTCGAGACTTGACAACGAAGATCATGATCATGGTCATGCTTATTTGGCTACCATGACCACAGCAAAGATTTAAATTACTGATGCATTACCTGGTAATTGGGGTTAAAAGCCTTCTGTGTGATCCTCCCACCAAAACATAAACCTTAAATTAGATAATTAATATACTTCCACAGTAATCGTTTTATAATACTTTTCCAAATAATATGCATTATCCACTTTTTGAGTTAATTTGTTTTATGCATTAGCCATTTTTTGAGAGTTGAATCTTCTGCAACAATCAGATGCTGCCTCTTGACCCTAAAATGCCAAATGCTTACGCTGCAGAGTAAAGACACTGCGCGCAACCACAACGTCAAACGGAAATGGCAAGGACAAGTCAATGACCCTGAATCATTGCAGCAACAAGGAACGATCCCCACAAAACGCTCCATGTTCTCAGCAGCCGATACCCGAAACCTGTTCGAATCAGAATAACCGAAAAGAAAAGAGTAAAAAAAGGCTTCTGCAAATATATAAACCTTCTTCCATCGAACAGAAAGGACCCAGAAAACGTTTTTGTCTCTGCAAATACACCCCTTTTCTTTCTTTCAGTCGTCTTGCTCAACGCAGCGGAGGCGCCAACCAAGAATCGATCGAACCTTTTTAGAACGAATTCCGGAAACGTGGTTCCCTGCTCCCTTCACCACCCCATTCGCCTTTTTCTCAGTTCAGTTCAGTTTTTCCCCTAGACTCGTTTTACAAACTCTACTCGAAGATGAATAATAGCGCATCATTTTTGGAGGAGGGAGGAAAAAATAAAGGGTGGATCTATACTGAGGTTCTGCAGTCAACTTTTTTTTCCCGTCGTTATTTACATTTCATTTATCTCTTGACAATATGGGGGTGAGAAAGATGAGAATCTTATTCTAAAAAAGAAAGAGAGAAGAAAAGTTTGGATTTCATTTAAGTTTGAAGGTCATTTTATATTTCTTCTTAAAATCTTTCACAGAGTTAAGAGATGCAAAGAAAAGGAGATGAATTTGAAGAATAAGAAACTAAGACAAATTTTTGGGTCTGGTTTAATTTTATGTGATTATAACGTGGTTAAATAAAAATAAATAATAATATTACAATAAAAAGCTAATGAATATAATAATCATTTAAACTTTCATTTAACATTTATAACATTTTTAAAGATAATATTTTTCATATTTACAGAAGCTCAAATTGCTAAAATTTCTATAACTTTCATTAGATTTCATGGAACCTCAATAAAAGGTTTTTCATGTAATATATGTTTAAAGCATGGACAAAAAGTTTTGAAATTTAATAATGATAATTTTTATGCATATTCATCTTGATATTAATTTAAAATGAAGTTATTATTACAAATTTTCCACTCATTTTTATACATTAAAAAATACAATGAATATTAAATAAAATCATGCTTCTAAAAAACATAGAGAAAAAAAATTTAATACTACTATATAGTTTTTTTTTCCATACTAATAACAACAAATTCTTTTTCAATTATGAAATTCTAAATTCGCTTACAGAAAGCTTGTTTTACAAATTTGATGCTCTTAAACAAAGTTTTGAGCACAAAGACTATTCTGAACATGCAGATGGATATGAAAAAAAAAATTTATTTTGTGAAAAATATGAAGAATTCAAACGAATCATAATTGCAAATTATGATATTATAAGAACCTCTTACACAAAGGGTGTATTTAAACTGCAATTTTTGAATAGTTCTTGTTACTAATGATAGCTAATGCTTCTCAATAAACATTCTTTTAAAATAATTTTTTTATCCAAATAATTTTTTGTGCACATTTGACATTTTAGATTCTCCTTAAAATAAAAAAAATTACTAATATATATTTCTTTTATTTTTTAAAAAAAAGGAATTTTCATTTAATGGGTATTTTTTTGTGTCAGGAAATATTTTACAAAGTTTGAAGAGATATAAAGCTAAGGTAATAGGGTCAGAGGGAAAATTATACATGACGATTTTCATTTGAATTAAATACACTCTTAATTAAAAACTAGTTAAATTATTATAAGGAAGATCGACCTCTACTTAATATCTAAATCGTATGTGATTTCAATATATGTCCTCAACTTGTTCCTTTCATTGCAATTTTTATTAATGGAAAAAATATTATTGAAATATTAAGTAAAAATATTATTACATTGTTCATCCAGTGCAACCACAGTACAGATACCTTGATTTAGATTCAATTTTTAAAAAAAGGAATGAACTCAACAGTTTCGTACTTAATGCAACTAGTAATTTATATTCCAATAGAAATTTTAAATACGTTTATTTTTTTTTGTTCCAAGTTCTACTTTAAATCGCTGTTAAGTGAAAAAAATTTGTAGCATATTTTGTTCCTTTTTGCGTTTTTTCTATCCCATTATAAGAAATAAAATGTGTCTATTTTATTGAAAATGAATACCTAAATCAATCATTTTAGATAATATTATTTGTTGTCTGACAAAGGGCAGTAACTGTTACTGCACTTAAATTATATAGTTGTCACATAAGGAATATACATTTCTGTTTCTTGTGTAATGGGGTGTCTCTTCTTGTGGGTGTGTTTCATTTTTAGTGTGTTATCTTATCTTTATAGTATATTTTTTTGAGCTTTTCATTCGTTGTAATTCATAAAAAAATCAATTTCAGAATATCTATCGTTATTTAGATATTGTCTCAATAACATCATCTTCTTTCGCGCATTTTAAAGTAAAAGAAATACTTATATACTTTGGATACAAACAGTTAGAGAAATCTATTTAGTATTGCATATCCTTAAAAAAACAAGCGTGGATTCAATTATTTTATTTTATTTATCTTTTCTTAGATTTTTTTTATAAAGATATATTAAAAAAACATATTTAGTTGACTTTTCACTTTAAAACCTTAAGTTAAACAATTAGTCATTTATTATAGGTGATAATTTGCTTTGATTTTAATTACCGTCACCACACATTTTGGAGTTATACATTTGGATTATTGGTGACGGACTTCATAATTTTAAACTGCAGACAAGTGATGTGGATTAGTGCGTACACCCTCGTATTGTGGGATGGGGAGCAAGATTCTAGGGGGCCCAAAGCCTGGCTAACGCCAAGTACGTATCTAACCAATTACGCTCCGTTACGCCACTGATATGGGTGACACCTGATCTGGCACCCCAATCTCCATATTGCCACACTTCGCCCCAACTTGAGGTCTTTAAGCCTCAATTTGATGCTTAACATGCTATAAACTCTCTACACGATGGATTTTCAGTATCAACAGGATTAGAACTTACTACCTGTCTTAAGTTGGAGACCAAGTTACAAGGCTACCATATCAACCATCAGAGAAGACAATATGAATTCTTGGAACATAGTGTTGGAACAGAAAACATTCATTTATTTCGGCAGAACAGAGTTGTATTTTTAAATACCTCCTACACTACACAACATATTATAATGAAAATGGTATTATATTTTAATATTCCAAAATATTTCTGTTTACAAGAGTGGATTTTGTTCTTCAAAGTTCTATATAATGTTAAAGTTAGTTTCAATTAATATTAATTATTATGTGAAGAAATAAGACCCGAACTCTGAATCCATCTTTTAGGAAGAAAAATATCTTAACATTAACGCAAGTCGTTTATTGTAAATATATTGAATGAACTCAAAATCTTGCCCTTATTATAAAAATTCATTGCAAATTGGCCACTTAATATAATAATGTAACTTTTGTATCATTGGATAGGTCAATTTAAGTAGTTTTATTGTGTAGTACATGACGCGAATGCTCCTTCAAGAGTGACTCGGGGGAACATTTATAAGAAAGACATCATTTTTTGCCGAAATGGCGTCGGTTCAAGAAAAAGCCTTATGTGTGCTTTGGCTCCATGAAACGAAATCCCCCATTAATGTTCAGTGTAAGTTTCAACGTTGTTATGGAAGCAAACTTCCTGGTGCAAAATCAATAAAGTGATAGTATGAAATGTTTGAAGATATAGGAACCGTTAAAGATCTCCTATAAAAGTGGCAGGCCAAGTATGACTGAAGCAACTGTTGAACTTAACACCTAGCGAGAACTGGAATATCGCTTAGACATTCTCCCATCAAGAGGGCACATGTTGCTATTTGTAATCATAGCAAGACTTTTGATTCCCCCTATACTAATGGCCACCCAGATTGCAACACCATAAAGGATGCATCCAAACCACGTGAAATTCTCACCGCGGATAAACCGCAATATAGGATATGCAAATTATTAACATTTCAGCTTAAACGCACATCATGGTTGCCTTTAACCCTATCAACAAGAACTATATAAAGAGAAAACAAAATGCATTTTGAAGAACTGCAATTGCTTTTTTATGTGGTTGATTTGCATAAGAAGCTTCCATATGTCTAAAAGAAGAATTCGAACATCATTCGAATACGTTTCTGAGTTCAACTGTGGAAAAATTGTTTCCAAAAGAGAATATGGATAATCCTTTCGAGAAATCCGTGATGGTATCGGAAAAAAGCAAGCAACAGTGGTGCGTATCAGTAATCTATGGATGCAGAGAAGGGAACTGATGTTTAACTGTATCAATTGCATTATATTATCGTTGCACCATTACATATGATAATAAGCATATTGTGTACATGACAGTGACAAATCGTTCTGCCACAACAAATATGGTATGTTTCGCAGCACCATTTGATGTCACTTGCAGCATAGAATGTTCATCTACTGGTGCCACGAACCAAAAAAACCACGAATGTTTGCATTTACAATGATGCATTGAATGCAGGTATGGGCAACAGAATTTCACGACATCGTATTTACAGAAGAATCGCGTTTCTGCTTAAACATCAAAATGGTCCGATTAGAGTCTGTAGACATTGACGACAGTTACTTAACTGTTGGTTTATGCTTCTCGGTATCATGTTTGGCGTGATAGTGATTTCCTCTCTCACAACACCCTCACCCCCAACTAAGTACATATTCCAGGTAAATTGATTAGCCAGAGAATAATCTCTGGATTTTGGAACCCCTATTTTCAGATATTGCCTGTGAACACATTCGAATAGAATATTGTACAACCAGACATAGAACGCAATGTTCAAGATTTCTTTTTCGTTCTACAGATTGTTATCCATTTTGTTATTGCTTTTTGGATGTCTGGCAGTGTATATTCGTATTACGGTATACAGAGCATCCTCAAAATGCAGAAAGAATTAATAAATACGTGTTTTTTCTCAAGGTTTAATACATAAAATTAGATATTTATTTGGTACAGTACTTCGCATCTATCGGTAAACAATAGAGCATGTACCATTGGGTGATACAAGAAATTTTTGCAGGTTTACGACACGTAAATGACGGTTAAACTTTATTCATGATATTTACATCAGAAGTCCCAGGTTCAAACCTCGGGTTGGGCAAGGTTGACTCAACTTTTCAGACCTTCAGCGGGTCTATAAATGAGTACCAAGCTTGCTTGGAAACTTAACACTGAGGATTTCACGTCAGACTGACCACCTGATCGGACCATCTACTCATGCACCTCAGGGTCCGAAGTCATGTTTACTGATATAGGCACAGTAGACCTTAGTCCTTAATGAGCTGTTGCGCCACTGAGTTGAGTTAGGATGTTTAATGTCTTTTTTAGTTACAAAAAATCTTAATTATTAGTATATTTTTTATATTCTTTGTTTATTAGAATTACTTCAAACTAGTTAGAACAATGTTACATCTTGAGAGCAATTTTTTTTTTACTTTCTTTTTTTTTTTTTTCGAGAAAAGAGGATAAATAGAATGTATGTTCTGTGTGCAGTTTTATTTTTCCAGAAGTATGCTAGAAGTGTAGTAAAAAAAACAGTGTTTTTCTTTTACTTCTTTGCTTTTCATTTTAAAGAATATGTTTTTCTATATTCGTATCGCACTATTTGGGTGTAAGGTTTTTCCTTATTAAGAAAATTATTTAATAAAAAAAAAGGTATGATGTTCTCTTATCTTTGGCCATGGATTATTTTCAATTTTGCGTGTTACAGTTAGATTCGTGATACTTGAATGAAACTACATTAAACAATGTAAAAGGTTAACAATTATATTTGGCATTCCCACCCCCTCAGCTTGTAATTAAATCTAATGTAAAATGTGGGCTACATAGACTGATTCAAATAGAAATCTCAAATAAAACACAGCAAAACAAGAATGACATATTAAACCGAAACAGTTATCGGTCAAGTAAAGCTTCCGAGTTTGAATCCTATTCTTCAAAAACTGACAAGGGTTTGGGAATACCTTTCTTAAATGTACTTACTCACTTCTGAAAACACACAATTTAACGAATGCAAAAATACTTTTAACCTCAACTTAAAACTGTTTCAAACATTCACCTCGAGAGAGAAGGAAAAAGAGGCAAAATCGTCGAAAAGACGGGGAAGACCCCAGACCCATCTCCTGTCAGGAGGGTAACGCCGGTTTATTTGTTTCTGCTCAGATTACGCATATCTTGCCCAACACAAGACCGAGGAAACGTTCTAGCATAAGCAGCCGTTGATAGACGACTCGAGGGCCGTCTTTATTTTTAGCCGGTGATAACGGAAGATGGTAGGACGTTTGTTTATCCCAAAGTATACTATGGTTCACTGGAGCATGGGGTAAAAAGTTTGAATGAATACGACGGAAGGTTTTCTTACAAACTTTTCTCCTGTGGATAAACCACTGAGTCATTGTGTTGCTCTGAAGCGGGATTAGGAGATTTGGAACGTATACAAAACGCGTGACTGTGAAACGTTTCGTGTCTTTTTAAGAGAATAAGTTGGAAAATGGTACGCGCACGCGTGCTGTAGGGAAAGTGACAGCCGTGTTTTTTCTCCTTCTCTTAAGAAAAAATGGGAGATATGCTTAAAATGTTGTTCTTTCCTCCTTTGCAGTGTGTTGTATTTTCGTTGATGGTTTTAATAGTTTGCCCTGCTGCTTATATGAAAGTTAGGGCATCTTTCTCTTTTTGACATAAGTTAAATTTCTATATACAACAAAGTATACAACTTTACAACTATATCTATAACAAAGTACTTGAAAGGCATATAATGTCTTTCAAGTTATAAAATGTTTATGCAACATTTCAATTAACCCCTTACTGGTTTTTCCCGAGCAGGCGAAACGTTCTATCCTGGTTCACCCTGAGTGTAACTCGGGCACGGGGAAAATGTACACTGTGTGATCAGTTTTTCCCGAATTATTTCACATGTACTTTTTATGGTTTTGAAAATTGTAAAAGTACACTAGGAGGAATTATCTGCAAAAAGAGGACGTCTTTCTGCTGAGCACCCCCCTTCACTCTTGTCTGAAAAACATTGTTGACTACATTCCCCCTAACAGAGAAGACAAATTAATCTGACAGTGTATTATTTGCAGCTTAAAGAGAGACAGTAAAGAGAAGAAGGTAAGAAGGGAAACAAGATTTTTTTTTTTTACTATTCAGATTGCAATGTTGGGTTATATGCAGTACCGTGTTTTCTAGTTTATCATACACGATAGTAATTTCATAATCATTTGCGTAAGTGCAAAATATGTGAATAAAAAAATTTATAATTCGAGATAAAAGCTGGGTATTCTAAGCTTTATATTTATAGTCAGTGAGAATTGACTCAAAAGTCTAATAATTTCTGCCATACAAAAAGTCAACTTGACAGACAAATTGCTCATTCATTTAAACAGATTTTTTTACATTAATTTTTAGGAAACTTTATATGCGAATGGTGCTATTATGTTCAAAAAGATATGTATGTTTGAAAAAAAGCATAAAATATGACATTTTTTTTTATCCATAATCCAGAAATAAAACAAAACCTTGAAAGGGTTATACTGAATTATTTTAGTACTTTTATGAAGCAGACTGATTGTTAACTTTGCACTACACAACAAAATAAAAGCTGTAGGAGATGTATCGCAAATTTTGGACTTTGGTCAAGTGAGAAATGTGACATCTGTGCTGGCACACCACTCTCTAAATGGATCCAACACGTTAACGTGAGGACTTTAAGCTTCGAGATTATTAATGTGCATCAGCTCCTCTACATGGTGGATCAATAACGAAACTATAGGGTTCTAATTCATGACTCGACAAAAATAACGCCAACCCCAAGTTCGCGGCCTTGACCACTCGGATACTAGACCTTTAGGACATGTGAATGTATTTAAAACTCCATTTTTTTTTATTCCAACCTAAAAGAATGATTGATATAGGTATCCAATTCTACATATTTCTCTTACATTGTAATACTGAGCCGAGTAAATTTTCATGAAACTCTAAATTTGAAACGAGACTAAAAGATTATTTTACAAATTGTGTTAAAAAAAAGTATTTTTGACTTCATTTAACCCTTAAAGTAAATAAATGAACTGTGATTGAAATCAAAATTAGTATTAATTCAAGTTACAAAACCTTGTATAATATGTAATTTAGGATATTGTATTAAAATTGCCTCATATATATGATAATCTGTTCGGGAATTTGTTTAATGAGATTATTTTATTCGCTAATAAAACAATCCTCATCAAACTAAGTGACGCACGATTAAATAGAGGAAATTAACTGATTGATAAATAAATAGAATTTAATAAGGCATTATTAACTTATAAAAAATTCTTTTGTCTTTTAGGGAATAATAGCCTTTGTAGCTCCATATCCCACAAAATCTGTATCTGTAATAAGGCATATGGAGATTTTTTTTGATTTTTAGGAGATTACTTAGATTTATGGACAAACGTTTGTAAAAAATGATTATTTACATTTAAAAAGTTAATTCTAAATAGTTACTTAATCATTTTTTATTAATATTTTGCATATGTCGCTTGTAAATGTTCAGAAAATGTTCATTTCAGCATATTACATAAGCGATTTTTCAAAAAGTTTCATTCGAATTTATAGGTGCAAGCTATGTGCATATCAAAATAAAAGCCAACGACGACTTATTGATAATACTATGGTAAGTATGGCTATAACTAAAAAGCTCAAGTATGTGTGTGCAATTCTAAGTTATAACAAAAATTTCTCATTTAAAGAGTTCAAAGTAGTATTGGGAAAACGAAGTTCAACATATATCAATTGATGTGTTTTAAAAAAAGTTAAAAGTGCACATGGGATCATAGTCAAAATTTCAAGATACTTGATTCATTAGGGATAGTAGAGCTAATTAGGAACATTGGGCAATTCATATGTTAGTTTTAATTATTATGTACATTCTTTTAATCATATCTTAATTAAAACAGTGTCTAAAAAGCTATATTTTTGTGGATGTTGTTAGTTTCTAAAAAGGGATTTATCTGAACATAAATCAAATCATGGAATGCATTACATTTGTATATGTACTGCAAATTGGAGTGACTTAAGAGTCTAAATGTAATAGTCATTTTCTTTCTTCAAGTGCAGTTAATATAATGTGATTTAATATCCCATAGAGATATAGCAGCTTTTATTACTGTTACACCTAAGGTAAAAAAAAAATTGCTTATGCTCTGCAAATTGCACAACATAGGCAGACACAAACTTAAATGGGAAAGAATCTGCTTGTCCTAAAGGATTCAGCAGAAACTCTGTATATTAAAGGGAATAAATGAATATTCCTTCGCTATAGCAAATAATTTTTTATTTGGGCTTTTTTTAAGTTTTTTATTAAATTCTGTAATAATTTTGATTAAAGTCTTGAATTTAAAAGAAATAAATAAATAAAGTATAAGTTTTACTTCAACGCAAAGTGGATGCATAACATTTCTGCAAATAGACTTCAATTGTTACATAAAAATACACTGTTTCTTATTGATGATTTTTATAAAAATTTAAATGTAGCGAAACTTGTATCAAGTTGCGAAGCACTCGTATCATATTGAAGTCATTATCAGTGATTCCCCAAACTCGTCTTATTTTTGAAAATATTACTCCCCTAAATATTTTTTTCCCTAAATAATTGCATTTGATCCTTTGTTTCATTTTAATATAATTTGAATTGTTCATATTTTTTAATGAAATCTGGCCTTATTTTGAATAATTAATATAGTTCCAAAACTTTTAAGAACCCAAACCCACACAAGACGAAATAAGGAATAAAACAGTTATTTTTTTTCAATTCCTGCTATTAGCTCACACTCTTCTCCTGCATATATATATATATATATATATATATATCTTGTTCAACTTTTCAGTCCTTAATTAAATGCTTTCTATTCAATCAATATCAAGTTCGAATAATTTTTTTTAACTTGTAGTGGGTTACATTTGATTTTAATACAGTTTTTTCAAATATTAGTTCATTAATTACCTGTTAATTAAGTAAATTAATTACAGGTTTGTTTCCAACACCAACTTAGATTTGTCTCCATTGTTGTAATAATGTTACTGTTAAACAATGACAAAAGTTGGCGTCGAAAACCGGTCTTTCAGCCAAACTAGCTAAACCAGGTGTGCATTGTTACAACAATGCAGACAAATCATGCTCTTTTTTCAATTCCTACTATTATAGTTCACTCTGTCCCTATATACCTATGTATATATATTGTTCAAATTTTTAATCGTTAATAAAATACTTCCTATTTATCCATTCAAAGTAAGAATTGACTTTAAAAATTTTTTTATATTACTTGTTATTAAATGAGTCACAAGAATCTCTTTACTCGAGAGATAAACTAAAAAGTAAACCTCGTCTCTTAAAAACTGAACGCAAAGAGTGTAAGATATGCAGGCTGTAACTAAATAAACTTTGTGTACCTTAGAGCAAGTTGTAACTAAGTAAATCATGTTGCAAAGTCTTACTCCGAGTTGACACAACGAGCGTTTTAAATTAAATTGCATTACTCTTTCTTTCTTCTAATGTATTTCATTTTTAGTACTGATTATTCAGTTCTGTTATCTGCTGTTCTATAATGCAATATATAATAATACATAATCCTCTTCCTACGTTTAAATACTGTATTTTCTATAAAGATTTATATAATAGAATTAATTTCCCCGTATTTAATTATTCCAAATCAAGGAATACACGGGAGAAATTTACTTCCAATCTGTAAGCTATTTTCTTACTTAAAAGCAGGATAATTAAAACATCTACTTAAAATTACTTTTTAAAGTTGAATTTGCATCATCATTTAAAACTTTATGAAATAAATCTGCTTTTTAATTCCAGGGCAAGCTTCCTTGTTTTGCCATTTCGATTTTCCCCCGAATATAAAAAATCTGAATTCAAAATAGAAACATAACTTATTTTCTATTTGAAAGAAATATACCAGTTTTTTTTAAATATTAGCTTATCCGTTTATATAATCTAAATGTTTTCTTATAATATCGCAAATTTTAAATTTCGGAATTATTCATTGAATATATCGTTATAATAAAGTTAAAAACCCAATTTAACTAGATATTTCCTTATTTCTAATTTATATCTGATAAATGAAACTTATACATAATTTATAAGGTAATTAATAAATTTATTTTTACAGAAATGTGTATTGTACTAAGAATGTTGTTCTATACAATAGAGTATTTAAAGTCATTTATTAATTCTAATAAAGTCCGATCCTTTATCATTATAAGAAAGTAGTTGTAGCGAGCGTTTACGTTTTATATTTTACTGAATGATCATTATTAGATACGTATTTACTGAAAACTAATTTAAAGAAATCTCTTTTAAAATTAGGTAGATTATTAATTTTTCAGTTCAAATGTGCAAAGAAAAAAATATTATAAATGCTCCTTTTTATTTGTTAATTGTGTTCTTTGAATTTTAAATGTTTCAAAAAAACTTTTAATTACGAATGATGTTCTAGAAATGATTGTGAATGGTTCTCCTACCAAGAACTACCCTCTTTTACCACTTCTCTCTTATTTGTAGAAGATTAATACGTGAATATATAAGGTTTCTTGTTCTTCTAATTCTGTTATTTTCCCTCTGTATAGGGTAACTTTAAAATAAATAAGATAAAATTGGATAAATTTATAGAGAACTTTGAAAATAAAAAGGTTTTCTTTATTACGCATAAAGAAATTGATATATTACAATAAAAATTGAATAACATTAATAATTTGTGTATGTTAAGCTCATATTTTAATTTTTTTTTTTTTGCTCCTCACATACAAACTCATTTCTTAAAATTTTTATTTGCTGAAGTTAAAGAAAATGCTTTCTTGAATGGTTAATTATTCATGTATATTAGTATTTGCTTAGTTTTCAGTCTCAAAAATATAAACTATGGGACCATCTTTTGATCAAGAAACATTTTTATGAGCTATTACTTTCGAAATGAAAAAGCCCTTTTTAATTTTTAAAAGACTTAAAATATTTCTGCTTTACGTGCATATTGCACTTCTTTTATATTTCCTATATATCAGCTAAATTGTGTGAAACTGATACTCTCCCAACAGTTTTTAGCGCTTCTAGTTGCAAAATCACTCTCTAGTAGCTAGAGGCTCCTCCAAAACACTTTTTTTTAAGTTCCATGCACTTCCTGTCCGACCCTGATCGTTTTCCCGTAGCATCCATTTTAAGGTGCGGTCGCTTAAGCCTGCAGACAGGAAACAAACGCAACAACCGCAAATCAATCTACAATCGCAAGTGCATGTCACAAAAAGGAAAGCAAAGAAAGCTGTCTACGGGCTGGGGCGCCGTCACTTTGGGGCTCTCCTACCAATACGTCCAATTAAACGGTAGCAGGGGCTGCGGACACATCGCAGAGAACCTGTGGGGCGCATGCGTCTCACTGCCACACCCTTCTGCGGTGGCGGCTACCGGGCCGAATGAACTCGTCCGCACGTTTGCTACTGAAAAGCCTATGTTTAAGACCCTCTTTTATATATTAAGTCGTTTGCTTTTTTGACGAATATTGAAATAAATAATAACAATTTGACAGTTTTAGAAAAAAAAGGCTTGTGATAATATAAGAGATGTTTATATGTATCGGAACTGGATGAGATTTTTGAGTTTTGTAGCAGATACATTGTTTTTTTAATCATTATAATTCCATAGAACAAAATAAACTGATGGGGATGGGGTAATTTTGACTTTTAAAGTATTTAATACTTGAATAATTTCAAAATTAATGTTTAATAACTGAAAATAAAGCTGTTGAGAATGTCTATTTTTCTTTCTAATTTGTTTAAACTGAAATTTTATTACCAACACAACATAAATTTATTATAAAGAAGGGAATTTTTTGCTTTATTTTAACCTGTTCACTTATGAGAAGAATAAATCTTTTTAGAAAACTGTTGAACAACATTACCGAAAATTTGAATTTCACCTAATTCTTGTATGTTCAAAATATCCTATCTTTTAAAAAAATGAGAAATGAAAGTAGTTATTTCTTATTCACAATTCAGCAAATATTTAGGTACTTAAATCTATAACTATTTTTCTTACTTCCAAACGGCATCATTGTACAATTTTAAGGTTATTCAAACTTCTTGGATTAGCTATTAATTTTACAAAAACAAAATGATGGTAATTATTTTTAAAAAAAGAATAAATGTATTAAAATATGACTATTTTCTTATCTTTATGATATTATTTGTTTGTTTTTACTGTGTAGAGGAAAAAAACATCAATATTGGATAAAGTACTTTTCCTTATATGCATGCAAACAGTATATATGATTATACAATAAATAATATTTTTTTCATTTTGATACTAATATATTGTGTTCATAATTTAAACTATTGTGATGTCGGGTTTAAAAATAATTGCACTTAAAATCAATCATTGGAATAAGTAAAGAAAATTTTCAACTTTTCTTACTGAAATCAAAAACTTACTAAAAGAAAAAAATCTAATTTATTAAGATAATTTAATTACTGCATTTTTTCATTGCATTTATAACTATAACAAATATAACTATTTGAATATAAATGAAAAGAGTAAATATCAATAAATTGATATAGATTTTAAAAAATCATTTAAAATTTTTATATTAATTGTAAAGGGAAACTATATATATCACCTTGATTCAACACAACAGAGGGCTTTTAGTTTCTTAGTAAAAACTAACTATATTTCATTTCCTGATTATAAATACCAATTAATTATTTTACCATTACTGGATGCAGATACTATAATGAATATTCATTATGCTAAAAATGGAACCTCATATGATAATAAAACAAATGAAATTTTTTAGAAAAATCAAGCATATTTTCTCAGAAACATTTAAAATACAATCGCGAAAAATGTTATTCGTTATCTTGATACTGTAATTCTAATTTTAAAAAGAATCCCCTTTTAGAAAGGTATTACGTTTACGGTGATAAAATTACTAATGGTTATAATTTTTCAAAAACATTTAACTGAATAATTACCGAAATTAGGGATTGTTTAGAGCAAACATAGCATTTTTACTAAAAATATAATTCTTTAAGCAGAATAATTTTAAAACAATGGCTATTGCCCACATGTTTCTAATGAAGCATTTGATATCTTTATTCAAGTATTTAAAAAAACTTTGAATGATATATTTTTCTTTAATAAAAACTGTATTTTGTGAATAACTTTTGATTCTCTTAAAAAAATACTTTAAAAGATTTTTTCATATAATTTACATACATGCATGACAAAAAATCAGTTTAATTTAATTTAATTAATTAAATTTAAAAATTAATTTATTTGTGATTTAAATTTCTAAAAAAATCTAACTTTTTTACAAAATTTGATTTAAAGAAATAATTATATTTTGTAGATATGTCTACAGCAATTTGTAAGTTACTAAAATTTATTAAATATATTTCAATATTAATGAGTTAAGAATTTGCGCACGCTTTAGTTTATGGAAAGGTAAGGGATTCTTTTCTTAAGAATATATATATATATACTGATATGCTCAGTATAGTGATGTATGTAAAACTCAAGAATTGCTTACTTCATTTGTTTAACGATGGTACTCTTGCCTGATTCACCAGCTCCTGTAAATAAGAAAAAAAATCCAATTAATTATAAATATAATAAGAAAATTGTTGGAGGAGGTTAGGAAGGTTAGATAAGGTACGTTAAAATTCTCTAAGCTATATCATTGTAATTCATGACTTAAAGCGTAATTAAATTCTTTATTTGAAAATGCGCAAATTTCAAAAATGTTTCCTAATAATCATATGTATTTAATTGTATCCTTTTTACTTAATTTTTTAAATATCATCTGTATAACAAATTGGAAATGGAACTTAAAATATAGTTAAAAGTAAATAAAATAATGTGTATTATATGGTTAGTTAATAAAAACTATTGTGTTATATAATGACACGGCATAAATACATTACCAAAGGAAAAAATACTTTTTTTCACAAAATTTAATTGTATGGTTAATCGTTTAGATGTAAAGTAAAAAACTCTGTAGGAAGATATCTCACTAATTCGCTTGTCTTATAGATTTTTGTATTGCAAAAGGAATGTTTTTAAAGTATGTTAAAATGATATAATATTCACGATATATTTCAGAATTTTTTAAATTTCTAATATTTTTCAAATATTTAGAACAAAGTACTGAATGACACAGGCAGCTTTGAAAATTTCATATACAGCAAATGAACACATATATTTTTCAATTGGAAAGTGGAGCACTGAAACTTAAAAGCGGAACTCTTATGTACAAGGAATAAAAAGGAAATTACAAGATTAATTGTATTACGACTGTTAACTAGAGAAACCATTATTTTAATAATGCGTTTGTCTTAGAGTGGTTTCAAGTTCATTCACGCTTTTGATAAAATTTCAACTAATTGTATGTGCAAAAAAGATTAATTCCAAAATTGTTTTAACATTGTTAAAGAACTATGTTAAAATAATAATTTTTAACCAGTTTTTTTAACCTTTTTTATAATTTTAGAAATGTGCCTGTAGTACTGTTACGAGTAACATTATATAAGAAAGCACACATTATAATGCACAACATTACTATACGTTTTTCAAACAGTACAAAGAAAATTTTAACTCTATGCTGTGTTTGCTACATTTAAGAAAACGATACTTAACGTTAACGTTAACGATATACTTCATCAGTAAGCTTCATATTAAGAATTTTTCTCTAAATTAACAAAGCCTATGAAAATTTGAAAACCAATTCATAAAAAATAAAAAATAAAAATGCTTACGCGAATAATCATTTTATACAAATCAAGCTGATAAACTTTTTCAGAATGCAATTTAATATGCTCAAATAGTCTATCAGTGAAGCCCAGTGGCTGAGTGGTAGTGAATCGCGCTTCCATGCCACAGGTCCGGGGTTCAAATCCTGGGCAGGGCAAGGTCAAATCAGCCTTGCTTCCCTTTAGTGGGTCGATAAATGAGTACCAAGCTCTTTTTGAGAACTGAACCCTGGGGGTTTCACGTCAGACTGACCATTTGATCGAAACATCTGCACAAGCCCTTCAGTGCCTAAGGTCACGAAAACTGAGATAGGTACAGTAGGCCTTAGCCTTCATGGGCTATTGCGCCACTGAGTTCAGTTCAGTCTATCATTATTTTTCCTGATTCAAAATTAGATTATTTATCACAAAATTAATAGCTGTAACAAATTTAAAAACTGAAACAATTTTTCAACACTCATGTTATATAACAAGTGTTTGAAAGTAGGCATAGATCAAATTTAAAGATTTATTTCAATATGATACTTAATTAAATTTTTATTTAATTTCTGTCTAGGTTCTATTAAATTATGCATTATTTTGCAGACAAAATTAAATTACGTATTTAATCGCCATTCTTCAAAGAATGTAGAATATAGTGTAAACCTGCCGACTACATTTCCGCAATCAATGAAAATCTAATATCCATGATGAGAATGATTAAATATCTTCATTTGCTTATCATGTAAGAGTAGTCAAGTTATACTGTTCTTAACTAAAAAAATTATTTGAGATGTTTTTTTTACATGTCATTAAGTAGGAAACAAAGCTTACAGATGTAAGGAAATAAAAAAAAAAATATAAATAACGTTGTAAAAAAATAAACAATCAGCAAAAGAAAGGAAACAAAACAATATTATTGGTTTTTATAATTTCTTTATTTATTAATTCTAAAAATTGAAAATAATATAAATTAATTATGAAATTTTTATTGTGTTTTGTTCGTCAGTTTTAAATAAAGAACACCCTATAACTACTGAAGGATTATTATAAGCAGACCTCGAAGCTTTGAATTATGGTCAGATAATATGAAGCCAATGCTCAAAAAGAGAGAAAATTATACTTCAAATTGTTAATTAACAGGAATATCTTGCAAACAATGCAACCCACAGCAACCTTCATTATTCCACACGGCAATCTTTAGTGAAACCAATAATGAATTGAATGTCACAGACTGAGGAGCTCAAGAAAATAATCACTAATAGTGTTCACTTATTAACGTCGCACTATAAAGCAACACGAAAGCTACTGGCAACGAGCCTCGTAATTGTGAACTTCAGTCATGTGATGAGGACAACACCTGATCTGGAACCCTCTCTCCGAGCTATCACACCACACCAGATTTAACGATCATACGTGCTCTACACAGTGAGTCTTCAATGGCACTGGGGCTCGAACTCATGACACGCCGGCCACGAGGCTACCAGGCTAATGACCACTGAGAATCACAAACTTTAACTTAATGTGGATTTTTTTGAAAATAAGTTTTTCTAAAGTTTTTTTTTTAGTAAACGATCTTATGGTAAGCTTTATTTCTCATGCAGTGAAATACGTTTAACGCTAAAACGTTTAAGACGAAATATCGGTTGACACGAAATAATGCAATGATCCCGAGAAACTACTCTGTATGTATTACCATGCATTTATTTTCTCTCAACACGAAGCAAAAATCGCTTAAGGTATCCAACTACCCGAAAATCATAAATTTTGCCAAAAACTGACAACACTTTTAATTTATTTTATTTTATAGGCCCTCTTATTAGATTCATAAAAATGCCACGCTTATTATTTTCCATTCACTAGAACAAAAACTACAAGTGTTTTAGTAAAAGCAGCGGCCATTACTTTAAGCAAGATGTCATACTTTAAAATGCGTTTTACTCGAAATGTGTTTTTTTAAGAATGTTCAGACAAAGACAGTAATTGCTAAGAAAATTTTGAAAATAATATATTTAAATTTTGTGTGTATGTTCTATATAATAGTAGAAGCGTTCAAACCTTCAGATTTATCAATCACTGTTTTATTACAAAATGTATAGTCCCTTATGTGAGTATAAGCCCAGTGGCTGAATGGTTAGTGCATCGCGCTTCCACACCACAGGATCGAGGTTCAAACCCCGGGCTGGGCAAGGTTGACTCAGCCTTTCATCCCATCAGTGGGTCGATAAAATGAGAACCAAGCTTACTTGGGGACCAAACACTGGGGGTTTCGCTTCAGGCTGACCACCTGATCGGAACATCTGCTCATGCACCCCAGCGCCCAATGGTCACGTATACTGAGATGGGCACAGTAGGCCTTGGCCCTCATGGGCTGTTGCGCCACTGAGTTTGAGTTTTTTATGTGAGTATAATCACCGCTTTTTTTTCCTGCAATTTCATATAATATTTAAGATAAATTGCTCTAGTTTTTTTGTAAAAGTTAAAATATATCTTATCCTGAAGGTCATTTCGAAAATGAATAGTAAAGCAACACATCGAAATTGAAAAACTGAAAATTTGTTCATGAACTTTTTGTTATAAGGGAGACCCGTTTAATTTTTTGCATACTTTAACCGATTTTTTCCTATTTTAGCAAAAATAATTTCTTTTTCCCTTCTTAATTTTAACAAATTTTTCTTAAAATGCACTAAATAAATCTAATAACCACACAAAAATTCCCATATCTCCATTTTTTAAAAAAAAAAAAGTTGTCACAAGTAGTTGGATACCTTGACACGAAAAGATTTCCCTTCTGGGAATGAACAAAATACGGAAAACACCAGCCACGCAGACGAGATTCAAGAGGGGTGTGAAATGAAAGGGAGATTGGTTTCTCATGTTTCGTAGAAAGTAGGTTAACTTGGCTTTGAAATACCCTCGAAATAACCTATGACACGAACCGATTTTGTTTATCTATTCTACTTTCACCCTCCACCCCCTACAAACACCACACAAACATCTTATTAGTTGGCTTTGAGTGATTAATTAAAGAGTTTTGTTCGCGTTCTTTTTCTATTTTAAAAAAACTTTGCTTTGGAGCCCAATGGCAAAGACATCAAGTGCAAAGCAAACTGCTATTTAGCTTAAAATGAAGATGGAGCTTCATAATGCTTTTGATCAAAAACAGAAGACGAAAACGGAAATCTGTAAAGATTTGGTATTGTTAAATTTTATGTATCAAATTTCTTTAATTTCTTGTGGATGTTTTTATCTCCTTGATTTTTGTTAAATGCATGAATATATACAAATCTATGTAACTAAAATGCACTCTAACAAAATTAATTTTGTTGAATATATGTTTTTAATATCCCTTAGCACGAAATATTTTGAACACGAAAATATATTTCAATCGTGTTAAACGATTCCCCAGTTTCGTGTTAAACGATTTTCATTGTAAGGGAATTGTGAAATTACTAATAAAAAAAAGAAACTTTAACAGTTTTTGCCATAACATTGAAAAACGCTCTGATTCGGAATACATTTTCAGAGAGAAAAATCTAATATCCATGTATATAAATGCAATTATAATTCATTTATTCATTTGTGATATCAGTTCTTAAAATTTATAAATACTCAATAAAATTGCATTTTTCTTTTAATGTGCGATTTTAAAAATTAAACATCAAATTAAATATGGAATATATTTCACTCTGAAAAAAATGGAATAATTCAGGTAAATATAAAAGGGCATTATGCTCCTTTAAAAAGGCTTCTCCATATATGACAGAAAAGTTAGAATGTAGTATTTATAATAAATTGTTTTACGTTTTGGTTCTATTCTATAACAACTGTTACAAGCCACCTCAATTTTATCATCGCTCCAACAGTTAGAGGTAGGTAATTTTCTATCAACACTGATCAGGATCAGCTTCATCCATTCAACTGATTGATTATTGATGTTCTCATAAATGTTCGAAGTGAAACAAAACTCCAATGCAACAAATCGTCCATCATCATTGATCGTCAATTCTATAACCTTCTGAGGTCGGAAAAGAAACTTAATTTTCCACGTCAGCTTCGTAGTCGTAAGTTCGTGATGACATCAAAATTCTTACGAATATATCTGAATACTTTAGTATATGAAATGTATTAGTTTGGGCAGGAAAATCAAATCTATATATGTAGAAAGGAATAATTATTTTTTGATTTTAAGATTTCTAATCATCAAAAATTCATATTTTCATCTTTTTTAATGTTTTTTTCTAGAATATTTCTGATTTTTTCATCAGTTTTCCATACAAAATAATCAATTTGATAAAAATGACGAATAAAAAAATCTAAAATTCCCTTTCATACAATTAATTATCATATATAACGAAATAATAACAAACTGAAAAGTTATTAAACCTCAATAAGGAGAAAGCACTTGTGCTAGTTATATAGAAGAAAACATTTGCAATGCATGGAACTACTTGCATGTGTTACTGTATTATTTATAATTACAAATTTCTACTTATATTTTTATTATAAAATTCTAAATTACGATGAATTTGAAAGTTATTTGTGCACTCTTATTTGTGTTAGTTATATAGAAGAAAACATTCAAATGCATAGAACCATGTGTGTATGTATTACTGTATTGTTTAATATTTACGAATTTCTACTTATTTTGTATTATGAAATCTTAAACTACGATGGCTTTGAAAGTTATTTGTTCATTTGATTGAAAAGAAAATGTTAACAATATTATCAAGTTATTTCCTAAATTGCAAGAATAATTGCTTTAAAGCTTTGCTCTTAAAAAAATGATTTTAAATCAATAAATTATCCAGTATAATACTTATGATTAACCAAAAACAAACTATTGTATTATGGTTGTTTGAAAATAAAATTTAAGGCAGTTAAAATTTTTGGTTTAACCAAAAAATTAATTAGTAAAAAATAGATTTTATAGTTAATAATAATGCAAACCATTAACAATTATTATTAAATTATTTAGATCTATGCATTTAGTTGAATTTATTTTCTATTAAAAACTATTTTAGCTTAAAATTTTATAATTAAATTTAAAGTGATAATTTTGTTGAAATTTCATTAGAGTTATTACCATCTTAATAATACAAACAAAAATTATCGTATCATCTCACCTGATTATTATCATAAATGAAGTTTCAGGTTTTTATTGTTTTAAATGATTTGTATAGTGTATTTAAATCTGTTCTTTGAATTAGTTTGTCTTCCTTTATACTGATATATCGGCTTAAAACTTTAAATTAACATTGTTAGTCAAAATTCTTTTTTAACAATGTTTTTATCGAAACTACCATAACCGTTTATAAAAATTTTCAAACATGCATCGCTTAAAAAAAACCGTTATGAAATTTTTAAACAATTAGACTATAATAACTTTATTTTTATGAATATTTTTATTTAGTAACTTTCAAATTTATTAGTGAACATTGATTTTATAATAATTAGCGGGACATTCCAACAATTAACTAAAAGGTTTCCAAAATTAAAAATTTTTTTTCATAACATGAAAACTTTACATTTTAGATTACTTAAATTAAAACAATAGTTCATTTCTCGAAATATATAGGAGGAATATGTTAACAAGTTGTAAAATATTCAGAGATTGAAAGAAGGTATTCAAGAAATTAGCTGCATTTTTTTACATGAAGAATGGATAGAAATTAACTAATATACTATTTTTACGTAATAAATATCTATGGTATGATATTCTGACCAAATATGCAATTTAGAAACTTAACTGGTTCTCAAATAAACCAAGTAAGCTCTTAAGTTAGTACTTTTCCAACACTTTGAATATTGCTAAAAAAAAATGTTTTTTTAAATATAATTTTTAACACAGGAAAAAAAATTATAAAAATGTATCTTGCAGGAAGCAAATATAATAAATCAACATGATTTAGTTGCTGATGAAGATTTCAGTAGAAACTTTATCAGTAATAGAACTTACAAAAAAATTCAATCAAGATGCTTTTCTCATCATTCTTTGTTTTTAAATCTAGACAATGCATTGTCGTAACATGAACAAGAACTCGTTTCTTAAATAAAATCAAAAAAGAAAATAAGCAAATTTCAAACCTAGTTTTCGACATCAAGTCTTCTCATAATATACTTATATTTTTGCCATTTAATTTTTGATTTTGTTCTATTTTTAAACTAAAAACAAAATTAATAAGGCATCATATTTTAACCTGATAACTCATCCAATACTTTTTAAAAACTCTTTTAATAAGAAAAAAATATCAATAGTTATGTTATTTCATTTCTCTGTGGATTTTATTTGTACTTCTTAAGGTTACTTGAATTTAATTGTTATTGCACATAAAGTTAATAATACAGTATTTCGTAAAATATCTATAAAATAAATCCTACTTGTCTAGACCATTTAATTTCTATGTAATAGCTCAAGAATTTAGTCGATCAAAGTATTCTTTTAGATTAAGCAAATATTTTACATGAATGAATGCTAACTTTTACAAATTCAGTGAATGAGGATTGCTCTGCTTCTAAATATTCATTTATATAATTTCTTATATATATTTAATCTTTTCCCTATATTTTTAATTTAAATTAATACAGTTCTTCAAAAGACTTGGATCTATAGATACATTGTTCAATAAAGAAAGACAGATTATAGTTATTAAAATTTATAATTCTTATACATGCATAATTCTTATAAAAACTTTTCTGGAAAAATAATTCTTTTCTCTCTCTTTCTCTCTCTCTCTCTCTCTTCTGTTCTACTTAAACAATTTTCCATTAATTTCACTAAAGTCAATTATTTTTTTTTGTAGTTGAAATAAATAGAATAATAAATGTTGAAATAAATTAAATCTAGTTTTTCAGTGATTTTTTCATAATTTTCAGCAAAAATGCTTGTTTTAATTGCTTTCTAATACATAAATCTATATAAATAAGATTAGTAATCTATGTAGTAGTTAGTAATCTAGTTAAGTATAATGGTAAGGATTGAATTCATATTCAAATCAGCATAAATTTATTTTAAGTTATATAATATGTTTATTTTTTTATTACGTAAAAAAAAACTTCGTCCAGAAAATCATATCATCCTTTGATGTTTCTATTTTTTAAAAAAAAATATTTTTCATCTAAAATAAAATATTGATAAAATGTATAAATGCTTACTGAAAAAATATTTCTAATTTCTTAAATTTCAAATCATTACATTATTTTCTTGCTTTTTTTTTCAAAAGTCTTTATCCCCATGTTTTTTTATTGTTTATATAACACATCCTATTCTTATTCTTAAAAACAAAAGAGTACTTATTTTTGTGTATGTGTGAAATACTTTGTTTAAGAATAAAAACTTTTTCACCATTTTAAAAATATTAACTAAAAATAACGTTTTTAATGCAATTATAGTAAATTATAACAATTAAAATGGGATTATTTATAAAATAATTACTCAGTAAACCATTTCTCTAGTTGACTTTCAACATTCTGTGCAACATGCATACTGCTGCTATGTTAAAAAAAAATAATTTCACATAGCACAATCTCATGTTTGTAATAACATAAAATATCCAAATCAATACATAAGCTTTCTACAATGTAATCAAAACTGCGAAATAAGCAGAGATTATTAAATATGAATTTTTGCAACATATAGCGCTGATTCGTATTTTACATAATTCGACGATACATGAAATAAAAACTAAAAAATATGAGTGCATAAAAATACCAATAATATTTTCTTAATGCATGTTAAAATAAAAATTTATTTTTGAACTTTTATTTAACAAAGAGTCATTTTTTATTAAAATAAATATATACATTATCTCTAACAGCAAAAAAGTGAAATTTTAAAAAGTTCTATTAATATTTTTGTGACTTAATAATTTTATCAAATATTTTAACTATCCGCTAGTATAAAAACAAAATTATTCATAAGATATCTTTTAAACCGATGGCTTAAAATTTTAAATATTACTTCTTCCTTAATAACTTTTTTCTGATAATTAATTATTTGCAATATACACAAATATAAAAAAAATCTTTTATAGTAAAAAATAACTTCTAAGCACAAAATTATGAAAAATACTACTAAAATACTTTTTATTAACATTCTGTTCAAACAGCACATTTGTCTGATAAAAATTCATCAATTTCATTAAAGAATTAAATCAAAATCAAATTAACGTAATTTCTATTATTATAATTTGTAATCAATCACAGGGGAACAATAAGTGTTTTAGAATTCTTCCTTTTAAATAACTAGGTAACATTTATATTGATGAAGTATTATATTTTATTAAGTAAAATTTGACATTAAGTGTAAGCTAAAGCAATTAAAATATTTCTTTAATAAAAATTTAGAAATAAGTTAAAAATACATTTATAAGATTAACAGATAATAAAAATATCTAGCGATAGATCTTCTAAAAAATTACTAATGATGCATTAATTTTCGAAAAATATTTAGTGTCATTCCCTCATAAATTCATTCTAATACTACTTCAACAGATAATATTAAAGAGGAAATAGACATCAAAATATGCTAAAATTCCACCTGAAAATATGCTGCCTTAAATTTGAAACACGTCTAGTTTTGAAAACTTAAAAGACAAAAATCAGCCAATTTCTAAATTGTGATAAAATTTTGGAAGAATTTTAAAAATCAGGTAAAGAAACATCCATTATATTTATGATTAAGAGCAAATTAATTCAGTTCAAATAAATAGAACATTATACTCTGTGTCCAAGTTCACTATCTTCTTTATATATTAACAAATTTTAAACATAAGCGTGTGTTAGGCGGAGTTAATAAAAAAAGAACTAAAAAGTTAATTTCTCAAATTTAAGAACAATGAAAAGTTAAGGTGGAAAGTAAAGAAATTCATAAAGTATTCTGGTTTAATTTTCAGTTCTAACTGTGAAAAGTTCGGACAATAAAAACATCGGACATTAAAAAATGTCCGGACATTAAAAAATAGTTACTAAACTAAATTTTGCATTTTTAAGTTTATTTTATTTAAAATTTAGAATTAAACTAGTTTAGACAAGTAATTAGATTCATTAGAATATTTATATGGATTATGATAAGCACAAACACAAGAGAAATATTTACAAATAACTTAAACATTTTAATTACATGACTTAATTTTACAAATATTTATCTGCAGAAAATTTGACTATAATAGGCATTATGCATAGAAAAATACTTCTGTAAATCTCAGAAAACACCAATGTATGCAAAAATCAAGCTCTATACTTTAAAAAATCTCTAACGCGATTCTAAATAAATAATATATTTATTTACATATTTTGTTGTGATTAGATACATCTTTGTTCCTTATAAAGTTCCAATTCATGACTGGGTTCTATTCACACATTTTTTCTTTAACATTTAAGAAACGGGAATTTAAATTTTTTTATTCTGTTGAAATAAGTCTATTTTTATTATAACATAATCCATACATTTTGAGAATAAAACGTTTCGTAATTTCCAACTATTGCCAGTAAAAAAAAATATCAACTTCCTTTTTTTCTGTTATCAAAATATATATTTTGTTTTCAAAATAATTTAGTTGGCAAATGCAGGGCGTTTTACTTCAGAGAGATGGACTAAAACACGAAGAGTAGCCAATTTCAAGAATTTTGGCATCTTTCCAACTCTGGATCAATCAAATTTTTTCTTCGGCAGAAATATAAAGTATTCATTTCTGAGATCGTGTTACTGGATAGGTCCTCATCTGTTACTTGATAACAATTTGAGCTTTTTTTAATTTTTAACTTCTTTTATTTATGATTTAATTTGATATTTTAGATAGATGTTTTTCCATCATTTTTTTAAAAAATTAATATTAATGCTACAGATTTATATTTGCAACTAAAATATATTTCTTTTTTATTTGAATAGCCTTTATAAAAGGTATTAGAATTAATTTCTAGAGTTTAATTGATTATTGTTATTACTTTGTTAAATCTCAACAAAAAAAATAGTTTTAAAGGCAATAATTTACAAAGTATAAGCTAGAATTAGTAATTAAAAATTTAATGTATTTGCTTCTAAAATATTTAAGAAAAAGAATAGTTCAAATAAGAAGCATTGAAAGTGAATATTTTTCCCATTAGGGAGAAGTTTAGATAATATTTTATTCCAAAATTAAATTTTTTCTCACTCGTATTTGTTTTATTTTACAATTAAATAAATTATAGTTCATCTTTTGTTCTTTTTATAAAGATATTTTTAAAATTGATAGCAATACATACTGAAGATGATATCTAATCTTATCCAAGATTTTCTTAGTTAATGTATTATAATGGAAACATATATAATTCAAAACGTTTTCATGGAACTAAAAAATCATTTAAAAAAATGAAAGATTGATAAAATTTCGAATATTTAATTTACCTTCGTTTGTTTCCTGCAAAAAAGCATGTATATAGAATTTTGTAAAACAAAATTAGTTTTGCTGCAGAAATCCAAACTGTCAAATTAATACACAAAATATTTTTTAAATCACATAGTATAAAATACTAATCAAGAAAAATTTGCTTATTTATTACATATCTTAGTCTGTGAACACATATGGTGTATAAGAAAAATTCCAAAACACAAAAAATTGATAAAATATTTTTCCATACACATTTTAACATCTCTATAACGAAAAATAATTTGAAGTTGTTTATTTAACTTAAGTCTACTTTTTATTTCAAATATTCTATTCATTTCCATAGAATGTGAACACTAAACGAATTTATTTATTTATTGTAACCTTATGTTGCACATAAAGCACATCTTCTAATTAAGGGGACTTTTAATTCAATCGGAACTTAAAACAATAGTTTCACATTAATTCACCAAGCATTTGATCAATTTTTGATTTATTCTTCAGGCTTTTTAAAAATTTCTGTTCTAACTTCAAAGTTTTCAAAGATATCACTAAATATATGATAAATTTCAAATATTAGTTTTCAGTATTGATCGTGTGTTAAACATAGCTCTAGTATAAAACGTAAGTGCACATAGATTTTAAATATATATATATATATATATATATATATACAAATCAATCACAAAAAATGTGTATTTAACAAATGAAGTTTCACTTTTTAAATCTTTTCTGAAAAATATTGTTTTGAAACATAGCTTCTAGGTACCTTTAATAGTTCTCATCAAATTTGTTAGTAAATTATACTGTAGTATTGAATCTACAGAACCCTATTTTCTAAAAACAGAAATACAGAATTCATAATCAAAAGCAATATTAATTATTTTAGAGAAGTCTTTAAACATTGTTTTTTTTTTGCATTTATTTGATGTTTTGATAACACTACTAATGGCACCACACCACAATTATATGGCATAAATAAACAAATGCTTAACATGTTATGTTTTGTAGAAAAATAATGTTAAAAACATAACGAGGCTTATATAATGAAACATCTAGCTGTAAATTCCAAAATAGAAAATCACAGTATTCTGAGTTTTTACTAAGAAATACTTTTAGGATTTAACTTTAACTAGTTATTTTAATTAAAATTCTATACTATAATTAATCAGCAGATTATTTTTAACAGAAATTAAACGCCTAATTTCAAATGAATTATATGAATATTATTTCGACTTTTTTCAGTAATTTTTACAGCATTTGTTGGAAATTATTGTTTTTTATACCTATAGCCTTGTACCTACAAAACATGCAGCTACATAACAAAACTCTTGACAGTTCCAGAAAAAGAAACTTATTTTAAAATTTAATTTTTAAGACATTAATTTTTTTTTTCCAGATGTTTTTATAATGAATTTGATAACCAAATTTCGAGTGTCCAAAATTGTTATCCAAAGATGTAGATAATCTACTGTTCCACTTTTTTTTAAAAATTTAATCAAAAAAAAAATATGTTGACTCTAAATTCTAACTTTTTTGCGATTAAATAGGTTTCTATTTAAATCTGTATTATTAATGTAAACTAAATCTCAATTCTTAATGCCTCTTATTACAAACAAAAAAAAAAGGATTCATAAGAAAATGTTTTAAATTTTTTAATCAATCAAAGTCCTAAATAATAACCTTATCAATAAATTGTTTACTTATTGATAATAAGGACTGTTACAATTATAATACATATAAAAATTATAAATAATTGTTTTTGTATTATGAATAAATTGCAAATTTTAAGAAACTAGAAAGTAAAAAATAAAATAACTAATTAAAAACTTATTTTGTGCAAAAAATAAAAATAATTTTATTTTACAGAATTTATCTATTCTAAAAATTATTAAATGTATTTATTTAAATAATGATAAAATTTATTCAGCATTTTCATCATGAGCCTCACAAAACCTTTTCTAACAATACAAGATTTTAAGAAATATCATTTCAATCCTCTAATATAAAAAATAGGTACTCATGTATATTATCGCAACCTATTGGCGACATTATATGAAATAAGGCACATACTTGCCAATTCTGCACATACAACACATGAGAAATTGTGGTTGCCAACTTGGCGAATTATCTTGAACATTGGCGATTGTTGCGATATAATACATAAGTACCAAAAAATCTCTAAGCTTAAATATTTTTACCAAAACAATATTTAATCAATTGATAAATCCTTGCATAGTGAATAAGAATAGTTTTTTGATTCCTTTTCTGATGAAAAATCATACGAAAAGAATCTGATATTCTGAAATTTTTTCTCCAATGTTATTCAACAAAGATGGCTGACCTACTTCGTCCTCGATGTCATTGGTAATACTTGTTGAACGATACATATCACTCCCCTTGAAGAGGAGTTAGAGCCTTCGTGATATGTTCAAGGGTGATGGATCTCTCGATAAGGTCTATCAAAGGGATAGAAAGAATTATCTAGAGAGTTCTTCTGACTCTTAATGGATGGGGATCTCATAAATAAGGGGGAAGAGATTGGATCTTTCTCTCTGCCCTTTACTCTATTATTCAATATGAGGTTGGGGTTTCAGATCAATAATGCTTATTTATAATAAAAAGTATAGCTTAGAGTCTGTTTTAAATTTAAAGAAAATACTGTGGAACCTCTATTTCACTGAATCCCGAAAAAAAAATTTCGTTATCAGAAAATTCTTTAGAGATTCAACTTTTAACATACTTTAAAAACCGCATAAAATAAATTTTAAATGCATAAACTATACATTATTTAAAAAAAAGTAATTATTCGCACATTTTTTGAAAATTAATATCAATTCATTTTATGGTATCTTGCCCATCAAAAAGAAATCTGCAAGGAAAACAAGGGAAAAAACATTGTCCACTGTATTTTCAACTTTAAAAATAATTTTATACTAAAACTAATGAATTTTTTTAACGACATTTTCTAATTTAAAGCCAACGAGTAATTTTAAGAGTATATTATTTTATAAACAGTACTTTTAAGCATGCACTACCACATGTGTCCCTAATTTAATTACTGATAAAATCTGTTAGTTCAGTTTGAGTTTTTTGTTTGAAAAATTAAGGTCATATTTAATTGCTCTTGGTGACTTAGGCACCTGGTAATACCAGTTCAAGGTCATTGGTCACCATAAAAAGTACTAAACTGGTGAATAATTTGAAAAATGTTCTGAAATATTTTTAAAATAAGGAGAAAAAAATCGAGTTACAAGAGAAAAGTTCGTCATAGAGGAAAATGCACTTCGCTATTTGGAGGCTATTTTACAAAGAAAATAGTAAAATGTTCTTGGTTCCAGGAAATAGTTCACAATACAGACAAATTCGTAAAATATAGGTTCCTTATGTGGAGGTTTGACTGTATTAATCATGCAAAATTTTGACAGATTGTAAATTTAAGAGTAAATCTTCTGTATTGACAGAAAAATTGTTGAATTAAAAGCTTATAAAAACAATTTTAAATTTTCGAATCCTTTCATATTTTCCTGACTATATAATTTGATTAAAATTATTTAATATATTATTTTTGTGGGCTTTTTTCTTTAATTTTTGAAAAATAAGAGGTAAAATAATTAATAGGAGAACTTCGTAACTGGGTTTTTAAAGAAAATATCCTTAGATTCTTTTAATAAATATAAAAAAATATTAATAGAAGAACAATAATGTTTTAATTAAATTACTTGTGTGCAAAATGGGCCATGGTAAAAGGAAATATTTTCCACCTTATCTAATCCAATATTTCTTGATTATTCATAGCTCAAAATTTGAGTAAAGAAAATTCTATGGATGAATAAAATATCTAATAATTTTTCCAATCTATACACCGATGATGATATTGCAAATGATACTTTTAAATTACCTTTTTCATGTTAATTGTCTCAAAGCTATCATTCATCATTTCAAATGTTACATTTTTTTTCGCTGTCATAACTCTGAATTGTTTAATTTTCTAAATTGCATGTCAGCTATTATACAGTAAATCTCCACCTGTTTTAAATATGCAAGTTTTGTTCTATTTATTACAGTGCTTATTCTAGAAAGGCGTTGTGGAGGGCCCACCTTCCTGGGTGTTGGATCTCAGTTCTAACCCGCATGAACTTTTGTTTATTTGTGTTATCCAAAAAAATTTTAAGTTGGTAAAAAGAATAAATATTGTTTTTTTTAGTTGTTGGAGAAAAATTACAATTATAAAAAGTTTCTCGTTTTTTACTAAGTATTTTTTTTAATTTGGCAAATCTTTATTATTTTTATGCAACAAATGTCCTCTTTTCGATTATTATAGCTTACCATGTTTTAGATAATGAATTAACCCTTATTTTATGCTTATTATGTCAAATGTTCTTTAAAATCATTAAGAACTAATTTTATTTTGAAAAAAAGTATTAAAAAGTAAAAAAATAATGTATTTTTTTAAATCTAAAAATTAAAAAGAAAAAAAAAATTTTAAGAAAGAAAAGATTGTGTTTTTAGTTAATATGGGGGTGAGTTTACGTAGATAACGCAATTAAT
This sequence comes from Trichonephila clavata, assembly GCA_019973975.1. Taxonomy (NCBI): domain Eukaryota; kingdom Metazoa; phylum Arthropoda; class Arachnida; order Araneae; family Nephilidae; genus Trichonephila; species Trichonephila clavata. The sequence goes on from BMAO01039523.1 coordinate 186,982, forward strand.
ATTATTTGTAGATATATATAACTGATAATATAATTATTTATAATTAATTGTAAACAAAATTTTTTTGTACAGTAGATTATTGAATTTTTAAAATATTTTACGCATTATTATTTCAAAAAGACATAATACACAAAATTTGAACATCTTAACACTGTACAGTAATATAAGTACAGTTTTATAAAACCTGAATTACTTTTTTCTAAAAACTTTATAACATTGTTATTTTTTAATACGTTTTGCAGTTTTATAGTACAAATTTACCAATGAAAAATTATAACAAAAAAAAGCTTTTGGTGCTATTATTTACAATATAAATGATACATTGCAAATTAAAAATGAAAAACAACTATCTTGTACAAAGCTTTTATTTTCTTCTTTTTTTAGGTTTAAAATACAAGAAAAACTTTTTCGTTAGATTAATAATCAGGAGCCATTAGAAGTTATTACATTTATACCATTCAAAATTCCATGTATTTTTATTAAATTAAATGTATTTCTAGTTTTATCTGTAAATTTTTAAACATGTATTTCAAACAATTTTAAAAATCTATACCATTGCTCAACCTATTAATTTAAAAGAGTTTTTTTTTTTTAATATTGTCCAGCAAATATAATTTAAAGGTCATTTTAGACAATCCTTAAACTCTCAGTACCCTAGATTGTAAGTAAAAAAACTGAAGTAACAAGGTTTAATTAACACAGCATTAGCATTCCGAAAGGATTTTATTGGTCTAAGAAAAAGAATTTTTAACAAACACAATAAGCGATGCTGTTAATTTATTCTTTATTTTTAGTTTTTAATTTGCGTATTTATTGTTTGAAAATAAAACTGATTATTGGAAAAAATAAAGGCACATACACACAGAAATCAATATTCCTCTGTATTCTTTTCATGAAAGAACTTCTGAAGCCGGGCTAAGGAGATTCAATCAATAAAGTATACCTATTATGCTTATCTAAATTTAGCTCAAATGTCTTAACATTAACAAAGCATCGATAATGTTTTTAATATCTTTAGAATACCTTTAAAGAAGTATATTATAAAGATCAATCAATGGATTGATCTTTTTAAAATTATCACGATTTTTTAGTTAAAATTTTCAATTACTGTAACTTGCAGTTAATTAATTTTATTTCACATTAACACAAAGAACTTAAAACGCATTCTTTTCTTGTCAATGCTACATTTTTTTAAACCTTAACACAAAATTAATACTTGTTTGAATTATTTAACCTATTGGATAGCTAATTATATTTTTTGGCTAAATTATTATTATCTGAACAATTAGTCTGAATGTAAATTCTCTCTCTCTCTCTCTCTCTCTCTCTCTCTCTCTCTTGTATTCTAAAATAAAATAAATTCTAAAAACTTAAACTGAAAAAAAATTCCAAGAACTTATATTAAAGTTAAACAACACATTTTGCTGGGTAAATATATACAAATTAAATATTTTCATGTGTCAGATTTTCATGTGTTTATGAAAATAACTGTTTTCGCTTATGTAAACTAAATTTTCAATTATATAAATGTATATAAATTATTCATGTTTCGGAATTGTATAGGTACAATCTCTTTCTTTTTTTTCAATGTATATATAATTAAGAAATATTATCTTAACTTTTGAAGTCTTCGTAATGAAACCAAATATTGATCCAAGTGCAGAACAATTCTGGTGCATTTTTTGCAGAAATATTGAATAAATTTTAAAACTCGAATATATTTCAACATTAATACTATGTATTCTATAAGCGATAATACCATATACTTCAATAAACACAGTCTTCTAAATTATAATATTCTTCTAGAATATATTTGAAATAAACATAAAAGTAACTAATTTTTGTGAGATATTTTTCACCCTGTATCTTAACAATAAAAATATCGATGAAACTAATCCAAAGCTGTAAGTAGAGATAAAAGTTATAAATAAAACTCTAACCCAAAATCACACACACACCAAAAAAAGGCAAAAAAAAAAGTCATCAAAATTGGTTTTTTAATTAATAGACTATTTAAATACAAAAACAATCAAAATCATTTAAGTTTAAATTCCCTCAGTCGTGTATTTAATAAACTAAAATAAAAATAATAATAAACAAATAAGATTATTTCTATACTAACTACTAAGTCATTTTTTCCTTTATAAACCGTATTCTATTTTATCAAATAAATAAATAATGATGCAAGCAGATTCCAGCTGGTTGATTAAAGCGAGTGTTGATAAGGACGAGAGGAAAACTAGCAGGTGCATCTTTACCCCTGTAAAACGATTACTGTGCTAGCAGATATTCAATGCAGAAAAACCCCACACAGCTGCTGCTCAGGGAAAGCGATTGCTGAAAAAGGAGTCTGTGCAACAATTGACAATTTATTACGTAGAAATTGTTTATTTTCAATGGATTTAAGAAAAACTTCTATTTAATAACAATAAAAGAAGCAACAGTACATTAAGTAGTTCATTCTAGGTATAAAAATATTTGTAGCTATATGCTAATTGCATCTTTTTGAAGAAAGGAATTTTGAAAAATAAATTTGCTACTAAAATATAGATTTCTATCTTCCCTTTGCTAAGATTCTCTTTGCGTATAAAGGGTTTTTTTTAAATAATGTACTACTTGTGTGTGTGTGTGAGAAATAAATTCCATGGAGAATGTTATGAATAAGTTGTTCATAAATATACAATAAAAATACATTCTCATATTATTATATGTTCAAAGTTCTAGTCATTTTTCTTGCTAGCTATAAAATGTATTAGCTAATAAGGAATAAAAAAAAGTATATATTATTTAAAATAAAATTCAATTTACATCATTTAGTAGCTTTTACATACTAAATAAATATTTCCATTTATTTTATATGCCTCACATAAGTTAAAGGCAAGAAAAAACAAGTAAAAATTGAATTTAATATTCAAAAATAATAAATAAAATGTGACTAAAGTATTAATTATGAATAAGGACTTTATTTTTAGTTAATTTTTAATATCTTACTAAAACAATGTAAATAAATAATTTGTTTAAATCTAGGGGAAATTATTTTGTGTATGAATTTTACATTTCAGCAATAAAATAATAGAATCAATAAACAAAATTCGTGTTGAAGACTTTATAACACAAAATGAAGTTATAAAACATGCATGATGCTTCTACTTTATTTTATTGTTTGACAACAGTAGTAAATAAACAAAAAATTTCTGTATTTACTTATAAATACTACATTTTTTATTCTTCAAATAAAATTTAAACGGTTGTTTCTTAAGAACATCACATGAATTATAACCTTACTACAAGCTATGGGCTAACATGAATGCTATTGCAGTGAATTTCAAATTCCTTGTAAAAATACAATTTTATTTTGTTTAATAATAAAATAATGCTACAAGTAAATGCAAATTATTCAAAACATATATATTAAAACATTCTTTTACAAAATCTTGAAGAATATTACTTTTATCTGTCAAATCCTCAAATGTCAGAATTTGAAAGGAAAAAATCAGTTAAACTGAAACGACAGAAAATATTACTGTATTACTTTAACCAGCCAGATTCTAATTAAATATCGGTTTTAATCTTTACATACATGAATAAAGATTAATAATGATTATTCTGTTAAATTTTCTGAAAACACCATTCAAAAGCAACAAATTTACATGCAATATTAAAAAATATATGTGTAATTCATAAAATTTTATGAAATAGAATGAAAAAAATTACTTCCTAATAAATAGATATGTTTCATACATTACAGTTCTCTAAAAATATACAAATTCATTATTTCTTCTTAGAAACTTGCTTTCTACTTGTCAAAAATATTAAATCCCTTTGATATGAATCTTTATTTGATGCTTAAATTTTGTTTTATTTCCTTTTTTTACTATTTATTAATCTATTTTAGTATTTTCAATTTCGTTTTGATAAGCTATGCTATTGAAAATTCAATATGTAACAGGTATAAGGTAAAAAAG
>BMAO01039524.1:0-60408 GCA_019973975.1 Trichonephila clavata
ACGGGAGTACCAAGGGGAACGGACAAGTTGAAAGAATCCATGGAGTGCTGATTCCAGTGTTGACGAAGATGTCCATTCAAGACCCGACTAAGTGGTTCAAGCATGTCGATTCACTACAACGTGTATTGAACAGTGTACCTTCACGCAGTACAAATATTCGCCATTTGAATTACTAATAGGAATCAAGATGAAGAATCCTGAAGACGTCATGATAAGAAATTTGCTTGAAGAAGAGAGTCAAAATCAACTATGTCAACATCGTGTAAACCTTAGAAGAGAAGCAAAGCAAAACATTTTTGAAGATACAAGAGGAAAACAGGAGAACTTACAATCGAAAGCGGAAAAAAGCTCACCAGTATAAGCAAGGAGAGTTGGTAGCAATCATGAGGACTCAGTTTGGAAACAAATTGAAACTGCGACCAAAGTATTTTGGACCATACCAAGTGACTAGAGTAAAACTCCATGACGATATGATGTTGCTAAAATTGGAGACCATGAGGGGCCAAATGTAACGTCCGATCAGCAGACCAGATGAAGCCTTGGTCTAAGCATTAATAAAGAAGAACGAACGTGTATAAAATATTTGTGTAACTGTATACTAATCTATGTTCTTTTTTTTGTTTTTTTTTTAGTTTGTATATTTCAGATCCTTAGTGCGTGAGCAGTGAGGATACTGCCTGTAGGATGCCCGAGAAGTTGTGGGATTTCCCATAGACGGCACTATAGAGGGCGCTGTCGACGCGAGCCACCAGCGAGCGAACGGACTAGAGAGGGATTAGCGAGCGAGAGGTCTCGACGAGGAGGTCAGAGCCAACGCTGCTAAGAAAAAAAGGAAAGCAACCGGGATCTAACTGGCCGTGTAGGGACCAAGTGGCCTGATGCTGGAAGAACAGTCACGTGAAGGTGACACATCCATCATCTGAATGCCATACACCGTTGTGAACCGTGGTGTGATAATTGTTAAGTGAAGAGACTGAGAAACTATTGTTTAATACGAGAAGAAGAAATTGTCGAAACGCTGTCAATAATATATCTGTATAGTAGAGTGTAGTAATGTAATTGTCCAATTAAACGTGTATTTTAGTTTAAAACAGTTATATTTTACTCTGAATCTCGTGTATAAACCAATATATAATTATGAATCATTTCAAGTATTAACTACCAATTTAAAATATTTTTGTTTTTTATTTAAGCTTTCTAAGCCATTGAACGATACTTCATGAACATTAATATTTATTAAATAAACAACAGAACACTCTACCCCAAAAGTTTTGAAAATGATAATATCTCGCAGTGTGCGTGTGAATGTGTGAATAGACAAAATCGGAACGAACAGTAATAAACTAGGAGAATTCATTACTCTAAAAATAGCAATAAATAGAAAATAAAATGAAATGTAACTAAACAATGAAAATACAATGCCTGCATAGAAAAAAAAACGCACCCCAAAATTTCAGAAAGATTTTTTTTTTTACGCAAATGTATGAAAATATGTTATACTTAATGTGTATGGTAGATATTTTACTTAAACTTATTAGATGAAATAAACGATTTTCCATTGGAAGTACCAGCTTTTGTACAGTTTAAGTCTACTTCATATAATGCTTTTCTATAGCCTTTTTCAAATGATTCAAGCCTCAGTTTCAAAAACTTTCCTTACGAAATGCTTCATACATTTTTAATGGATTGAAAGCAGAATAAATGAAAACAGCATCATTATTTCAATTCTATAATAAACAACTTAAGAGTAAACATTGTTAATCAATTTTTTAGAGTCTATATATAATGTCCGAATTTTTGAAGTCCACATAAGAAAGCTGAAAAGTCTTGGTTGTACGTGTCTTTCCTTATCAACAGAAACATTGTATTGACCAACAATTCCCTATTTAAAAAAATCTATTTCAAAGACTGTTCGCAGGACTTGCTAGTTTCATCCACCTTATAGCATTTGGATATTTTTTTTTAAAATTGACACAACGTAATGTCGCAGGTAGCTTGATCTAACAAAGAAAGTGTACCAAACTGAGAATGGAGACAAATAACGTATTGAGAAATAAAGAATTCCATGAAAAACAAACTACTTATAAACATCGTCAGTATTTATGGTACCGGGCAATGCAAAAAGTGCTACAAAAAATAATATAATATCATATACAGCTTAACAGTGGAATGTTAAGTTTTGATCACTACATTTACTGCTTTGGCGAAGAATTTCACCCTATTTAAGGTATCCGACTACACTAAAATTGTGAATTTTGCTAAAAATTGTAATTTTTTTTGTTTTTATTTTATTAGCTTTATAAAAATACCAAGTTTATCATTTCCCGTTCACTACAACAAAAATAAAAGTGTTTAAGCAAAAGCAAATGCCATTACTTAAAGCAAGATGTTATACTTCAAAACGCATTTTACTCGAAATGTGTTTTTTCGAAAATACTCAAACGGGGCCAGCGATTGCTCAAAAAGTTTTGAAATTATTAATTGAAATTTTTTCTGTAAGTTCTGTATAATAGTAGAATTGTTTTAACCTTCAGATTTATCAATCACTGTTTTATTACAAAATTTACAGTCCCTTATGTGAATATAATCACTGTTTTGTTAAGCAATATCATATAATAACTGAGATAAAGTGCTCTAGTTTTTGTAAAAAAGAAAATATACTTATTCTGAAAGTTATTTAAAAATGAATAATATAGCCACACATTAGATTGAAGAAATTGAAAATTTGCTTATAAACCTTTGGTACAGAATGGACCGCGTTTATGCTATTTTTTGTCAATTTTACCTATTTTTTCCAATTTTAGTAATAATAATTTCTTTTTCTCTTCTTAATTTTAACAGATTTTTCTTAAAATGCACTAAGCAAATCTAAAAATAACAACAACAAAAATCCCATATCTCCCTTTTTTTTAAAAAAAAAAAGTTGTCGCAACCAGTCGGATACCTTAAAATGATCGCTATTTTCAAAGACTAATATTCCATACCTCATGTGGTATGTGTGATTCCCTGTGATTTGCTTGCGATTACATTTCGAACATCTTTTATCACCTCTACTGGCAATTTTTGCGTCCTCTGCCTGGGAAAAATGTCAGTCACTTTGTTTCCTAGAATTTCCTGACCATTCCTTTCAGAATATAAAGCGATAGAGGTCCCTAATGCAGCTTTTGTCGATTGCTAAGCTCACGAAAAGCTGTGGTTGGTTAAGATAATGCCAATTAATTACCAAAGGATATTTTCCAATAATCCATTATCTTTTAATGCCAGTCACATATTTCTTTGAGCTTTCTCACTTCACCTGAAAATTATATTCTTTGGAGCTTATTACATGCTTTAATAGCTTAAATTACTGGCCCAGTTGTTGGATAGGAGAGCAGAAAGTTGCCTTTTACTTTCATATCATTGTATCCTGATGATTCTCGGTTTGATAAGCTACAACTGATACAGATAAGCGACATCATTACTACTCCTATCGGTAATTTTTGAAATATTTTTCTTCCTTTTGCGGTATTTTGCTTCCCAAGTCACTATAAGTCTCCCTACCAAATTTGATGGGATTATGGATGTCAGGTAGAGCTACGGGTGGTTCTGAATAGTGTCAGTTTGAAAAAAATCACTCAAAAATTATTCTGACCTGAACCTTTCAAATAATACTGAACACTTCTTCGAACAAGCCTTCGCAGACGATCTCGTAGTCTTTTTCAGTCTTTCCAGAAAATTGCTGGAAAATAGCATCAACATTGTCTTAAATCTAACTAATACTAAATTATCTGAGTTTAATCTAAATATTGGTATCTCTATAAGACCTTATCAGTTGTTTTCAGGTGTCAGCTGATTCACTGCCATTTTTCGCGTTGTTGCTCAGGCTTGGGAGAAAACCCTATTTCACAATTGCTTCAACCCACATTCACGATTCTAAATTTCATAAAAGTCTTGAGATCTACATTGATCTTTTTTTTTATCTCGGACTCTTAACCATAACACTAGGAGAAAAAGTTCATGTATACTCCCATTTCAATTGTGTAGCAAAAAGTTACAGGAGGCAACATTTTTCTCTGATGAAACTCAGGTATGTGGGTGCGAATTAATTATCACCTATAGAACAGGTGTGTGAGATAAGTCTTTGATCTTCTCCCACTTCCAAAGGATTTATCTCTAAAAATCAAAAAGGCTTAAAACACCACCCCCATTAGTGCCTTTAATATTCTTTCTGGGATAACCTCTACTCATATTACTCTATTCCTCCACCTTTTTTTAGTTCTGTATAAATTCAGTACAACAGACATCTTCCCAGACTTCAATCTATTTCTAAATTGAAATCCAACATTCCTCTTCATACTTTCTTTCTGAATTTGATCTTCCTCTTTTAATATATACAAAGGCCTGTCAGAGTGAGAAGTTTACACTGATGTCTCAAAAATCGATTCCGAGGCAGCAGTGTGCATTTTCTAACAGGTCACACTATGTAAATCCTATTTTTTTTAACATTAATTGCTTTTTATTTCAAGTCGATTGTTTCTGCTATCGGTATCTCTGTTTATTGGGCAATTAACCATAATATCAAAATTCATACTTATACTGGAAACCTGTAGTTTTTTCAAATTATACTGGGTTTAGAATCATAATAATAGCCTTTTTAGTGACTTTGCTATTTTTTGTACAAAATAAATTTTTGGATGTGAGGTCTTTACTGCTCCAGCTCTCGACTCATTTCAAATTATTTTCATATTTTTTTTTTTTAAAAATTCAAAAATTCTTTATGGGCATTTTGCTGTAAATGATTGTCAATGGGGCAAATGGTTAAACTTCTTATTAGAAATCCCACTATTAAATTTTCTGTCTCTATTTAGAGGCTGTTACGTTTTTCTTATCAACCATGGCCCTTTTACTGTTTATTTCTATATATTCTTCTTCCATTCCTAACTGTTTATATACACTCTAAAACAAACAAGCAAAAAAGAAACGACGACCAAGAATGAGTTGTCCGATAAAGACAGAAATTGGTGGGTAGAAAGGCTACGTACGGAATAGAAAGTAATTAAAATTTCAGAAAAATTTAAGGATTTATTTCAGAGTTACATAGTTACAAAGTAACGAGCTCAATAAGGTGTTGACCCACCTCTAGCCTGGATGCAAGCTGCCACACGATGTGGCATAGAGTAAGAAAAGCACCCTAACGGCCTCCTGAGGTATTTCTTGCCAAATTTGCTCCAATTGTCGGGACATGTTATCATTATTCCCCGGTAGATGTAGTCGCCTTCCCATCATATCCAAGTCATGCCCGATTGGAGAGAGATCTGGCAATCTGGTTGGCCAGGGAAGTGTTTTATAAGCTGTAAGACAGTTCATAGTAATATATGCCGTATGTGGTCTGGCATTTTTTTTTTGCTGAAAAATAAGGCCAGGGATAATGCAAAAGGAACGGTAGCAAAACATTTCGCGGACTTTCTTCGGCGTACTACTGTGCGGTGAGAGTGCCTCTAATGTCAACCAAAGAGATCCAGATGTCGAAGGAAATGGCACCCCAGTCCATAACTCTTGGCTGAAAACCTGTGTGGCGTGCAATAGTGAAAGCAGGATCTGTACGCTGTCCTGGGTGTCTCCAGACACGTCTTCGATGATCGTCAGGACACAGTTGCAAGCGGAATTCATCGCTAAACATTATTCGTCCCCAGTTAGCATGATTCCAACCTGATCGAACCAAGTACCACTGTAATATGGCTTGAGAGTATGCAGAGGAGGCGTAGTGGTCCGTACGAGCGTAAATTTCACTCTATCATCGGTGTGTGAATGGTCATGGGTAATACTTGGGTACGGGTCGTGCGTCTGATGGTTGATAACGATGAATCAGGCAATGTGACAGCTGATCTGACAATAAATCTGTCTTATCGATTTGCTGTGGCCCTAGGGTGACCACTACCATCATGATGCTGAAACTTGCCATTGTCCACCCATTCTTGACAGCATCGTCTAACGACCGATCGCTTCGACCGATATGATGAACAATTCTCCGATTTGTCCAACCTGCCTCTTTCAATCCAATGATACGACCTCTTTCAAACTCTAATGAGCTCGATTCCGGCGGCAAGGCATTTTTTCAGTCGTTTAAAGGCATCCTAAATCGCAATGCAGCAGAAATTTTGACGAGAGGCTCCGATGCGCTGTAGCTCCCTCTATTCATTCATTGAACACCAAATTCGAATCATTTTCACGTTCGGTACAAATGTCTTTGCATACGAAATTTCATTACAATCAGAAGACTCCTTAATTCGTCGTTGTTTTTTTTTTAAGTTTTAGAGTGTAGTTCTCACAATGTAACGATCTCTGAGAGAGTGCCCCTATAAATGTCCTATCTTACCAAATACAGTCTTGTAAAACCTCTTAATGCGCAACAAAAGTACTAAATATCTCACTATACACTGAAATTGACGATCTCTAGTTATATGTCAAAAACTAAAGCTCTGTTTTTTTTTAAAAAGTATTTTAATTAACAATTATTTAGTTGTTTTTATTTACGTTGGTATCTTCTTTTTTATGAAAGTGAAATATTTTAAAACATGACGGGAATTCTTTAGCGTACCTAAAAGTTTTAGAGGTCTTTGCTTACTAGTTTGATAGTCGACTTAATCGTTAGAAAATCTGTATTTGAATGATAGAAGGATTGTTAAGTATTTTACCTTAAGACTGAAAAAATATTTTTACAAAATAGATCAGAGTAAAAAAATTTAAAGAAAAAACGTCTCAATAAGTTGTGTAGATAATTTAAAATTTGTAAATAACTTGCTTACTCAACATAAACTTGTTTGCAATTCATTCAGCAGGCACAAACAGAGCTTATCATTTTCATTGTAATAATATTACATAAGCAAAGGAAAGAAAAGATATATGGGAATGGGGAATACAGTAATATTTTTCTCAAACACAGAATTAATCAAATTGAATTATCTATGTATTATTGCTAATTAAAATTATAAGAGATAAAATGTTCTATATTTATCTTGGATAAACATGAGGTATTTTATGTTTTGTTTAGCTTGTTTCGTTTTGCGGGAGTTAAAAATCATGAAGGAATTACAAATGTATATTCCAACAACAAAGCGTGAAATGTTCCCTTCTTTTTGTGAACACCAAACATTCGTAAATAGTTTTATTTCATTTTATGAGAAATAAAGATATGTGTTTTAGGAACATGGCATTGCTTCGGAAAGTCGAAAACTGAGTTAACTCGAGAGATTCTATTACCTTCATATTGACAATTAATTTAATAAAGCTTCTACTTAATTAGGCTTTATTCATTTTTTCAATGAATCTTTTCTTAATCATTTCATATTGAAGATAAAAGACTTCACTGGTTTTAGGGAACCCCGAACACACGCCACACATTTCTTTTCTTTCCAAATATTTATTCGCAAATAAGTTCGAATAAATGATGACTGTTGAACAAGACAATGATTTTTTTTAAATCTCAAGGTGGAATGCTATTCGAGTGACATATTTACTCCCTGTAAACGGGGAGGAATACTCGTTTATATGGACTGACACATTCAATTGTGTTTTACAAAAGAAATTGTTTCTCTTTAAAAAGAACAGCCGAATGTAATCAAAACATGTATCGTATATCGTCTTCTGTCTGTGCCCAACTTTCGATTTTGCTTATTGCCACTGCATTGAAAAATAAGTGAAATTTTTACGAAGTGTATAAGATCCTGCCTGTACATAAAAGAGAAAAAAATAGAAATATTTTAGAAATAAAAAAGAAAATCGGTATTTTTGGAATCCTTTTAAGGAAAGACATTTTTTATTCATTTGTTATTCTAGAGGAAAAAGGAAAATGAAAAAAATGTTTTTATAAGTAGTGATATTTTTTTTCTGTCTCTGAAAGCTCTTTTTTTACTCCTGAAATGTCGAGATCATCTAAAATATTTGCATATTTTAGCTATACTTAGACGGATTTCGTTTTTTCTATCTTGTGTAATGGATGAAGAAATTATGTATTAAATGAAAAAAATGTGTTCTTTTTTAAGTGTTAAACATCATTTTCTGTTTTCCATCTGTTAGAATTGCTAATATGCAAAACAACAGAAAATTTATTTTAAGCCTACAAACTGAAATTATATACACAAAACATTCATGAATTTTATATTTCATCAAATCTTATGCATCCCCAAAAAGCGTATTGGCTGCTAAACAATATAACAAAATTTAATAAAATGTGATTAATACAAGAAAATGCTTAGAATTATTATTTTAAGAGCTTAAATTTCAAGGAGTAATTTATATTCAATTTTCTGTACATATATTTGTTCTTTGATTTTAAAAATAAAAATGTAAGGAAATAAATAAAAACATTAGATGTGAATCAAGCGACTATGTTATTCTATAGCGAAATGAATCTCAGTAATTTATATAGTAGAACATCTATGAAAAGGAAATATAATATAAATTGAAATCAAATTATAACGGATTTTCTAACCACATATGACGTAAAATTTAATGAATCATTCATAAGCGGGGAAATACCGAGCATTTTCATAGGAAATAAATAATCTCCAATAATGAAATAATTGCAAAAGTAAGCTTAATTCTAAATATATTCTATTTCTTATATTGTACAAAGCTGCTAAGAAATTAATCCCTCTTTTCTGTTGCAAAAAATCGCTATAATAAGAAGCAAAATATTTTCATAATTATGTATATAATACTTCATTATATTAATCAGTTGAAGCTTTAAACTCTCTTAAAACAATATTTATTCTAAAAAAAGAAACTAATATTAAAAATAGGTCTTCTCCGGATATAATCTATGCATATAGAAAATTCTTTTATAGAAAATTATGCAGAAAAAATTAAGTACACAGATAGCTAAAATTAAGTGTACCTTCATCAAAACTTGATTATTTCCTGAGAACCACGACAGATTTTAATAGAATTAAGTGTGTGTATATGTTTATGTGTATAAATATGTGTATTGTTATTAAATATGTGTAATGTTGCAAAGTAAACAAGAGGTCATTATGGCGGAATCTTCAAAGGAAAACACTGGCCTACGTGGGACTGTCTTTCCAGATATGATGCAGATGATGGTATGCTCAATTCATACAAAAAATAACGTGCAGAATTGATGATACATTCTCCACGGCTTTTAAAGACCATGAGCTAAGGAAAATCACAGATTGGTCATAAGATTGAACAAAACAAGCTTGATAAGGAACATAGCCCCCGTTTACAAATTTAGAGCTTTCAAAGTGGAGATTAAAAAATAAATGAAACAATTTGAGTTCTTTTGTAATAAGTTATTGTAGAAAAAGTAGCTACTAAATTTTCTCGTTTTTGGATAATTCTGTTCGAGGTATATCTTCTAAGATTATCACAAGTAAGCTCTGTAAGAGAAATGCCTAGAAATCTAACTAATTAACCCTGATTTCTCAAGGAAACTGAGCTCATTCAACGAGCTTAGAACTATCACACACAAACCGATTTCTCGGAGCTAAACTGCTAAAACTTCAAATGAAGGGGATACAATAAGAGTCAGACAACCAACTGTATTCATTTTCCATGTATATACATCACGATTAGTACAGCTTCCCAACTGGTATCTGCGTGCATATGTGTTATCTTGATTAATTGAAAAAGGCAGTCACACCGTGATCATGTTATCAATTTATTATATTATATTAAGTTAGACTAATCGTTGGGTTCTCCAAACCATGATTAATATACACGCTCATGCTGCAGGTCATAGGTAGCAAAAGGGTATTCTCAGGGGTCTGTTAATGGCGGGCTAAAAATGAAAGTTATGTTAATCGAGAGGTTAAGTTGAGATATATTTTATTGAGATGTTCCAAACTTATATATTCATATACAAATACACTCTTTCCTCCCCTATTTTTGTTATATATATATATATATATATATATATATCAGGTGTTGGCAGACATTTCCAGGGTACGGGCTATTTCTAATTTTTTTACAAGGTGTTGCAGTCTACTGAGCAGCATAGGTGTACGAGGTAAGAAAAAATACAACATTTATTATAACTTTATAATAAATGCGGATTTTTCTTTTATGTTCTTACTATGAAACTAAATTTTTTTTTAAAAAAACTCACACTATTAAAATCCGTTTAAAGCAAAACGCAAGATACAAACATAATAATCGCCATAAATATAATATCTAATGATTAATTATCAAACAATACAAAACATATAAAAAAATAAAACATTTTTATCTAAATGTGATCATAGTTATAGCCAGTATAAAATTTAGTCTGCATATTCTTAGCCACAATCTTGAATATTCCAGTATATAATTGCTAACTGCCAATCATCCAGGGGTCACCCAAAAATGTATTGGTGATCCACTGGTCGATCGCGATCTACAATACCCACTCTTAAAATATTGTACACATAAAAAAAGAACGAATAGATGATGAAAACAAGGTACATAAACCAAAATTATCATGAAAAACATATAAAACAAAGAAATGAAAAACAATTCACTCAAAGAAACTCAAAAAGTAGCTCAGATAGTCAAAAAGTGGAAAGAATTGAACCTAGTGGGCTAGTTAACCCCACTGAATAAGTGGGTTTAAACTAGCTTGATTGCAGCAATCTCTCCCTTTTGCGACTCGGTATGAAAACTAAATAAAAGATATATAAAAAATCTAAATTGTAAGAGAGTACATTAAATAAAAACTCACAAAATTGTTATAAAAAGGCAACCCACTTTAATTCTAAAGCCCAACATAAAATACTAAAGAAGAATCATAAAAAAGAATTCCTTAAAAAAGAATCTTCAAAAAATTCTACTCAGGGCTTTTCCAAGTAAGTAAAACGTCCTGAAATGAATGGAAAGCTACTATTCATTTAGATAAACATCCAAATTATATATAAACACATCCTCTAAACCAGCATACAAAGATAGATGTTGAAAGAGATGTCATTCAAACTTGATAGGCTATAATTTGGTTCGTTGTCACAAATGTAGAAATTTTTAAATGCATAAGATTTTTAAAAATGTGTGGAAAAAATGTAAACTTTGAGTAAAGTGTTGCAATATAATCTTCACAGCAAGTCCACTAACATGTTGACTTTCATATCCTAGTGTTCTGTGGTGGTTTTTGAATATGGAGTTACAAGCTGATTATTGTATTTATGATGAACATGTATCCTTAAGAGGTTTATGTGGGTATTCATCACCCAACCGGTATTAGAAGAAATTCTTAATATCGTTGAAATTATCTATTTTTTGCGTAGTTTAGGAATTATTTCGAAGTAAAAAACTCAAAATAATATTCCTATAAGTTGATAAATGCAAGTTGCTGTTCTATATAGGAATTTTAATTGCATAGAATTTAAAAGAATCTCTTTAATCAAAAATGTTATTCGCTTATTTTTAATGAGATCCAAGTCTTAATCCAAGAATTCAACCATATTAGAGTTAAGATTAGTTTTTAAGAAGTTAAGATAGTCACACAGGGCAAAAAGCAATATTTGGTCTTAATTAACTATGTTTACCAAAATTTATTTGACCATCAATGTAACGGTATTCTCTCGTTGGTAAGGTGTGGGTATTAGGAGAGGGAAATGCCAGCTCAGGTGCTTCGGCGTCACTTTATCATTATTCAAAATTACGAGGTCCTATAATCCTCGTGCAGCTTTATAGTGCAACGTTAGTATAGCTCCTTTTACTTATCTCAAATGTTAGAGGAAAATTTAACAAAAGGTTATTGGTAAATTTTCGAAATATTTATTAATAAATATTTCCACAAAATTAGTATTGAGAACACATTCTTTATAAATAAATATTTAATAATTTATTTGTCTTAGGATATAACTTCAAAAAGTCTGCCCCACTGGAACGGATTTCTGTTATCTCTCTCTGTGTCACACTCACACACGCAAAAAAAAAACTGAATATTTGATTTTTGAGCAGTACTGTTGCAAAAATGCCAGAAATACTTAGTTGATTAAGCAATATAAACGGATTGAAACTGTCAACATTTCTGAGAGAGGAAAAGTAAAATGCTTCATTGATTTGACAAAGATAAAATTATTGAGAGAGATATTGAAAATTCGTGTCAAAGAATTTAAATTCTTTGACATTTAACATACAAAACATTTGGCATGTTTCAGTTGTAAAAAAAATGCTATATTCAAGGGTATAAAACTACATACGTTATTATGTAAACATGGTTTTTATTCGGAAGTATATTAGAGTTATCTTAGCATGTAAACTGTGCCTATTTTTAATTATAGTGTGTATACTCACGTCTACCACACAGGTTTTAATGGGTCCTTTTTTACAACTTATCCTCTTGTTAACGTTTTTTTTTTCAAATTATAAAAACTTTTTATCTTTCAAAATAGCTTTCTCATTTTTACTTAGTTAACTAAAAACTACATCTTTAAGCTTAACTTCTAAAAATATAGGATTCTTAATGTTGTAGAATGTCAAAATGTTAACCTCTCTTCAAAAATCTGTGCATAAATTTAGAACGGATCTATACGCGTCTATGACTAATCCTTTGGGGACTCTTCTGGGAAAATAGTTTTACCAACCAACTTTCACTGAAGAAAGGAAACGTGATTATGCAAATTAAGTATATTATATAAATTCTGTATTCGAGTTTTGAGAGTTAGTCGGAGAGTGGAGGATCGTGAATTTATTAAGTGTAAATCTGAGTTTATCAATTGAAGAATTCTAACAGAGGATCACTCGACGGTGATTAAATCCGGATAAGGATTGCATTCAAGGCCTCAACTGTAGGACTCGACTTCATAAAAGTACAGGTATCGTGATCCTTATTTAAATACAAGTTAGCTTATTATTACGTGATGTAATTTATATTGATCTTGTATAAGTTATCCTGGAATCAGTTGAGGTTCCGTAATTTTATCCCCCAGGCTAACGGGTCTCACCTTCACGCTCTACATACTGATCAAATTTCTTTATTGGATTATTATTGTGCTTGCTTGGTACTTTGTGTCAATAAAATAATTAGAGTGAATCATGTCGACTGATTATTTAGTTCTTCCCACACTTCTAGCCAAATCCGCAGGTAGACAAGGGGGATCAGAGGAAAGCAGGAACCGACAAGCATTACAAAGTTTATAAAGAAAAAAAATTGCTAAGTCTTTTCTTTACTTGCCATGTTGAATTTTTAAGCTTAATGTTAATCCAAAGTAAAGTTTTTATTGCAGATCTCGAATATCTACTACTGCTTTTATTGGATTACAACAAAATCCATTTAAAAATCTTGAAATGCTAATTATTTTTCATTTTTGAAGTTATCTTTATATCTGCTTTATCAAAGCGTCCTTTTTTTACAATTTCGTAAAATCATTTAAAAATAACCTGAAATAAAAAAAAATATAAGTTAAGCAGAAATCCTTGTAATTTATTACTACTTCGGACATATTATATTACATTCAAATAATTGTAATTGTAGAGATCTTACAGAAATAATTTAAATGTCATAGTTTTTACAATAGATCCATTATTTCAGGATTACTGTAGACCAGTGCTTCTCAAGGTTTCAATATTCGCGACCCAATATTCAATCATAATTTTCAACGCGCCCCCTTCATACAATAACAATGTATTGAATTCAATAATAATATACTTTGACGCAAAGCTACGCGGTACAACTTTAATCTCTTCAGTGCCACCGTCGTATATAAACGTCTCGCTCAACTAAAGCGTTAATTTCCAAGGACGTATTTATACGTCTTTCAGAAGCACTTTCGTCTATGCACTTCTATCCATAAACATATTCCGAAGGCTTTGGAATGCAATAAAAGGACCTTGACAATATTTGCGAAGAATTTACTTATTTCAGATATTTTGCTTCTTCCCCATCCCGCATTTCATCACATGCGTGTGCCTACGTGGAAAACGGTCGGCATTGAAAAGCGACTTTTAATCGGCAGTTAAGGTATTAATTATAAACTGTACAAATTAACAAGATAAGAGTACAATTTTTAATATAATTTTATATACGATAATCCCATGGGGCATTGGTAATTAATAAACTTGTTCTTAACTTGGTATTGTTAGATTAATTATAAAATACGATGTGTAGCACTGATGCATTTATAAGTGTAAGTATGTATTTTATTTTTTGTTACGTCAGAATGTATTTTGTTTGTTTAATTTCAGTGAATTAATATATTTTTTAAATAATATTTTGTTTTCGACTTTTCAATATGCTCGTGCCCCCTCATAGAGTTTTCACTCCCCCAAGGGGGGTGCGCCCCACAGTTTGAGAACCGCTGCTGTAGACGGAAGCCTTGCATGATGTTTTAATAAAGATTAATTCTGATAACGCGTATCATCCTACGCAATAATACAATTACATCCAAGACGATTTATTCAGGACATCTTTACTGATATGAACAGATTTTTGAATTAAGGCAGTGCTTTTTTTTTTATCAAACTTTCTATACTCGAGACCCAATTTTCAATTATGATTTTCATCACGTCCCCCTCTATATAATAACAATGTATTGAATTCAATAACAAAATACTTTGACGAAAGGCAAAGGGGTCAAACTCAAAGGCTGGCTTTGCCCGAATAAACATGGTTTAACTTAAGATGGGTCGCAAAAAAAAAAATCAACTGTCATTGAAACGTAGATTTATTTCGAAAAATGCATTATAATAAACATATATGAAAGAACAAGAGAAAGTTAATATTTACGTTTCTTACTACTTTGATATTTTATTGCATGTTATTGTGTGCCAATATACTGGGTGAGCCGCAAAAATGCTCGCTGTTTACCGCGAGTTTAACACCCCTGAGACGTAAAGCTACACCACGACTTTAATTATAAACCATACAAATTATCAAGATAAAGATTAAATTTTGTATATAACTTTATGACATGCCCATAGGGTTACTGGTAATTATTAAACTTGTTCTCAATTTAGTACTGTTAAATTAATTATGAAACATATTGTGCGGGGTTTGATACATTTATATCAGTTTTATCATGTTTCATATCAGTGTAAATATGTATTTTATTTTTTATTCTGTCAGAATGTATTTTGTTTTTTGCTTCCTTTCGATAAATTGATAATTTTTTTAAAAAAAAAATAGTCTTTTGTTTTCGACTTTTCGATATACCTCCGTTCTTTTTTTAAGGGAGGCATGCCCCAAAGTTTGAGAAGCACTGTATTAAAGGTGTGATGCCTGTCCGTTCCTGCTTCCCTCTGAAACCCCTTGACTATCTGCAGAACCGGCTAGGTGTGTGGGAGAAACTGAATAATCAACAGATATGATTTCAATCTAACTATTTTATTGCTACCAAAATATCAAGCAGACACAATAACAATCTAATTAAGATAACAGATCAGATAGTAGAGCTCGGAGGTGAGACTCAAGAGCCTGGGGAAAATAATACTGACCCTCAACTGTTTCCACAATAGCTTAAACACGCTCAATATAAAATACGTCGCACACTAATAAGCTAAGCTTCTATTTAAACAAGGATCACAATACCTGTACTTTTATGAAGTTGAGTCCTCCAGTCGAGGCATTGAATACGATCCTTATCCGGATTAATCACCGTCGAGTGATCCTCTCTTAGAATTCTTCAATTGATAAACTCCGATTTGCACCTAATAATTCCACGATCCTTCACTCTTCAACTAACCAACTAACTTGTCAATTAGCTTGCCAACTCTTCAAACTGAATACAGAATTTATATAACATACTTCATTTGCATGATCACGCTTCCTTACTCGGTGAAAGTTCGTTGAAATAAATATTTTTCTAAAAGAGTCATGAAGGGATTAGTAGAGTCGCGTATAAATCCGTCACAAAGGGGGGGGGGGAATAAGATGTCTGATATTAAACTCAAAATTTGTCCTAGAAGAAAAACAATTATTATAATTAGTATTACAACAAAAAAAATGATTCAGTAAAATATTTTGAAACAAAAACAAAAAAACTTAATGAAAAATCCAACCGAAGGTTAAATATGTTGATATGATAGATGGAAATTTTAAGACTAAAATAAATTATGAATATTGATATATTTTTTTAACAAATAATCAGACAATTATATTTTGGAAAAATATATTTAGATAATCCTTTTAAATTAATGTATGCATATTCTCTCTCTCTGTGTGTATATATAAATATTATTTTCAAAACTATTTACTATTTCTGTGATGGTATAAACTATTCTAAGTAAATTTTAGGAATGTAAGTATACTCACACACACACTCTCTAACAATATACTAGATGTGTTCTGAGTATTAGTTCAGGTTTCAAATGTAGTTATGATCACAAAGAATTTATGTTTGAACACGCTTTAAATTGTAATGCGAAATATTTCATTTTCCTTCTGACAATCTGCACATTATTTAATTTATGTTATTTTTTTAATATTAGTATATTTGATATAAAATATTGCATATTATTCTTTATATATTACATATTGCCTGGAATTTTACATTACAAATTAAGTTGCAGATTTTCACTAAAACTGTACATGTATCATTCTGAGAAATACTTAAATAGTTAAGTTATTAATTTTAAGAAACTATATTTATTCAAGAAACTATTATTTGTGTAAATAATTATGAGAAATGAAGTGTTCTTTAAAGGAGTATTTGAATGTATATTTGTTAAAGAGTATTCAAAACCCAACTATAAGAAACAAGTTTTCAAAATAATTTTTAAAAGCAAAACAGGAATAAATTTTAGTTATCCTTAGGAATACTCCGAAAAAATAACTTTGACAATTAAAATAGCCGTACCAGTTTTAAAAAATAGCTTTCTTTACAACAATGTACAAATACATTTTTATCTCCTTCAACACACTTCCCTTCCCTATCAATGCATAGATGCTGACATTTTCCATCTTTCAAAGCAGTGCTGCTGCTCATTAGGTGTCATCATCTTCAGTAAGTGTGCCGTTTTTACCTTCACCTATCCTACAGACTGAAAATGTGTTCCCATCATTACATTTTTCACTTTAAGAAAAAGGTAGAAGTCATATGGGGCAAAATCTGGTGAGTACGATGAATGCTGGAGCACAGTAATGCGTTTGTTTATCAAGAACTGTTTTACAGAGAGCGAGCGCATTGTGCACCGAGACTTGTCTTGGTGCAACATCCACCAATTGTTGCTCTACAGATCTTGTCTTTTCTTCCTCACTCTTTCTCTAAACTTTCTTAGGATCTCAATGTAATACTGCAGTTTTATTGTTTGACCTCTAGGTACCCATTCAAATATGATGATACAATTGATAACCAACAAAAACTATGAGAATCGCCAATTATTTTTGTCACAGAACGACAAGAACTTGCATCACCTTCAGCAACCTCCCCATCTTCAAAAATTGTTTGTTCAATTCAAAAATTTGACTATTTGACGTGCATTCATCTCGAAACACTCCTTTAGAAATTCAAAACATTCAGGTGGAATTATTGTTTTTTAATTTTACGATAAATTTCAAATTAATGATCAGCTTGATTTTTACATTGATCATGTTCTCGTCACTTCGACACAACAACGTCTTTCACAAACAGCGACAAAAAAACAAACTGAACTGATAGAAGGATGGAATAACGTATCACCACCACTAAAAAGATCAAAGTCAACAATATCCCATTTGCAATCCTTCACACCAAGCCTAACTGCTTGGGCATGCATGCCCAGTCCAGGTATTTAATTTTCACACCTTGTGTAAGTAAGATCTTTCTTTTCTTCAGAAGACGTAGTTTTAAAAATTATTCATTTATGTTGCTGTTGCTTATGCCACCTGTCTGACGTAGTCAGATCGAGGCCCACGAAATTCATAATGGCAACGGGCTAGAGATACGTCTGTAATTAGCATAAGCTTTGAGCCCATGAAGGTTACAGCACGATTTTGCTCACGATAGATTGCGACACCATTCAGATCCACAGATTTAACGAGTACGTTTTCCGTTTGTACTCGACGAGTATTTGGTGGCATCGGGCATCGAACCCAGGCCTTCCGGTCTGGCGTCCGATGCTCTAACCACTAGATTACCCACGGCCCCATTATTCATTTATAATAACTTATTAACATGAATTTAATTACCTATTAATTTAAATATGTTTACTCTCTATATTGTAATACAGTAGTAATCAAACTGTGTTCCACAGAACCCTGGGATTCCACAAGGTATAACCGGAGGTTCCACGAGTTACAATAAAAAAATCGAGAAGAAATAAAGATGCATGAAAAGTGGATTCTCGTTCTTTATGAAGTCTGAATAATTACAATTATCTAAAGCTCATCCCCTCCCCCCTATTCCTTTAAACTGAAAATTTTATTTATATATATTAACTTCCTTTTGCAACACTTTTTAAACTTTTATTATAATATAATAAAATAATATAAAAAGGTTTTATCTTTATATATGTTCTTCCTATTAGATTGTGAATATTCTATTATTTACTATCTCGGTTTCCGCAACCCTACTTGCAATGGATTTCCGAAAAACCCGTACTTTAACGGATCTATACTCAATAACAGAAATATGCAGAAGTTCATGTCTCCAAATTTAATAGTTTAAAAGAGGGATTTTTCTTTCATCTGGTTAAGTACCCATAGACTTCCGCAAATCCCCTTAGGAATCAATTTTCTCAAAACCCATTTTTAGCTGATATTTACTCGACAAAAGAAACATGTCTATTAAATTTCCTGTTTATAGCTCTAACAGCTCAAAAACAAGATTTTTTATCTCTAATACGACCGTTATCTCCCTTTGTTATCGATTTCTGTACCACCCTTTTTAATCTCTGTTCAATAAAAATAATGTGTTTGCCAAATTTAAAGACTGTAGGTTTAATAGCTCAAAAGGAGGATTTTTCCCCCTACAACCACTTGTAAGCTCCCTCGGCGGTCCATTTTCACAGAACTTGTTCTTAGTGGATCTATTCTCTACAGAAGAAAAGTGATTACCAAATTTCATGTTGGTAAGTCTAATGGTTCCAGAGCTCTTGTGATGAGTGAGTGAGTCCCTTTTCTCATATATATTTTTTACGAATTTTGTGTAATTAATGCTTAATTTCGTCTTAAAAGAATTGAAATAATTTATACTCGTATCTGGAAGTTTAATACAATAATTAATGCTGTTGTACTTATTTTGTGTTAAAAATTTTAATATTCACCGACAATGCCGTCCCTAGCAATAAAATGCTGTTTTAATGGAAAAATTGTAATAACAAATATTGGCAACACAGCTAAGTTAGCGTCGTTCATGGAAACCATTTGTGGTGACTATTTGGTTGCTTCGGGGAATTATTAGAGAAATCTATAGCATCACGAACTATGACGTAAGCAGATTTTTCAAGAATGCTCTGGAAGGCAACCGCTCAGATTGTAAGTAGCATTCGCAGTTCGAATGCTTATTAGCAAGTATTTGTTTGTTTGCGGATGAACTTCAAATTTACTTGCCTGTATTTTTAGACACTAATAGAGGTATGCCAAAATGCTATAAAAAGGTTCAAAACGTTCTGAAATTTTAATGCTGTACCCTATATCTTAAGGTTTGCTTTCCGACAGCAAATTTCAGAGCTCTTAAACTGTTTTGTGCTTTAGAATTAAATGCATAAAATACGCAAACCAGATCGAAGCAGCAATACGCACTAGTAAAAACAATAGAATGGACAATTTTTTTTTTTTTGCAAGAAACAAAAAATAACATAGCAAATAAAACCAAACCTGGCCAAAATATCATCCGATATAAGACTAATATATGAGGAGAGAGACACAACCTGCATTCTAAATATGGAAAGTGGTCAATAGTCCATCACAGTAGTTGACCGACACCCTGTTCGTCATATGCATGTATAATACAGTGTATAATTACCTATAACTACTATAAAACTATCGCTTTCAGGTTTCATACTGTTTACCATGGTCTTCATCATGGTTTTTATCCCCTCGGCAATTTCACCAACTCATGCACCAAGGTCCTCTTAAGCTCATCGATAGTTCTTGGAGATGATCGTCGAGCTATAATTCAGCATCCAAAGATATCCCAAATGTGTGTGAGGGATTTTAGGTCAGAGGACATCGCAATTCCTTCCAGTCAATAAATGTCCTCCAATTGGAGGTATTTGTTCACCAACTGAACCTTGTGTGGGAGTTGTCGTTCATAAAGATGCAATTTGATCTATGTACCGCACCGAAAAGTTTGATATACGGTGCCACGATCTCGTTGATGTAGCGTTAACCATTCGGAGTACGTCTATCGAACACATGATGGTCGATATGCTGGTCTGACATGATATCTGCCCAAACCATACAACCATTTCGACCAGAGTGGTCCTTTTCGACAATGTTGAAAGCCCACTATCCACAAATCTCTAGAAAAAGACATGTCACGAGTCGCTGTCTAGACTTTACGATTCATTACTGAAAAGAACCCACCTTCAGTCATCCCTGGCACTGACAGGTATTCTCGGCACTGTTTAGACGGGCTTTTTTTATGTTTCACATTCAATGGGGTGCAGAGAATTGGCACCTGACAAACAGGCCACCTTCATTAAGACTCTGAGCGAATGTTATCTGTGTTATGGATGTTTCTGTTTCATTATAGATGCTTAAATACAGTTCTGTCGCCACCTTGGACCTATACCTTTCAGTTAAGGGTCTCAAATAACGTTCTTGAGCCGGTATCATTGGTCCGATCTTTTGTGGACCTGACCAGGTCCGTGAATCCCTCTTCCTGTATCTTTGAACTGTTTCTACAAAGGGAACACACCATTTCTCGTAACCAAAGGTCCATAGATCTGTTTGCAAATAGCCTGTTATTGGCCCTCCTCGAGTCTTCCAACTATCTGCCATCTTGTGACATCATTTAGACGAAGATGACTGACGATATTAACGATGTGTAAACACAGAAATTCAAAAAGAAAGGATTGAGCTAAGCTTCGATGCTTCAAAACGTCCTTACGATACAAACTTCACCCATTATGTGAGGTATGCCTCATAAGTGCTATCACAGGTTACTGCAAAAAAGAGTTGTCCACGCTGAGTTTAGCTATCACCTGATATCTTTTTTGCCTATATGTGTTAATTTTTTTGTCCTTTTTTTCAACAAAAAAAACCGGTCATCCTCATTGTATATATGCGGGATGGGTTTGTGTATTTATATATATTTTTATACTACGTCATATTCAACATATACATCAGAACACGCAAAAAGAAGCTATCAAAAGTACATACGGCTTTCAAAACTCAAACAATTGCTTTTATTTTTCAGAAAATAAAATTTAAGAATGTCAACGGCACTTATATGCCTATTTCAAAGAATTTTTATATCTATATAGATATACGGAAAGAAGAGGAAAAAAAGGATTTTCTTTACATGATTTGAAAACATCGAATCTCATTTTACGTTATTCCTTTCACCTCCTCGATCGTGCTTGATAAATTCTTTTTCCGATCTCTCAATCCACAAGAGCCGAGAGAGAAAATTGAAAACGAAGCGCAGACAAAGGATGATTCCCGATACATACTATTCCACTTCCGATTATCTTCAGCGTGTATGCGTGAAACTACTTTTTTTCATGTCATACTATGAAAAGTGATAATCCAGAAAAGAATATTTCGCCCCATATTGGGATGGAATGTTTTCCTTAAACACCTCGCTTTTAGAGAAAAAAATTATTTCTTTTCGAAAGAAAAATCAAATCTAAAAGCTTTAACAGTACATATAAGGACTTTGGTTTCCCAAAGGTAAAATGCTTTTGAAATTCCAGATTATTTGAATAGATGTTTTTTAATATTCCTTGGGAGAAAAATTGCGGATTTCAAAATTTCCAAGCGTAAAGAATGTAAACGCAAATCGATGTCAATTGAGTGCGATTTTCAAGTTAAAAGAGTAAATATTATTTTATGAAAACATGAAATTTTGAATAAGTTTTCGTTATGCAGTCACTGGTATATTACAACTGTTTTTGGAGTTAAAATAGTTGTATTGTTGAAGAAGAAATTGGTATCAATAAAAATATTGACTTGGAAGATAATAATTCATTGCTATTTTCTGCATGCTATAATGATAGTTTAGTTACGAAAATGCAGCTTATTTCTTTTTCGTTGATAAGCATTTCTAGAATTTTCTATTTTTATCACGTTCAATTTCACTTGTTAGATTTACAAAATTTCCATACAAAAATACTTCAATTAGATCTAAAACTATTCGAAATACGGGGCTATTAGTCACGATACCATGAATGGCAATTTTAAAATCAAGTCATGTTTTAAAAGTAAAAGTTTCAATAAAAAAAACCATATCGGGAGAAAGAAAGGCTATTTATTCCTAAGATCTTCCCATGTTGTAATACGAATGCTATAGGAAAAAAAATAAGTATCCATTCAAAAATTGCCATCGTCATTTGAAAAAAGTTTAAAACAACACGGTTCATTGCCAATAGTTCTTTATTGGCTCATATGTGTGTGTATGTAAACTGAAACTGCTCCAACGTATTTATTTTTTTATTTGCCACACATGTCTATTTTATGTAAAATATCAGGCAACAGATTTTTTTTTTTTTGATTATTCGCGATATGTTCTTATTCGAGTCTAATAATGGAATAAAATTGCTAAAACGTTGTTCTTGTTAAATTCTTAATGTTAAAACTATTATATGACGAAATTCTATTCTTAATGATCTATTTAAACTATTCATTCCTATTCTTAAATTTATTAGATTAATTTTTTATCTCGATTTTAAACGTTCAGTCAGTTAATTCAATTCAAGTTAGAAGATGTAACATTCTTATATATAATTTAATGTAATATTCATCGAAAAAAACTATTGCTTTGTTATTTATTTGTCTTTATCCACTTAAACTGAAAATTCGGGTAAAAGTTTTAACTTAGCAACTACATGGGAACTTACTTAGAATTTTTTTTTGCATGTAATGTATTTAGGGTTTAAACACCCGGGATCCCGGGGGTTTTTTCAAATCCCGGGATTTAATTTTTGTCTGAATTATATTTAAAAATTTTTTCAAAGTATTGTGAATCTGATATTACATTTAATGTATCATGTGTTTACTTTTGTTCTACTGTATACGGTTCATGTCAGTTTTCTTACGTGTTGAACCTTGAAGGGTTCGAGGAGGATGTGTGTGTTAAACTATGGAATTTCATATGTTTTCTCTTATTTTCATCTGTAACTTTCTCCCCATCACGAGTGAGATCAGAAAACGGACATTTTTCCCATCCTCAGGATGTCCTGTGTCAGCTAACTTGGACAGAAGTATTTAGAATTTTTGGCAGATATCTAGTAGGGTTTTCAACCCCGAGATCCCGAAATCCATTGATCCTGGAATTCCGAAGCCCCAGGATACAGGAATTCCGAAACTCTGGGATCCTGAAATTCCGAAACCCCGGGATCCCGGTGTTTTTTTTAATCCGGAAATCCCAGGATTAAAATAAATAATTCCGGGGTTTAATTTTTGCCTGAATTGTATTTAAAAAAATTTCTCATACCAATTTTCTAAGAATTTAATTTTTCAAAAATTTATATTCTGTTTATGAACTATGTACGTAGAATTTTTTTTGCGCAATTATAAATGCTATAAGTAAAAAAATATATATATGCACAGTATGGGAGAACGCTGCAAAGATCTAAGTGGCTCACTGCAATGCTTACAAAATAATATAAGCAATATCACAAGAATAGATTTTGTCACAGTTTTTTCTTCAATTAAATGCCGTTAATCATTAGCGGACCTGCTTGAAAGACTTTTATAAGACTCTTCAAATTCCACTGCATTACTAAAAGCTCATGCAACTGGATCTTCATTTCCAAATGAAGTAACACTTGAAATTAGTTCGCATTCTGATTCAATAACTGGATCAATTTATAGACAAAAACCATGAAATGTAGCAGAAGTACTAAATAAATTTATCAAAGAGGTATATATGCCAATGCAGCTTATTAGATTTGAGACACTGTCATCAAAAATTCTAAAAGAAATGTCTCTTTTTTGAAAATGGAGGGAGACGTGATGATTACTGAAAAGAACGTACTCCTATTTAATGACGACAATACGTGTATTTTCTTCGGCAAACAAAGTGTTACAAAAATAAGAAGCCGTTTCAACAATGAAACGCTGGAGGAGCTGTATTTTTATAAGCTTATTTACAGAAACACAAGAAATGAAGAATTGCTTTTTTTTTTAAATTTCATTATGTACTATTTTTTTTTTGATGAATTAATTTTTTTATTGTTTCATTAAAATAATATTAAATTAATTTTTAATTATATTTTTAATTTTATTATGCAATTTCAACTATGCTAATATGTAAGTATTTTTAATAAATAGATCAATCCTAATCCCGGGATTTGGATAATGTAATCCCGAAATCCCGGATTGAAAATATGACACGGGATTGCAAACCCTAAATGTGTTATATTCGAGATAATTTTAAAATAATCTGAATAGGAAAGTGGACAGATATATACGAGATTTTTTAATAGCATTTGACGATTTTTATATCTTTCACCCTAGCAATCCTAATTATTTATTAAAGGTTAAATTAAAAATAATTTGCGCATTGCTTCCTAAACTTCATGTATTTAATCTTTGGTACTATTAGCCAGCAAATTATGATAATCTGTTATGTGTACATTATTTTATTATTCTTATAAATATATGCATGTAGACAGCGGGATAATTTTGTTTTGAACAACATTTGCAAAATTTTTGTAATTATTATTTTTTCTTTGCGATCAAAAACTAGAGCATTATTTTTTTGTATATGCAATTTGAAAAAGGATTTCAAAAAATTAAAGCCTAGATATTGCTTGTCTAATATGAAACTTTAATAATGTTAAACTGATAGGCGTCTCTTTAATCACATAAATACAACTTTAAAAAATAATCATTTTCTAATGCTTAATCTAGAAAGTCTGCATAATTAGTGTCAATATTGGTTTTTATTAAATTTAAATAATCTAGATAAAAGTTAAACTTAGGCATATAATCTAACTTATAAATAAATTAGTTACATCACCTAAGTAATTACAAATATATCTTGAATAAGTATCAATGATATTTTCTAAAAATTGCAGATATATGCCAACCACTTAATGGAAATATAATTCTACGCTGTGGATGTCCCTCCCATATGGTATAACTTTAATTCATCAATAATAAAAGCCATTGCGGAAAATAAAGGTTTCTTTTTACACAAGTTGTGCGTGTATTGTTGCATTATATATTTTTTCATATTTTATTAATTTATTTAAGAAATATTTAGCAGGGTTTCTTTTACTCATATAAATTAAATAAGTCTGAGGACCACGTATATATTTGTGTAATATTAAGAAAACAGATGATTACTGAAATCTTTCCTGAAAACTTTGGAATTCTCTAATTTTAGAGATTCACCTCTCAACTTACTTGCTTTTAAATCCATAAGTTGAACTTATTTAACGTTTTTTTAACAGTGATTGGTGGCGATGACATAAAGTACGGTTAACGAACTCTGTGACGTGGGTGAACTATTGTAACTCTTAATATTCCTTTCAAAATAACAGATAAGCACTTCAGACGAAAGAGGATTAGAAACTAAATACATGATCAAAGAAGGCGTTTAAATTTCAAAGGGAAAATACCAATGAAAGACATTTAACGAGCTCCATCATTAAAAAATGACAGCAAAGTATTAAATAACCATCGACATGGGTGGTTTGAAGGCTACATTTCCTTTGCGTCGCTTCAAAAGTAAAAATCACTAATGGAACATTGTGAACGGTCGTTATAATGAGAGCGCAATACGGGATCTTAACTGTCAAAATAGCTTCTTAATGAGTCTTAATCTGCTTTGATTGAAATGCATGAAATATGTCGCATAGATTATTAGTTTTTCGTATATTTGTGAACCTTACAATTTACTTCTAAGACGAATACAGATCTCCAATTTAATTTTCTATAATTCAAATGTTTTTTTTCTACTTCAATATAAATCGTATTGTCTCTTAAAATTTTGGATGTTACTATTTTAGTACTAAAGTGTTTTTAAAAGGTTTTATTGTTGTCATGGTTTAAAAATATTACATTGTTTCGAAAATCTGTAATCAACCGACAAATTCAAAATAAAATTTTTTAAAAAAATATTTCTATAAACATAGCTTGAGATAGACAGAAGAAATTTTATCTTAAATTAGTAGAGATGATTGTCAACTAAAATTTATTATGGAAATCCAAAATGAAATTATTTTTTAGAAATATTAATTGTAATATTCATTCCCATTGAAATGACAAGCAAATATGTTGTTTCATTTTATTAAAGAACAATAGTATAACTATATAACGGGTTTGTAACAGATTGCTTATTTAATTCACTAATTTTACAAAAAAAAGTTTAAGAAATGTGAAATACTCAAAAGTGTTTCTATTATTTAAAAGCAATTATTAATAAAAACTATTTTAAAATGTTTTACAAATGCATGCCGTAAGTTACACGAATATTGAATCATATGTATTGTGTAGAATCAGAAACAATGGACTAAATTCCTGTGACGTCATAGTCTCATGATAACCGCAATCATGTGTTTCTAGACAATCAGCTCATAAATTCATAAATATATTCGCGGATGTTTTGCCAATCAGTTCAGACGCTACGATTTTATCAACTATTACTTTTTGCAGAAACTTTCTTTTAAAAAGTATGTAAATATAAATAATAATAACGTACATAGATAAACAGAATGCATTTAACTTAAAATTACACGTATTAATATAAGAAATTCGTTGTTTTTTTTGTTAAATTTGAAAAGTTATTTTAGAAATGTATTACTATATAAAAATCTTTTCCCAGTTATCAAATTTGAATTTTTATCTAAATTTTACAAGTAAGCAATAGATGCAAGCCTACTGTTTTTTTATTCAATGAGGGACATTTGAATGCATTAGTCACGTGACCGTTCATGAATATTAATATCACACAGTTCAGCTACTCGAAGACTTCTGGTGACGGACCTCGTAATTTTGAACCATGGTCAAGCGACGCGGACGACACCTGAGCTGACATCCCCTCTCCGAACTTCCACACCACACCAATG
Source organism: Trichonephila clavata (assembly GCA_019973975.1). Lineage (NCBI taxonomy): Eukaryota > Metazoa > Arthropoda > Arachnida > Araneae > Nephilidae > Trichonephila > Trichonephila clavata. The sequence continues at coordinate 27,073 of BMAO01039524.1, forward strand.
GAAGGACTTTTGAGCTCTCGACTGATTAACGTATATCTCGTGTCTACACGGCACATCTTCAGCGGTACTCATGAACTCATGACAGAGTGGCCACAAGTCCGTTACCTTGACCACTAGGTTACCGCAGCCATAGACCATTCATGAAGTTAGCCCATTATGTGATGAAAATATTAGGACCTTGAACAAGCTCTCGCTGTTTTTTTGTACAAAATGTATGCTTTATTTAAAGTGTAAGGTAAAAAAAAACATTTTACTGAAAATACTATCCCTTACTAAAGACCGCTTTCTCCCGTGTTTCTCAAATTGTATGAATTCCATGTTGGAAAACGATATGTATTTTGAGCCTATCGAAGAATAGACCCATTTTTTTGGTATTTTCATAAAAATGGAAACACTGCTCATTCAAGAATAAGTGATAATTGGTAGGAGTTATGTCTGATTAATACAGTGGCAGGTGTAGAACTTCCTATTTAAGCATGTTCACGTTGGTTTTCACAGGTTTTGCAACATGTGGCCTGGTGTTGGCATGTAACAAAATCACTTTGTTGCGTCTGCTTATATAGCAGCTATTTTTTCTTTAGGGCTCACCTCAAACGCATCAATTGAAGTCTATAGTGATCTCCCGTGACGGTTTCATTCGGTTTCATCAGCTCATTGTAAATTAAATACTGCAGATCCCAGCAAATGTAGAGGAGAAAAAACTATGGATATTTGGTTTTGCGGCGATGTTGATGCGTTGCTGAGCTTTTACCCCAAGATCTTCTACACTTTATATTATCATATTGTACCCCCTTTTCGTCACCAGTCACGATACGGTGCAAGAAAACTTTCCTTTTCTGCCGTAGAAGCGGTAGCCCACATGTGAGAAAACGCCGTTTGACATTTCTCAGCATCAATTCATTCGACTTTCAATGTCCTTTCTTCTGGATCGTCTCTAACGCTGGCAAACGTTTTGAAACTGTTGACCCATCTACTTGTAGTGGTTTTTAAAGTTCCGCAAGCGTCTAACATTGGCCTTGATCAAGCAATTTCTCCAATTCTTTGTCTTATCCCCAAGTTCAAAATCAGTATTTTTGAGGTGTCGAAACCATTCTATGCCTGTCGTTTCAGATACAGCATTATCACCGTAAGTCTCAAAAAGACTCTGGGTGATTCAACTGTAAGTTTCTTTTGAATAAAATAGTGAATAAAGCTCCCGTAAATACTCTTTATTTGGCTCAAAACTACACATTTTTTGAAACCAACAAAACAAGCATTTTTTGCACTATGGCGAACTAATATACTTTAAAGCTCAAAGTTACTAGCAGTTCTTCCCTGAAAATGCATTACCATCTGAAACTACATACACATAGTCCTAGTAGTGTCATCTATTAAATACTGTCTATTAAATTCTGTATTTATTAAATTACTTAAATATCCCATTTCTTCATCATAACTACAATAATACGCCATAGCCTAAGGAAGATTTAAAACGTTTTCATGCATTCAGAATTGTAACGGTGATTCACGCGCTGGGTATGACATACCCGCGAAGAGGTGATATCCAAAAATATATATTTAGAATTCGCCTACAAGCTAATGCCCCTCAAAGGATATGACCTTAAAGTAAGCTACACGAGAAACTATCCATTTTCCAAAAAAGGTTTAGAAGGAGCGTTGAAAAAAGTTAGACGGTGGGTATGACACACCCTGAGCGAGTAGTGCAGGGTTAAGAACAAAGACAAAATACTAATATTAAAAATTGATTTCTGCAAAAGCAAAACGAATATAACAGCTGAAAAGAATTATTATACAGAAATAAATAATTTAATAACTTTATCTTTTTCGATCTTTTTCTTCCAAGCAAGTGCACATATCTTAATTTCTCAAAATAAAAAATAAAGTACATTAAGAATAAAATATTTTTTAAAAAAGAAATTAAGTGAAACTCAAATAAAAAAGTAGCCTATAAACAAATAAAATAAAATAAGAAAATGTTTAAATGAGTTCAATAAAGAAATATATAACTCCTTTTTTTTCTGAAATGTAATCCATTTCACATCTTGTTTCCTTTTAAGCAAGAATTTGTCATGTCAATTAATTGAATTGGATTTGAGCCAATATGTATTCGACTTTCCTATCAAATAAAATTCTTTTCTCACTTTCTCATGTAAGACTTCGAATTAAATACATCATCAATATCTAAACAAAAAAAAATCAAAAAAGATTCTGAAATATGTTTTTCTTCTTTTATGAATGAATTGTTTTATAATAATAAATCATAAGAATATATTTTTTTGCTTAAACGTGAATTTTATTTTTATTGCCTAAAGTTTCAGAATACAAGTAGCCATTAGATTACTCTAGCATTCTTTTTTCATATAATCAATAAAGAAGCAGCTAAATGAAAATTTTACTTTCCAAGGATGTTAATTCATCGTAGATTGATATTTGTAATCTTCTAAAGCCGATGTACATTATAGTATGGCAATGTGTAACAAAATTCGGTTGCATACTTGAAAATGACAGATATGCTTCTAAAACAGTTAACGTGTATTTTTTTAACTATTAGGATAGTAGGTCAAATAGTCTTCAAGACGAAAATTGAAATACACTGAAAAAATAAATGTACTTTAATTTAGGGATTTTTAACCTTTTTTTACCTTGAATATATTTTCTATAAGTAAACCAGCTTGGAAGCGTTTATAAATGAATTAATTTCCTCACGGTTGTCTTCTCAAAGGCCTACTTACAATAAATATATGATACTGAAGAACTACTTTGGTTTAAATAATAATACATGTTAATATCTTAAGATATATTAGTACATAAATTTATCTAATGTAGTACATTGGATTAAAATTATAAGTAAATCGTTATCTTTAAGATACATTCCAAATTGTGAAAATTTTTAAGTAATCTTGAAGAAAAGTATAAAGAGCTGTGAGAGCATTGTGCTCTTGAAGACAATCTCAACTAATTTAGTAGTAATATTAAACGAAAACACAAATAATGCTTAAATCAATTGATTAGTTTAACGAAAATAAAGATAAGAAATGGAGTCTATAATAATAAATATAAATATTTGGATTGTGCATGATTGAATGTTTTGAGTGACATTTTAACGAAGTATTCCATGACTATAAGTAGATCCATGAACCTTATTTCAAATGCGAACCCATCATTATTTATGGTGCGGAATTTGGGGTGGCTCACTCATATCTCGTCATATCCAAAATATTAAAGCTATTCAAAGAATCTACATTTTAAAAATCACGAAGGGCTTTAGGACCATACCCACCAACGGCCTTACAAATCATTTCTGTTGCTTTCCCAATTCACCTTTCTGTTAATAAAGCTTTTCTTAAATACCAAATCTGGAAACTTCGAAACCCTGAATTTTTTTCTTGCATTTTTCTATGGCCCATACATTTGGAAGGCTTGTCCTAAAATTTTAGACATAAAAACCATTTAGTTTTTAAGATATTTGAAGTTTCCTGAGTCTAGAATTTAGTTTCGGCTTTATGCAGCATTTTTCATTTCAAAATTTAATTAATTACAAATATTTTTAAGCACAATCCCCTTTTTTCCATGTGAATTGGCTATTAAATGAAATTTTTATTACTGAAATAATTCCTGCTTGTTTGTGTTTTGAATTTTTCCGGCTGGGTAGCGTGGTTAGTTTGTCGCTGACCTTCTGCACCCAAGGTTGCTGGCCCAAGTCGGTGGATTTTCATGACACAGAAAAGCGACAGCAGCCATGTCGGATGATAGTATGGCCTGTGAAAGATCCCTAGAGTGTATGTTTGACTTGGATGCTCCCGTTAAAATTAAATACTAGTACAGGTTCGCATCGTGAGAGCTCAGGTGCCTCCCTCTAGAGAGAAAACTGGGTGTCAAAATTACCGCCTATAGAGTGCCACACTAAAAAGAGATGCCAGCTTCCGGGAATGTATTAGGTCTGCAATGATAAAGCACTAATCCGCAACCCATTGAAAATCAAAAAAACTGTTATGAATTTTTTAAATTTTCTCATAGTTACTTAATTAAGACAAAAATTACTTACTTAATATTTCAAGACCAATATTTATTTTTATACACAGTTTATGCAACTTAGAAGCTTTTTATTTTGTTTTCAGTACATTTTATTGTTTTGAAAATGCTCGGCCAAAAACTTTTCAGGTTGCTAGGCGAAACAATTTTTTGAAGGGATGGAATACTACTGAAAATGATATACCAAGAACTCAACTCTCAACTGATACTACAATTAGACTATAGAATGCAAGTATTCTGATTACAAATATTGTAGATAATACCGAATACTTTCATGTGCAAAAAAGTTACATTATAGTAATCATTAAAGTGCTATGATATAGTATTTTAAAGTCGAGCAACGAAAACTGTGAAACTTGCTAAACTGAACCTATTTAAAACTAAACAAAAACTAAACTTTATGAAAAAACCTAGCATTTTTTTGCTTAAATTAGTATCACTCTATTATTGTATACATAAATTAATTGTGATTCAAAACTTTTATGAAAATGTTGTGTTATAAGATGAAACTGAATAATCTGTCATCCTAACAAATGCTATCAATAATATGCAAAAGCATATTTTGAATTTAAAAAAATGTTTTCTGTAATAATTAATTTAAGTAGTTCTTTCATGTGGAACACATGTTGGAAGATAACATTAAAAAATTAGAGCTTTCTAGGCATTATTTATGATTGTACAAATTTTAATTGTGTTTTTCTCAGTATTTTATTTTTGCAGATACAAGTGTTTTCTGATCCCTAAGGTTTTTTTACTGTACAAGTCAGAGATTAGAAATTTTTTTTGCACATACTTCCAAATATATGTTCTATAAAAGTTAGAAAGGTCTAAAAGCTTTTTTAAAAAAAATCTTTAAGTTGATATTTGAAAAAAATTCAGTGTTTTTTTTCAGGTTTTTACTGTATGAATAATTACTAAAATTCCACAAGGAAATCTATTTTAAATTCCACTCTAACTTTTGTTTCCAATAATCTAAAAACATATATCTTTTAAAATAATTTTTAAAAAAATTTTAAAATGTAACATTTTATAAAAGTTTTAAAAATTTTAAAAATTTTAATGTTTTGAAATGGGAAATAATGTTTTGTTAAACTGCCTTTTTTATTTTCAGAATCAATTAAATGATATAATCTGAATTTAAAACATAAATTATTTTCCCTGTGTCTTCAATTTTTTTTTTCAAAAAAATGGCAATGTGTAGCCTTAAATTAGAGAATGTGTATTTTTGCGTTTCACTATTAAATTGTTGTTTTGTAGCAAATAATTTAAAGCCTTTTAAAATGGAAATATATGCCTGATACTCAGGTTAAGATTGTTATAATCACTACAGGATGATAATTTAAGATAGTTTAAGTTAAAATGTTCTCTGATAAACAGCTCAGAAGTAATAGCTAAATTTTGTTTAACTTAAGCTAATTGTAAGAAATAAATTCAAGAACAATTAAATTCATAAAGTAAGGTATATAAAACTAAATAGAAAACAATTCAGGGAGGAATATGACGGAGGATTGTTTTATACAATTATTCAAAAATTTAAACGCATTTCTAAGTCAAATCCGGATGAGATAAAAGTTTATCTCCTACAAATTGATTTTTAAACATATGTTCACTTTAAAAATTTCGATTAACATTTAAGAACTATTTCATTATATTAAGATAGTTATATAACACTGTATTCACTTTTAATGCATGGTTCAAGTGAATTTATTGTTAAAAATATTTTGACATTTGTTTTATTTTTATGTCCTGATTCACAAATTTTATTAAAATGTGAAATTTTGCCTAAAATAACCATGTACTTAATATTATTTTCCGAAAAATATATTTTTTAATTTATTCAAATAGGTTTAATTTTAACTCAAATATTTCTCTTCTTTTTCCATTGTAAAAATTATTAACACATATTAAACGAAATAGGTAAACAACTTCATGAAATGATGATATTCATTCTTACAACTTTTTCTTTCAATGTAATTATATTATATTTCATGTAATTGCAACAGTTACCGATTTATATTAAACGAATTAATATAAAATCAACTTCACGGAATGATGGCATTCATTCTTGTGCAACATTTTCTCTCGATACAGTTATTCATCCATTTGTCCCATTGTAACAATTGTCTACTTTCATTAAGCTGAATGAAAGGAAAATAATTTCCTGAAATGATGATATTCATTCTCATATTTACCCTCAATACGATCATTCCTTCCTTTATTACAAAGCCCTCGTGTAGCTGAACAGTGCGACGTTAATATTCACTCTTTCATTTATTCCATTGCAACAATTACCGACTTATATTAACCAAGACAACATGAGAACAATTTCGTCAAATAATGATATTCATTTTTGCAATATTATACTCAATACAATTATTTTCTTTTTTATATTTCATTTAAAAAATTACCCGCTCACATTAAACGAAATAAAGGAAAATAACCTCATAAACGATTATATTCATTCCTACAACATTTTCACTCAATTCATAAACTCCCCCTTTTGTTCCATTAAAACAATCACCTTCTTACATTAAAAGAAATAGCACGAAAACAATATCGTGAAATAATGATATTCATTCTTACATCAAAATGACAGTTTAGCCAAATCCATGCGAACTACTATTTTCTAGCATGAGGGATATCAATTTAAAGCTCAAGCCCTCTACAAACAAATGCAGATATGCTCTCTTCTGTTGACCATGATGGACACTATTCTATTTTTTTTCCTCCGACTCACCCTCGACAACCTCCTACACCTGTCAAAATCTCCTGACACCGGTCTGAAAAAAGGATACGCCTCTGAAATGTGAAAAGTAATCGTTTCGATATTCTCTGCATAAACATGAAGGATGATTCGGCGTTCCGTTGACAAAGAAATGTATACTTCTTCCTCGTCCGTTGTGACGTCAAAAGGACAGCCCAATACAAAGAAGACGTATTCGTGAACAAAATGGAATCTCCAACGGACCGTCTAGAGACGGAACGCCACATTGGTGGGTGTTTTTTTTAAGTTTGTGTGCCTTATTTTTGAAATCTTATATGAAATCTTAGGACATCAGTGTTTTTTTCTCTTGTATTGTGATTTATAAGGATAAATATTTTTTTCCCTTATCTAATTCTGAAATATCTACAACATACTTATTTTAATGGGAATAATCTATTGACATCTTGTAAAAAAAACAAATAAGTAAATTATGAAAGGAAACTCGTTTACAGCTTTATAAAAATTAATTGCATTTAATTATTTAAAGTATAGTTTGATATTTCTGCTTTTTTTCTATTTTTGAAATCATTCAGCTAAAAAGAGTATTTTTCCACAGGAGAAGAAACACGATTGCACTGTGTTAGTTTTCTTTTCTGTTATATGATATATCTCTCAATGATTTCGCATTTTTTTGCTGTCCTATAACTAGACTCTTTCTTTGCTTCTGTTATATTACTTAACATCACTTATAACTGTATTATAAAAGAAAGCCTATTACTTTTAGTTCATTATCTAACTTTTAAATTATAGCATATTAGTTTTATAATTTGTTTTAATGACGTTGTGTGCGCGTGCGTGTGACCTTTCCCCCATGATTATATCAAATTTTCTTTGATGAGACTACTTTGACGATTAAAAATTAGTTGGACATGTTCAAACTTACACAATACCCTTAAATCAACGTTTCTTAAACTTTGGGGCGCGAGCATATCAAGTCGAAAATAGAAGATTATTTTAAAAAGTTATCAATTTATTGAAAAGAAGTAAAATAAAATACATTCTGACATATTTATACTGATATAATGTACTTATAAATGTATCAGCACTACACAATGTATTTGATAATTAATTTATCAATACTAAATTAAGAACAGGTTTAAAACTTACTAGTGACTTTAATGGGCTTGCATATAAAAAATTATACACAAAATTTAGTACTATATTGTTAACTTGTGAGGTTTATAATTAGAATCGTATTGTAGCGTTGAGTCATAGAACATTATTAAATTCTATTAGTTGTTATTGTACGGAGGGGGGGGGTTGCGATGAAAATTATGATTGAAAATTGGGTCACAAGCATTGAAAGTTTGAGAAACTCTGCCTTAAATTCAGTATTTAAAACCATTTTCTTTCTATAACAACCCCCTTTCTTACTGGAAACTTACTTTTTACTTTCTTACTATGAAATCATGCGCCTTAGACTGTGAAAATGCCTTACAGAGTGTTCATCAGCAAACCTATTAAACGAATGAAGTTACTGGCCACTGGGTAAATATTTTAACAATATTCCTCACATGGTCAACAATTATTGGCCCTGTATTCATGTATTAAACATTTATTTCTTATATTAAAAACATACATAAAAATCAAACGAATTCCTTTTAAGAATGAATCTAGACAAAGTGATTTTCATTATTTCAAATAAAAAATTATTACGAAGACCTTGCTTCTTAATATTCATTTATCATGTGTGGATTACACTTTTCTTTTTTTTTATTATTCTTCAATATGTCGCCTAATAATAGGATCGGAGATTATACTTCATAATGAAACTATTCACCGTTGCAATATCTCTTCTAATCATTTATCTCATTATACAAATTAACTTCCAATTAACGAAGACTCTTTTACGTAATTCTACATGATGTTACACATAATTTTTAAGTCTGGTTCGCTCTTAATTACAGAGAAAGTAATTAATTTCGAAGAAAGTCTTGCGTTTAATCTTTTCGATGGAATTTTAAGAGGATGTGATGCTGTCCCGAGTGAGTCCTTCACGTATTTGTTGCTAGTTTTAACAATGTTATGAGATATTATGATATATTTTAATCACGGACCTTTATTGCGTTAATATGTTCATTTTTTTTTATAATTAAAAGAAAATCTGATTTTATCTTTTTTTTATGATAAGTTTATGTTGTTTTTGTGAGGGGGTGAATAAAAAAAATAGTTTCAAGAGCTCAGGGGGAAAAAATTCTTCTCTCGAAAACTACAGTTTTTTTCAGGACAAGATTGAATAACATTTATTTTATTATGTATCTTTAAAACTTTTTTTGGTTAATGAATATATTTAAAAAACGTTTCTTTTTTTCTAATTTATATATTCATAAGTTAATAATGCAATGATATTAAACTTCCTTTGATATTATGTTAATATTGCAAATTTTTTACTCCTTTTCAGTTATTTAAAAAAATTGCTTTGAAAAATATATATTTTTTAAAGCAAATTATTTCCATAGCTATAATAAACATTTATACTAAAAACAGAGAAAGTTTAGTTTTCATGTAATTTAAGAATATGATGTTGCAAATTAGAAATTACAAAGTGAAATATTAATTTTAAAAAAAATATCCATCTTGAATTATTTTTAATATTTTACTTTATATTTTAATGCACAACAAAATATAATTTAATAGAAATTTCCAAGCAATAAAAACCATTTTCAAATTTTGTTTTCTTTTCACAGAGATCCAACTATCCTTTCATTATTCAAAGTATTCTTAAAATCATGGCAAAATACAAAAAATTGATTGAAATACCCGTATTGCTGTGAATTAAATATTTTTATCCAAATAATTTAGCTGATGATTTATTTCGGTTACATGAATGATTAAATAGTTAACTGATTAATTGCTCAATTTATACCACGCTTCACAGCTACAAGGGGGGGAGGGGCTTGGCAGTCTAGTGATCAAGGTAAAGGTCTCATGGCTGTGGCACGTCATGAGTTCGAGCCTAGTACCGCTGAAGACCCATCGTGCAGTGGACACCGATTCACTTTAAATATGTTCAAGCTCAAACACCCTACAGATGGTGTAGTTTTGAAGTTAATAGAGAAAGGTACAAGAGCTCTTGTGTCGTCCTCATTACGACCACGGGTTAAAATTACAAGATGCATTGCTAATAACCCACGTGTAGCTTTATAGTGCGACGTAAATATAACTCTCACTCCCTCACAGTTATATGAAGTTTATTGGGTTGTTATATCATATCCTCGAACGATCTGACATGTGTCAGATCAGCTTCAGAAGGCTGATGCCTACGAAAAAAATCTATAATAATAGAGGGATCGGATGTTAAGTCTTCCTTAGAAAGCCCGATGCATCTCAGAATGTGAAGCGAGACAGTCGCAACATTTTTTACAAGTTGTAATAACCCTCCATCCAGTCTACCCTGTGACCCATCTAAAGGTGTGGAAGGAAGTGGGGGATTATTCGACATGATAATTTCCAATTATTTTATTTAGCACTTTAATCGACTCAAAAACAATTCAACGTAACATAATAATTAGGACGGTTCAATCAGTTAACAGATGGAGGGGACGAGAGTCGCGTTTTGGGAGAATACATCAATATAATCACTTTATAATATTAGTACTTCTGCCTCAATATTACTTTACACGATAGATATATAATTATTGGCCGCTTAACCTATGTAATACTTTAAAAAGCAAATGTAATATGAAGGTGACAATACCTGAACTGTAGGCAGTCTTCTAATCAATTAAGGCTTAAGTTACCAGTATCAACTTCCTGTCTTTAATCTATCACAAGGCCTTTCTAATCTTTTTCGGTTTCTTCACCTTGTATCTCCCTTGTCACCTTTAGTTAATTAACCTTATAATCTACTATCTTCTAATCTTCAGTCTTCTAATTCTACTATCTAGTATCATTCTTCACTTTCTAACTCACTAACCCTTATAACTCGTGAACTAGAACTATATATAATAAACTTAACTTGAATATCACGCCTTCTTCTTAGGAAAAGATTGGTTATTTTGATAGCCCCAAATAATTCCCAAGAGGATTAGTATAAGGACGCGTATAGATCCGTCACAAAGTGGGGTAGACTTTTCGGCCACCTTTGATCGAAAGACACTTCAAGTGGCTAATTGTTGGTCTAGCCAGCGCTGTCTAGGAATAACGGTCACATTTGATTCCCAACAGAGAGCCAGGGGAGGTTCCTGTGTAACATTGATGCTTAGGTGGATTACGCCATATTAAACTTAGTTTGCATCTTGCATTAGAGCAGCGTTTCTTAAACTGTGAGGCGTGCCCCCTTGGGGAGCGTGATATCTTTACGAGGGGGACGCGAGCACATTGAAAAGTCGGGAAAAAAAGATTGTTCTTAAAAAATTACTAATTTACTGAGAGTAAAAATAAAAATGCATTCTGAAATAATAATAAATAATATACACATTTACACTGATATAATACCTTTTTAAATGCATCAGCACTGCACAATGCATTTTATAATTAATTTAACAATACTATAAAGTAAGACCAAGTATAATAATTAAATGTGACTCCATGGTCTTATATTATATAAAATTATATACAAAAACTAATACTTAGCTTGATAATTAATCCCTTAATTGCCGATTAAAAGTTACGCGATTCGCTCAACAATGCCACCGTTTTCCACGTAGGCTGGAGTATGGGGTGTATGGGGGGGGGAGATAAAGGAATAAATAAGCAAATCCTCTGAAATAAGTACATCCTTCTGAAGCACCGTCAATATTCTTCTATTTCATTTCAAAGCCGTCTGAATTTTTTATGGATAGCACAGCACAGAAAAGATCGTACTTCGGACAGATGTATATGTACGTCCGGGGAAAATAATGATTTAGCTGAGCAAGACGTTTATGTACGACGGTGGCACTTAAGAAGTTTGAGTCGTATTGTAGCTTTAGCATCAAAGTATAGTAATATTAAATTCAATACATTGTTATTGTAGGGAGGGGGTGCGATGAAAATTATGATTGAATATTAGGTCACAAATATAGAAAGTTTGAAAAAGCACTGCATTAGAGTACAGTTCTTAATAAGTTAGCGAAGTTCCAGTAGCCATTTCATTCTCACTACCTTCGTTTGCCACTTTATCAGCGATCTTATTACCTTTAATGTTAACATGAGTTTATTGGAAGTACACCTATCTATTTTACTCTAGGTTTAAATGATGTGAGCGAACCTTAGTAGGCATCCTACTCTACAGGTTTTCACTCCACAATTACATAAAAACTTTGAGCCACGATGGATTTAACTTTCATCAAACCTCCCACGCAATGAACCCTTAAAAGTACTGGAACGTTAACTCACGATTCAACAGAAACATCGCAGGCGACGAGTTCTCAACTCCTTTTTAAGAGTACCAGGACATGCTCGAAGGAGTAAAATACCAAAAATAAGACTTTGTTTATGAGACATATATCTTTAAAAAATTTCAATACAGGTTAGATTTTTTCATGATCTTAATAAAGGCATTTTAAACATTCTGTAGAAACAAAAAAAATAATTCTTTAGTTAATTTTTTTTTTCTGTTTAATTGAAGTTTGACATAATTTTTGAGATATCATAATACATGCTTATATTTAGGTACCATTTTTTTTAAAAAAAGGTATACCTTAAATATGTAAACTATTTTTGCACATATAAAAAAACAGTACACAAAATATAGTAAATCAAGATAGTTTCTTCAGAAAAATTGCAAAACTTTGTAATTTTGAATTTTTTTTATTTTTTCTCCCTTTATTACACATATAACTATTTTTTAACAAACTATTTACAACTTAGGCTAAAAAACAGGTTCACTATATGCACAGGTATTCTGCATAGAAGTATAAAAAGTTTGGAACCATATAACGCAATAGTTTTTTTTAAATCTGCCTAAAAGCAAAAAATTATGCTTTGGAGAATAAGTGGAAAAACTAAACATTTATAAATGTTTATTTACATTTTTGTTAATTCCTTTTTAATAATTCAAGATTGTTTTATCAATGAACTATAAGTGTTACACATTTTTGGATTTCGAGAAATATCCACTATTTTTTAATACTAAAAGTGAAAAATCGATTTTTTTAATGCGTAGGATGTCCTGATTCCCTTAAATTAGTTTCTTTCAATGGATATAAAACTCGATATTGTGTAAAAAGCATGCATCCAAAGAAGTCTGTCTTGACAGAAAATAAAAAAATTTCGAATAAAAAAAATAAAAGCAAAAAGGGTTTACAAGGGAAGGGCACGATATGAGAAATTCTTTTGGGGACCAGTTTTTGTGTGTAATAGTAATACTGCTTTTGAGTGTTCAGCCCTCAATGTAATTGCGACGAAAGAAAAGTCAATAAGGAGAAAACAGCCTTCGAAATTTATATGTGAATGAATACGTTTAATCAAGCTCTAATGGCTCAATGCCTGAGATGGTAATGTACCTACGCAACACGTGGTTGGATAAGGTTTGAGTCGTTCGATCATCAAGCTTTGATTTTTCTTTAATCGATCCATTTAATTATTTTTACAATTAAATAAATTTTTAAAAGGGCATATTAAATATCAAATGATACTTTATGTAACTATTTTGAAATTAATTATTAAATAAAATATTTACTACAATTACATAAAATATTTATAATTTAATATTTTATATAATTATTTATTTTATATGGTTATGGATTTTATATAAATATATTTTTCATAATATTTATATAATAATAATAAATTTATAAAATTAATTTTATACTGTTAATTTACAACAATACTTTATACTGTTTATAATAATATTTCATAAATTTATTTAATTGTAAAAAAATTAAATAAATTGAAAAGAAAAGAAACATGTAATCGATAGCATGACTCCAACTCTATCCGACAGCGTGTTACGCATGTGAGTACCAACTACGCCTTTGCGCCAACGAAACTGTGTTTGACTTATTTATATATCAGCTAAGTACACATTTCAAAGGCTATTTCCTCCGTATTGATTAATCATTCTTTGCAATTACTTTGAGGGTTGAACACCCTAAGGAAGTACTACTATTACACAATGTCTCGCCCCGAAAGGAATTTCCCATTTCGGGCCCTTCCCTGGTTAGTGTAGAAAATTCGCAATTAACAGAAACACTGGATAGAGTAATTCCATGAGATTAATATCTAATTCAGAAATTTAAAACGATTGACCAATAAAGATATGGGATTGAATAAGCTAAATTCAAGGGACGTCATAGTCACATGACCTTCACAATCACGTGTGTCCAGTCAATAATTTCATAAATTCATGTGAGGTCGTAGTCACATGACAATCACAATCACATGTGTCCAGTCAATAATTTCATAAATTCATGTGAGGTTATAGTCACATGACCATCACAATCACATGTGTCCAGTCAATGATTTCACCAATTCATGTGAGGCCATAGTCACATGACAATCCCAATCACGTGTTATTCGCCAATCAGTTCATGTGCTTTTCTGTTGCCAACTTTTCCTTTTTGCCAAAACTTAATTAAAAAGTACATATTTGTCAAAAAACAATTGCAGGTAAACAAAATACACACCTGATTTAAAAGCTCCTGTATAATAAATGATTTTTTTTTAATTTCAAAAATCTCTTTGAAGTATCTTAGTATTTGAGCATATTTACACTACTATTAAATTTAAAAAAGGTAGCTATAAATTTCACAAATAGAACAACAATTACAAGTCAAAAAAGTTTTGAATTTAATGGAATACACGTGATCGCATTTATCAAGAGACCCTCATGAATTTTTTATTCCATTTTTGAATTTAAATTTTCAACTGAAATACAGAATGGATTATTGGATGATTATATTTGCATAAAACTATCATATTTTAAGAAATTCAAATCCGTTTTTTTTTTCTTTTCTTAAATTTCCATACGTGTTAATTTCGTTAAAAATCTTCATCATACAGTTATATTACCTTTTGGAAAGTAAAAAAAAATAATTTGCATACTTCTTAAAACATTTTAAAGTTCTTTGTAAATTTTCGCGTAATTTCTACTTTAATAAGAAGTTCGTCAAGAGCTTAGGAAATTCTCTGTAACTTATTTAACCTCTTTAATTATTTACACTTCCATTTTTTCATTGAAAACTTCTTTGCGAATACGACCTACTGTATTTCCCCGCAAAGTACGCTTATTAAAATATGTTTTCTATAACGTGTTATAATCCGATAGCTATACAAGAATTAAACGCTAAAAGAATTTTAAAAAGAACATGAACCGAGATCAACGGCCCGTGCAAATTAAAATACATTACTCAACTCTCATATAAGCACATTAAAATACCTTCCTAATCCTCTACTAAGCCTAGTACTTTTTCTTTAAAAAATAGCTGAAAGTGGAGAAAAACACGACTAAAAAATAAACACAAAATTGAAACTAAAAAAAAAGTACAACGTTGACGTTTTTGACTCTAATCGAGACAGAAACTTTAAAATAAGGTAATTTATTCCGGGTAAAAATTTGCATTTAGAAAACTTAACTTTCCAGAAAATAATAACATACACAAGGGGGAGGGAGTTATTCTTCATTAAAACGATTATGCGGCTTTATGTGGCTATTAGGCAGCGGGGTTTTTCTCTCGATTGCTAAGCTTAAGCCACTGAAAAGACCGCTGCAGTTGAATTTTTTTCCTCTTTTTATGAATATTAAATTTCCTCCTAACAGGCCCTCTTATGGGGTGAGGGGAGACACGGGCACACGAAATCTCCCTTGAGGGGTGAATAGAACGTGAGGGGCTTTTATCACGGGAATGAAAGTGCGAAATTCTAGAGTTTGCGAAAATGCGTTTCCACGCAGATGGGATTTGCTGATTCTACCGGATTTACTGCTAAAAGGGGAAAGTTTCCATACTTTAAAAATATCGACTATAATAAGGAACAAAAACAAAAACTGTAAACAGTGGCGTATTTTGGGGAGTTTGAGAAATAAAAAGAGTGCTAGCAGAGCTAAGGTGAAAGCGTGTAAAAGCCTTCTAAAATGTTTTAATAACTAGCTGTTAAATTAGAACAGACCTTTGAGTAATTTTGAAATTATGTATGAGCTGCATATAAATTGAAATATCACTATAGAAGAAATGTGGATTAAGGAGATATAATACGGTTCAATTGACAAAAATCGG
Organism: Trichonephila clavata; assembly: GCA_019973975.1. Classification (NCBI taxonomy): domain Eukaryota; kingdom Metazoa; phylum Arthropoda; class Arachnida; order Araneae; family Nephilidae; genus Trichonephila; species Trichonephila clavata. The sequence continues at coordinate 43,006 of BMAO01039524.1, forward strand.
TCAAAAAATCAAATCTAATTCTCTTAGACTAAATTATTTTTATATACTTTTCTACGGACTTACAAAATTTGAAAACTCTAAGTTTAAAAATTCTTTTTAACTATTGTATGATTATAAAATCACTTTCCGTGGAGAACCGCATCCTAATGTGAGTTGTTATTTAAAGCCAAGTGAAGACAGAGATAGTCGATCGTCGTCAGGTTGATAATGAAATTTGAGTTTTAGGGTTATAAAACCTATAGGAGTTTATCTAGAGCAGGGGTGCCCACACAACCCAAATCGGTTGGTGGGCCACGTAAAATTTTAATAAACTTAGATGGACCGCACATTTTAAAATAAAACAACAAATTATTCAAAATATTTTATTATCGTACAACATTCAAATTTTTTTATTACCTTACAATTAATGTGACACTTCTTTTAGTATTTTACATGCGATTTTTTTTTTGTATCAACGGATAATTTAGTCAACGCGTATAGTAGTTGATTGGGTTGTGTTTTCATGGAGCAACTTGCTGAGGTGCTTTGTTTTTATCAGGTTTAATTTGGGGAAAAAATGACTCGCAGCGAAAAGTAGTTCCAAATGCTGATATAATACGCATAGCCAATCGTTTTAAACTTGGAAATTTATCTTCGAGAATATATTTTTGATAATATTCAAACTTATTCCCTTCGCACAGGCGTTTTAGCTCGATGCTTAATTGTAATTCTATTAGCTTCATTTTTTAATTTAGAGGTGCTGATTCAACCTCTACATTAAATGGAGCTAAAAATATTGTAAACATTTTCTAATTGCTTGGAATTCAAATGAAGGGGGGGGGGAATTCGGAAAAAGTTGCATGGTGAAAGGTGGGGGTTGGTCAAAACAGGATTTGTGCATTCCACTGTCTGTAGTCTAAATGCCTAAAATAATATGGATAGGAACTTTAATTGGGCTGCAAAAAGTCTTCAAGTGGGACGGCCACGGGCCGGGTTGGACATGTCTGATGTTGAGAGATCTCATATATATATATATATATATATATATATATACGTTTCATGGAACAGCATATTTCATCAAGTCAGAGCGAGTAGCATTGCGTCGGATCTGACCGTCAAAGCTATGTGATTCTAGCCGGCTGGGTGGCGTTGTTGGTTAGGGGTTGGCCTTGTACGCTTCACTTTGTGGGTTCGACCCCAGGAAAAGTCCTTGGATTTTCATGATGAAAAAAACCAACTGCGTTCGTGTCCTATGACTAAGCGGCATGTTAAAGATTCCTAGAGTGACAAGTTGGCAAGGGTACTTGGGCCTAATACAACTTCACATCGTCAGAGTTCAAGTGCTTCCTTCTGGATTGGAAACTGGGTGTCAAAATTACATTGAGGTAAATGCGTATCCACTTATATTATGTCATACTAAAAAGTAGTACCAGCTCCCACGGAATGTACCAGGTCTGCAATGGTAACTATCAATCATCAGCCCCATTTGAAAGAAAAAAGATGATTAGTCCAATTAAATGTTATCGTTACTTAGGTTAGTATTTAAGCTGAAAGCTCCATTCGCTTAAATAACCTTCTGATAATAATTTGGAAGTCAAATAAAGGTGTTTTTAAAAATTCAATTAAAATGTCTTTAATTCGGTGCATTCAAATTCACCAATAACCGCAGGGTTGCGACACAATAAAAGAAAAATTATTGATAGATTATTGCAGTATACGGTGTTTAGTGATTTTACTTAATGTTTCATGAACAATATTTGCCCCTTTCTTGTGAAGTTATAGAATACCGTAGACCCTCCCTCTATAACACGGATTCATATAAGAAGGATTTGTATAATACGGCGTATTGTGATCGCGTTAATATAACATGGAGGGAAAAATTTGAGCGTTTTCATATAATATATTAAAAGGGACTCGCATAACACATGTAACAATAGAACAGATGTGGCTATTTTATTTGGTTTTTTTAAATAATTAATGTAATAATTAATATAACTTTTGATTGGTAACATTAAGGAAACAGGGATGTGTTCTCGATAACGCAAAACCAGAAAAATTGTTATTTTCAAAGGAACATTATTTTCAAAAACAAAAAGACTCCATAAATAATAAAACATTTGTGTCACATAATCTATATACTTTTCTTAATATACTATAACATAATTTTTTTAAATGTGTACAATATTTTTAGAAATATAAGGATTTGAAAAAGTACACTTAAAAAGATGCTTTCATATACATGGTGCTTATTAGGTACCTTTATTTTTCCTTTTATAACATATAAACTTCCAAAACATGCTGTTTTAGTTACAAAATTGTATCTTTATTTAAATGCTGTAGTTATATATATAATTGTTTGGAATTTTTTTTTAATTTTAATCTTGACTTTTTGAAATTTTGATAAAAATTGTAACTTTTTTTCAGAAAATTGGCAGTAAAAATAAAAATACTAACATTTCAGGAATTAAACTAGTAGCATTAAATGCATTATTACTATATAAAAGCTCATACCAAGTTTTACTAAAATGTAATAGATAGATTTTTCCCTATGGATGTATCTAAAAGCTAGAAAAACACATTTTGAGTAATATGAAAAAACTAAATAAAATAATAAAGCTTACTAAAATTTGTTATTTAAAACATTCCGAATTTGTAATCATCTTGCATAAAGACTTCTAAAGCATCCTTCATCTTTTTATTTTGTCTTTCAATAGTCTTGGTCTCTTTGCTGGCTTTTTGAACCGTCATCTCGACTTCACAAATTCTAGCTTTGTCAATTTTTCGAATGTCTTCACAAGTGTTAATCCTAGGATTTAATTTTAGTTCTCTTAATACTTTTGGTCTTGCATGTGCAACTTCATTAAAGCATATCCCTGCATTTCGGGGAAACCCTACTTTTAGAGGAGATTTTCTCAATGTGTTTCTAGTTGTGGTGCACCTTAAAGGTTTCAAAAAGCTTTTATATTATATGATTTGTTTATTCAACATAGTTATTTTATGTATCAATTAAATTTTAATTTAATTTACATGTGTTAGGTTTTAAACACTATGCTACACTACAGTTAAAAATTGAAATCCTTTAAAGTAAGTAACTCTATACCAGCTGCCAAAAGACTTTTAAATTAATAAATTTACAAAAATTCAACTTTAGGTAAGCAGGTGTCGACTCATAACCGAAAACCATGGCAAGGAGGTCTATATGAATTCTATGAAACTAATTCTAATTTCTATGAAACAAAATTTTTAGAAACCTCTGATCTTGAGTATAAATACATATCTGCTATATATCTTGTATATATAATGAATCATTTGGTGAAAATTCATTTAAATTTTTTTTTCTCTTATATACATTTATTTAAAGTAAACTGGATTTATATTTATTTAAATTTTTATTTATTTGCTTATAACACTTTTATTTGTATTGCTTTGGAAACAAAACACCTCTAAGAAAGTTGAGAAAAATTCCAAACATATGTATGTGATACATTTACAGATATCGATGATTTTGTAAGTTCGCAGTCATACATGTTCAAGACCTCATTTTATGTGCATAATTCAATAAATATTAACATTTGACAAAATTGTATTTAACTTCTCAGATAATAAATATGCTTTAATGAAAGATGAGTTATTATTTGACAAGTTTAAAGTCTTAAAAATGGATATTTATTTAAGAAATCAAACTGTTTAGCTTGTCACTGCATTTCCACAAAAGCCGAAATTATTTATTTGATAATAAATAATTCAAATTCAAATTGAAATAAAACTGTGTTCAGTATTTCTGTAGTATTTTTATACCGAAAGTTCAATTCTTATATTTAATATGTTTAATCTCTTAAGCGAAAAGCGTAAGTTTTTAATGCGTGCAACGATTACAAAAATTTAAATAAATCGCGTGTTAAAGGATATTAAACATTTGTTAATATGAGTTATACTAACGAGGTAAATTTATTTTATTGTTAATTTTAGGGCTAATCTGTTAAGCGTTCATTTTAAATCCCCGCCACCTGAAAATAAGTATTCATATCACGTATAATACGTTATACACGTATAATATATTATATCCAATAGCTATATCAATATATTTCTGGCAGTAAAATGACAAGAAAGGTTCTTGCAAAATGGTTCGATTATTATTTTATTGTTTTTTATGTTTTAGATGCCTTTTTTCATTGATAATACCAAACTACATTCTGGAGAATGTTTCAAGTGGAATTGTAAAACCAATATTTTCCTTGTTGACAAGTTTTGACTTCCTTTTTGTTTTTAATTTTTTTTATGTATTATCCTATCAAAACGAATGTCACAAAAAAGAAAATATCGCCAATTCAAAATACATCGCCAAATTCTGTCATCCTTATTTTAACAGTGTTTGAACGTACGCATGCACGGTTTCCATTATTGGCTGGATATCGCTGCAACTGGTGACGTCTTTTGATTTACCGAAATTTGGCGATAGTATAATACATGCACTTTTAAGTATTCTGGAACACCTCTCGCTTCTGATTTAACAAACATTAAAATGTAAACAAACTCCAATTCTAGGTATCTCCAAAATTTAGGATTTCTGCAGACGATAAACACACAATAAAACCAAAATTCTGTTGTTGTTTATGCCACCTGATCGACAGTAACATCAGATCAGTCCATGAAATTAATCGCGGCTAAGGGCTAGAATTTTACGTCTGTCTTTCGCCTAAGCGTTGATCCCCCAAGAAAGTGACAGTGCGATTTTGGTAACACAATACGATAGATGGCGACACCGTTCGGACCCACAGATTTAACGAGCACGTTCTCCGTTTTGTACTCGGCGAGTATTTGGTGGCGTCGGGCATCGAACCTAGGCCTTCCGGTCTGGAGTCCGATGCTCTAACCACTAGGCTACCCACAGCCCACCAAAATTCTAAATGCATCTTTGATTGTAAGATGACAAAGTTTAAGCTTGTTTCGTATCAAACGACAAATGATACTACATTAAAAACTGGTTTCATTTCAAAATTATGTGTTAACAAAATTTTATTTGACATCTAAAGCAAGAAAAATAAAAACATTTACCGTTCATTTCCTCTAATTTTTTAAATAAAAAGAGGTTATATATGGAAGATAAAATTCAAAATTCTCAAATTGTGTTGTATGTATGGAATATTCAAATATAGTAATACATTCAAGTTATTTCACAACTCTGTATATCCCAAATTTGATATTTTAATTTAAAAAATAACCAATTAAAGATAATCAGAAAAATATTTCATGGATAAAAATTAAATAAAACCTTTAATCTTGAAGATTAATTTTAGTTTTTTTTTTTTTTCAAATAAATTGAAAAAAGCAACACATAAACTTTTCTATTTAAGACAAACAAAAAAATTTCAAGCAAATGCTTTTAATTAAAAACCTTATATCTTGATAAAAATTCAGAATTTTTTATGCATTTGTTACGAAAAAATAAAATTATGATCCAATAGGTTTTTGCTAATTTTTTGTATCTATTAAAAAAATAATTCATGTTTTAAAATAACTGAAACTTGTAGTTTTATTTTATTAGAAATAAAATGGCTTCAACTTTATATCTGTATTTTACTTAAGGTTATTTTATTCCAAATAATCATTGAACCATATTTATAATCCAGGAAAATATATAGATCCTTTTAGAAAAATATTTTCAACATTACAACATATGCTAATCTTAAGAAGTAATTAGTGCATACATACAGTCATTTAAGTTTTTTTTAAACATATAGAGACGTAATACAAGGAATAATAAGAAGCGATAATATATAAGTGCTAAACGAAATATTGGAAACGAAAAAAGTTCAAAACAAATCTAATAATTATTCAAAAATTAAGCAAATTAAAGACCAAAAAAATAGAAACATTTCTAACAAGAAAAATTTATTAACATAAATAATAAGAATAATTGATAAGGAATAGTTTTAAAAACTAAAACTTATTTTATATAATTCAAACTAGTAATAGCTTGAAAATGGTAATCTATCTCTGCTTATTATAATAACAACTATAAAACTTGTAAACAACAAAAATTCTTGTAATTAATCACATAGCATCGTTGACATTTAAAACAGACATAGATATAAGAATACTCATTGAAAAGAAAAAAACAATGATTCATGATATTGTATCCAAAATGTTTTGTAAAAAAATTGCATATTTAAAAAGCATTTTCCTCTCTAATACTGAAAATCTGCTTTTGCATTTATTTTGCAATTTATTTTCTTCTTTTATTTTATTCTCAAAAAAAAAATTCAAACGGCATGGTTGTTCTTTATGCATGATCTTTGAATTTTAAGAAAATGATTGATTAATTTTTAACGACCTAAGTGCCTCACGGAATAAAATGAAATTAAAAATTAAAATTTTTACATTTGTTAAAATTAGATAATTTTTTTCACCTTTATTTCGTTACTTACGAAATTAATAATTAATTTTTAAAAAATCGAATTGATAGGAATGTGTCGAAAAAACAGCGCTTTTACGTAATTTATTTTGTTTTATTAGAGATTTGCTGTCTCAAGGTAGAGCTGTCGTGATTGAATATGATAAATCTTTACGTAAAGATCTCACTTCATAAATACCTTTGATTCTCAAAAGATTTTATTCTTTGAACATGATAATTTTATTTCTGCATTAGATTTTTAAAATAAATCTAGCTTCAATACCAGAAAATTTAGGATGGTAAAAAAAACCTTTTTTTAATTCTATTTTTCCCAATTTTTAAAAAACATAAATTAAATTGACTAAATTTCTTTAGATTTTATTCACGAAAGACCTTTTCCTTAGAGAACTTATTTGAATGTAGAAACCGCGTGTCTTCCATTTCAATTTTATTAATAAATTATATATAATTTTTTAAATAATTGGATGCTTTATTCCAATTAACTGAAAAGATGAAGTTGCACAGTCTATCACAGCTTTAAATTTCTAAAATGTATATTTTTTGCTTAAGAAATGCGGTAGGAAATAAATTGGAAAACTCGTTTCGTTTAATATCAGACACTAAATCTTAATATTATGTGACAACATGAATTTGCATTCTAAAGAATTTCACTCTTTAGCAATTCGTGCTTCGTTTAGTCGCGATAACAACGTGGTCATGGTCATGAACTCGTAGCCAGTGTTGGACTGCTGGGGACCAGCCATGTAAAGAGGATGTTGCCCATTAAAAATATTCGAGGCTCCAAGTCCTCCCATTGTTATGGTGTGGAAACTTGAAAGAGATTGTTTGAGGAAATTTCATATACACATTATATGTTTTGCCTTATGCTGTTGTCGCTGTTGCTAATCATCCAGCAGAGCCGTTCATGGCCACTCCAGCACCTTTGGTACTTCAAATTTTTAAGCCCTCCCCTCCACTATTTCCAGAGATAGCCCTTCCTTCAGTTCTTACCTTGTCCGTTTTCGTTCAGGATTAATTTTTCCTAAGCTCTCTTACTCTTTTTTTCTTTTCTTTTCATTTTTGGCCTTAGAAGAGTCTTTCTATTGTCCACCGCCGATGATCCCGCCATGTCCTGGATTGGAAACCATAAGGAGAGGATATTGGCATGATTTAGCCACTCTTCTTCATTTCTTATCTTACGGTATTATGGACCACCCTCTTTTGTAAATGAGTACAGTAAATTAATCAAATCGCTTACATTTCCAGTATGAAGTATGCATTATTGTATGAACTGATTCTTCAACTTGTTAATTATCATCTTTTTCATCGTTTATCCCTTTACTATATTTTATTTTACACGCCCTTATTCTGTGTTTATTCCCTATCATTGTACTTGTACAACAAAGATTTTTGCTCACAACAAAAACATTTATGATATTAAGGTAATCAATGTCGATGACAATATCATTTTGAGTGCGTAGCAACGTCAAACAGTTAAGCTTTTCTTTTTCTATAGTAGATCATATTTCAGTCCTTCCTTAAGGGCAGAATGCTTCTCTCATGACTCACGGGGGTACGTTCACTGTAATTTTAATTCTTTTCTCCTTTTTGCCCCTAAATCTTTAATTTTCTAGGCACGAGTGTGCCTAGCGTGCCTAAGCTGAAAAGCAAACCTATCCTCCAGAGTCTGAAAGGGTCAGACAAGATCCATTATATCATTGACTATTAAAAAGTTTAGATCAAGAAGAGTATCCGTATAGATATCTTTACTTCTGTGATTCCTACAATTAATTCTGAGTTTGTGAGAAGCCTGGTGATCCTGACATTTTACACTGATGGAAAAGATTTTTTTTTTTATTTTGTGAGAACGAGCGGCACTTTTGACCACTGGCAAGACGTGAGAGTGTAGTTTGGGAGCATCTGTCACACTTAAGGGATCTATTATCCACATGCCAAAGTTGAGAGGAAGGCACCCTTCATTCCGCCAAATTTTCAGACTTTTTCAGCGTGCGTCATTCCAGATAGGTAAGGAGGGGAATGGAGAAAATTGGAGGATTACAGCTCCCTTCACACTAATTTGCCCACCATTTCATTTCCATAAAGGTCGAAATGAGATGGGATCTAATGAAAATGATATCATGGTGTATTGATTGTAAGTTTCTGTAGAATGGCGAGATTGGTTTTGTCGCCAACAAGAAACCATTTGTCAAGTTGTTGAAACAAACTACTGCTGTCGTAGAGAATCTAAAGATTATCATACCTCCATTTCTCTCTGTTCTTACAGAGAAAAGCCTAGTTCACTTCTGAAAACTAATCAGTAGTTTGGATTGCGTTTTCTCAGAGTCAATGTTTTACCGGAGAAGGAAGGAGAGGGGGTTCAATATAGATACCTCTACCCGCTTGGTCAGATATTTTGCTGTCATCAGTGTAAATCTTGATTGCATCGTTGAGAAAGCTCAATGTTAAAAAACTACTCAGTTTTAAAAATTTTATACGCTTGTTTTTACTCAACTCATTTGTCAAATAAAAATTTCAAACTGATTTACCTCATAAAAAACACTAGTTTTTCTTTATTTAAAATTTTAAAGATTTTATTTTCTATTGTTTCAATTGCTTTAACACTTTTTGATTGCTATTTATGCATCTAATCGAAGTTGTAATCATTTTTAAATCAAAAACATTCTTTTTTTTTATTTAAAAAATTAATTTTTAATTTATACATACTTAAAGAAATTTTCACAAAGCATTTTACGAATTCAATCATGTTATCACAAATCCATATCAATTTTTGTGATGCATATTTTAATATACTTGTAAATCAAATTTCAAGTTTATATGACTATTATTATAGAAGCAGTAGCATTTTTAATGCAATTCATGAGTTTTTACACTTTTCTTTAAAAATTTAAATGGCTAGCTTTTTTTGTGTTATTATTTTATCTCCCACTTAAAATGTAGTATTTTGTTAAAAAAACAATCGGATTTATTTGAGAAAAAATCTTTTCTCTCTGCATATTGTAACGGTCAATAATGTAATTTTCTTCTTTTTTTTGTCATTTTTATGATAAAACAGAGCAAGTTTCGTTTCAAATATATATTTACAGAATATATATTTCGCATGATTCACTTACAAGTGAGATAAATTTCTCCACTCACGCACATATTTTTAAAAGCTTTGTAACACAAATATCTTAAAATTATATATATTAAAATATATTAAAATTTTTATTTACGCCAATTCAATTCAATTACTTTTAATTAACACTAATTTTCCAATTATATAGTAAAATCACATGTTTTCAATCATTGCATTGCATTATTCAGTTACATAATTCAGTTGGGATTCTGGAGTTGAGTCCAATAATTCATTACAATAATCCATAGTGATATACATTTTAAAGACATTAAATTTCATAAATAGTGTTACTTTGAACTGAATATAAATCCGTATTTTACAAATATATGTCTAAAAAAATAATCGGTTTATCGACAGATGAAATGTGGCTTAAGAAATACGTAAAATTTTATAACAAATAAATGGAAATTCTCAGTTTGACCTCAAAATTTTTAATCTCAGTGAATTAAAAAAAATTCACATGAAACAAAATACATAACATTTTATTGAATCTAAGAGGAAATCATATTTACACAAAAAAGTTCAATAATTTTATTTTAGAAATTTAAATGAAAGTACTATTTTTATGAGTGACAAGTAGTTTCCATTTGTTATATGTAACACTCAAACCCATCGAGTTATAGTATTTAAAGGGACAAAATTCGACATTCGACATTATATTAGACAAAAATTGGTCAAAAATGCAAATAAAATGTTTTTATCCTTAAGTGTTCTTTATATAATTTTCCATAATCTCACAAAATTTTAAAGCTATAAGTTAAAAAAAAATCTAGAGTTATGATAATTCACTATTTAACTTACATCTCATTGTGAAATAAAAACTTTTAAACCTATTTATCTCAGAAAGAAAAATAACTAGTTTAACTTCATTTAAAATGCTAATGTTTTTTCTATCTGCAAAATGCTTTGATATATTTTCTATCTATACCATTACTAATTAAAACAAAAGTTGTTATACAAAAACGCAATTTAAAGCAATGCTTATTTTTTAAAAAATAGCTGTATATAGAATTTGTACATTTTTTAAAGAATTTTCGGTAAGCATTCAAAAAAAATTTAGAAATACCAAGCGTGCTATTGCAAAACCTATATCAACTTCTGTTATTCATAGTTTGATGTACTTGTAAACCAGATTTTATGAGTGTACTCCAATTATTGCAGTAGGAGTAGGATTTTAAAAATACTTCTAAATACTTCTAAATACTTTTTGAAGTGTTTTGAGCACAAAAACAGTTTCACGTAACACATATACATAAGTTACAAGCAAAAAAATTGTAAAAACCATTTAATGAAAGATTTTTCTATAAATCGTACATATCCGCTTAGGGCCTTTTCGGTTAAATACAACTGGATTTTAATATTTACTGGATGTATTAGTTTATCCACAATCTAAACAACATCATCAATTAATAATCAAGAAAAAAATAAGATGTTTTAAAAATTATGGAGCTCAAGATCCATAATTCTTCCATTCCATTAGAGAAAAGTTAAGATCTTCAAGAGCTGTTGATTTCACGTAACTTTTTTGATAAAAACTACATATCTAACGACGAAAACGAAATACTTCTCAATTAATATGACTTCTATGAAGACGATTTGCATCTAAAAATAAGCTTCACATTTTTATTCCTAACCCCGCAATATAGCATGATCGAATGAAAATAAAAATAAATTACTAAATCTCTCCTATTTCGCGTATATACTTTAATACCGATGGGAATTCAAGAGCTTTACTGCGGGATACAAATATGTATGAAATCAAAATATGCAAAACTCCCGAACTCTATCCCCACTTTTCGACAACCCCCTTTTGAGTGCTTCATTTTAACCCTCCCCATCTCAATAGTCACATGACCCAGCCCTACCCCTAGCCCCCTTCTACGTTTTTTATCCGAAATTCTACCGGTTATATGAACATATTTCATTTTACCGCGTTGTTAATTACTCAGTACTTCAGCTATTGGCCAAAAGATTACTACGGGTCTATTTTTTTTTAAAGAGGGGTAAGGGGTGCACGAATTCATTGCTGTTTCAAGTAGGGGTTGTTGCAGGGGAGTCATTAATAAATAGAAATTTTTGAACTGCTCATTCGCATAAAAATGAATTCGTCGTATATTGCACGAATGACTCGTTCATATTCTCGAAACCGGGGTTTATTTTCCTCTCTTTTTGGAAATTTACATGAGAATATGAGAGCTTCGGGTGGTAATTGATTTTTTTTTTTGTGGAGGAGTATCTGTGCTTATCTTTGAATTGAATGAAAACGTTACTAATGGAAGAAATTGCTAATGGGAAGAGCATAAATCTGTCTCGTAGTTTGGCGAAACATGTGCGAAGTAAATAATGGATTTTTAAATGAACGTAAAGTATTACAGTCATTTATTCCCATTCCTTTTTGAAAGGAAACAGGAAAACAAATTTAAAAGCCTATTGCAAAATGTAATGACGCATTTAGTTTAAATGGTAAACTTTCTTGGAGTATAATGCATCAAAAGAATTTTACAGATATATTTTAATTAGAATTATATAGAATGAATTGAATTTCTTAAGAGTATTCTATTTTGAGTATTCATCATTTAATGTGATCGCTACTCTTATTGTTTTTGAAAGCATTGGTTATTTTGTTCAGATATTAAATGGAATTTATCAACAGTATAAAATATCGTATATTTCTTCAGTTTTATTCCATTAAGTAATTAAAAATGGATTTTCTCCTCTATAGATTTATGCTATTATTTCAATTATTTGAATGATCAAGAATAAGTAACATGCCCCAAAAGAAAAATGTATAGCAGAATTATGTAATTTTAAAAGCTATTTTTTGTAATCTTATTTATATTTAAATGTGAATATATTTAGCTTTATAGAATTTTACTAAATGTACGATCAAATTGCGATAACATCAAAATATGCAAATATTGTCTTCTAGAAGACTTCGGAAAAATTTAGTTAAAAAACTTACATATTTATAAATTAGGTTGATGCAAAAGCATTGTTAGATTTTCTTTACATATGAACGTTTACCTTGTTACCTTTCTTTTTTTGGCATAACCTTGTTTATATTTGTATCATGGCCACAATCCCATTTCAACAAAGATTTTCACAAAAGTGTTAAATTTAGTTATTTGCTCTAAATTTCGTAGTGACATAGACTCACTAATATTTGCGTAACTTTTCAAATGAGTATGATCTTGGTAATAATGCTGCAAACGCTACACGCAAGATAAACCATACGTTTGAGGAAAATACATTAAACGATTGAAAAGTGCAGCGTTAGCTTGGAAAATTTCAGTCTGGTGGTTTTTCCTTGAAAAATGAACAGCATAAAAGACTTAAAACGTATGTGAAAAATTATGCTCTGAAAGCATTGGTGGAATTAAATCCAACTATACTTATTATATGCATGAAAAATTAAAGTCAGTCTCCTGTTACTTGGTTTAGCCCCGGGGTGAGCACTAAGTCGATCACGATCGACCGGTGGACCGCCAAGACAATTTGGAGTGAACGCCTGAAGATTAACCGTTAGTAATTGTGTATACCAAAATATTCAATATTGGCTGACAGTACGCAGACCAAGTCTTCTACTAATTATAATTACAAGATCTAATTTTTTAGATGAAAATGTTTTATTTTTTAATCTAGTTTGAATTGTGCGATAATAAATGGATCATCAGATATTATTATATTTGTGGCTATTATTATAATGTTTGTATTTTGCTTTTTGCTTTAAACGCATTTTCAAAAAAGTGAATTTTTCATTTTATTTACGAAGGTAAGCATGTATTCCGTCTTTATTATTAAGTTCTAATAAATATTGTTGACTTTTTTCTTACATCACCACACCTACGACCCTGGGCAGTGAGGGTACTCCTGAATTTTTCAAAGGGGGCCTGTGGTCCTAGATCGGCTGTCTACCATATTCTCATATCCTACCCCAATACGCACAGGCAAACGTATATATATATATTTTTTATTTTGTGGATTGTCGGGAACAAAGAACAGTAAGAAATAAATAATTAGGATTATTTAATAAAAAATTATTAATAACAAATACTTAATTAACTTTTAAGTTGCATGGAATTACAATCGATCGAAAAAAAATCATGGGGTATGGAGGAGGGTCCGGACTCGTGGACCTCCCCCCCCCCTGCTTTGTGTGGGTCACTGATACTGGGTGGACCACAACACCTTCAAAAAATTTTGAAGCAGCCCGTACCCTGGAAAAGTCTGCCCACCACTGGTTTAGCCCAACACCTTACGATAATCCTCAGCAACGTTCGACAATTTCAAAATCAAATAGATTAAAATATAGAATTTTGCAGGACCCAGCTTAAAAACACAGGTCTTTCGCAAACGGTTTTCATTTTTTAAACATTTAGAATAGTTTTTACAGACTAAATGGTATGAAAATGAGGACAGACTGAGAAGTTCTACATCAGAGTTTACTTGTTTTAAAGGACAGAATTTCTTTCAAACATCTATACATAAAAATTTTAGTTTGGGCAATTAGACAATGCAAAAAGAGCATATTTAGATTAAATAAACAACTTTTGAAAAAGAGTATATATTGAAGTGCAGTTTTATAAATAAAAATGTGACATTTCATACGCATTGACCTAATAATACATATTGTGTTTGTTACACATGTTTATTAGTCAAACACTCACACACACATATAATTCATCTTTCTTTTGAGCACTTCATAAATTTAATACTATCTGTTTTCTAAAATGTAGAAACACTATGGCGTTATAGAATTTCAACCCTTAGGTTGTTCGGCAAGTAACTTCGTTATTTCTTTAAACAGAGGACACATTATATTTTTCATAGTGAACTTCATGATACTTAACCGCATTGTCATTATATACTTTGACAGCTGATTCTTCAAAGCTTGTTTGCAAAAACAAAATTATTTATGCACAATAATTTTTGTTTAATACTTTATCAAATACAGATACTTAAAAGCAGATTTTTTTTTACTATCAAAAGTTTAAAAATGCTGCTAAAGTAAGAAACAAATTATTTTATGTAAAGAGAAGATGTATTTACAGAGCACCAAGGTCAAAATTGGTTCACATTGTTTCATTTTAGTGATTTTTATGTTGAAAATTCAACAATTGCCAGAAGAATCAAAACCAGTTGGCATTGAAAAAATAAAGACATTGACAATGGTTGATGCAAACCACCTCTCAAATGAATTATCTCAAAAACTAAATTTATAGAATTCGACCACTAATGATTGCGTGAAACGCCTTGGGTTCTACATATTCTTACTAAAATGAATTTACTAAGTCGTACTGACGCTTTTGATTTTCTTCTTAAGTGTGAAGAAAATGATACATTTTTGAATAAATTTTCACTGGAGACGTAAAAAAAGTAAAATCGTGCATAAGAGGGTAGTGATGGGATTTGCACTCTTTTTAGAACCAATGACACTTGAATTTTATTTGGGGGGAGTTTTCAAGAGGATAGATCTTCAATGAGTCATCCATAGACTTTTGGAAACTTTTAGTGCAATCTATAACCTTTTTTAAACTTCGTATGATCACTATCTGATACATTCAGCTGAAAAATTCAAGTAAAGAAATTGCCTATAAAAATTCTGCGTATTTGAATTTAATAAATTGAAGCTAAAATTTATTCATAAAAATTCCTGATACCTTATCTCATTAGATAAGTATATATAAGAATCTAAAACACTTCTTCTATATACTTATCTATATACTTTTTTATTTCTAAGCCAAAATGATTTTTGCTTAGAAATAAAAGTATTCTTCTGAGTATAATTAATACAGATTTTTTTATGCCATTATAGTTAAATATGTTTCTATATTTTAATTCTTTTTACAATAACTTAACTTTTTAGGCTTACGCTGTTGTCAAGTGCATTATACTAACGTGACCAATCGTACTCCTTTAGGAAGGACAGTCCTTCTTTTACAAGTTATGTCCTTCCTCAAAAAGTGTCCTCCTCGTGTCCTCTTTTTCAATATTTAAAAACTAAGCTGTTAATCTCTGTTCAGATATGCCAGGCCAAAACTGTTATGAAAGTGCTTAAAGAAATTAGAACACTCGGAATGCTTATATTTAAATTCTAATAAATTAGAACAATTTGTTAAATCAATGTGTTGAAATTGATAAAAAATGGGGGGAGGTATTTAATAATTTCAAAAATGAACGCATTCCATATGAAAATTTAGTTATTCTTGTTGAATTTACGTTGGGTTGCGCAGGAACTAATGCAGCAGTTGAAAGAGTTTTATCAATTAGTAACGATTTTTCGACAAGTGAGAAATCAAGATTGAAAAGCAGTTTTCCATTCGCAAAATACCATTTTATTTTATTTTGAAATTTGTATGTGTGTGTGTGTATCATGTAGGATTATAGTTCATTGTACAATTTAGTTTTTTTTTCTTTCTTTATATTCATTTAATGAAAGTCTTTTACTGACAACAAGTACTATAGAAGTAAAAAAAAGATATATAACGGTTTCTAATACTTTTGTGGTGTTTTTTACGGACAGTAAGAAAGATGAATGACTAAAAATTTCCTATGGCTAAAAATTTTAAGGAATGTAGAAGTCAGCATTTTATTTATCAAAAAGAGCTCTTCTGCTAATATTGACATTGCTAAGTCAGGAAAGCTTCTATCATGCGCATCATTTTAGTAGCTCAACGTATGAAGTTGCTTTGCTTAAAAACAAGTATTTAAAAAAAATATTGTTTTCAGTTAATTTCTACTTAGGTCAAGAAAGAAAATTTTATTTTAGTTACTTTTAGTATAAATATTTTGTTAATTAGTTACAATTGTTATAAATGTGAGAATATACACATGACAGAATCACATTATTAAGTGAAAGAACTGGAAGCGATTTTCCTTGCAATTTCCCATTTTCCTTTCCGCATATAGTGTTGGACTACTTTTTTTGTTTGTAACTATTTATTCATTAATTAAATTTAATTATTTTTAAAAAATAGTGTAGCAAAAAGGAAGCTACATCCTTAGAAATTAGGCCATCGTAGGTGGAATTCGAAACCACGACCTTTGGATTAGAAGTCTAACGCACTATCTATTGGACTACATGAACACAACAGCAATTTTCTTTTTTATATATACTGTTGGACTATAATATTTTATTGTTACTTTATATTCCTTTTTTAATCAATTAATGAATTAACATTTGAAAAAACATTATTAACATCAAGTGTCATCCACTACAAGTTTTTAAAAAAATGTATTTGAACTTGATGGATGGATGGAATGTATTTTATTAACGATTGAAAATTTAAACAAGATACATATCTCCCTATACATATCCTTTTTTAATTTAATTTATTTTATTTTATTTTTTTAAACTATATGTAATTTTTTAGTATCTCTATGATAATGGTAGTATGTTTACAATTTTTTTTATTTCTATTCTTTTCATACTTTTGCTAAGTACTGCTTTTCAGACATTGCCATGCTTTGAATTTGCATTTGGGTCCAGAATCTGGCAATTACTTGTTTATTGTACTCAGATTTAGGGCGGGCTCTGCAACTTTGAATGCTATTTTTAGTTAAGCTACATTTTTTTGTAATGGATTTAGATATTCTATCCATTATTTTCAATAGGTTTTAACTCAGTATTATTAACAGAAAGGGAAACGGTTGCTGCCACAAAACATGTTTAACTTCCTAAGTCCTGAGTCACAGCAATGTTTATAATACTGTAGCATCCATACTTTTATATTTAACTCTATTATTGCTATTTTCTCATATATCATTTCTAAAATTTATTGTCTGGTTAACTCGTAATTTCAATTTATTTCAGTTTTGTTTGATGTTTATTCATCTCTCTCTTACAGAGAAATTTTGACTATATATATATATATATATATATATATATATATTT
>BMAO01039525.1:0-15557 GCA_019973975.1 Trichonephila clavata
GTGCACTGTGTTGTCATTCTTTGCACCGTGAAAGCCATATTTCCCTGTATACTGCTATAATAAATTAGTGTGTTACGATATTTCAGTGCTATTCATTGTCCACATATGTAGTTAACACCTTGACCTTTTGTCTGTATATGTCACATTTTTCCATCGGACAGGTATCTTCAAGAAATAAAATAGTTGCCCTGACTTTTTTGCCCAACCTTCGTACTTAGAGTTTTGAGATAAGGTGCAGTTTTGTTTCTGAGCCTTTTAATTTTTGTATAATATCTAGCGATAACTACCTATCAAAATGATGAATATTGCTGAAATAATCGATTGAAGAATCTATCTACCAGTAGCACCCAGGCATTCAACGGTTTTTAGGGATTAAGGATATACACAGTAACAAATTTCAATTTTTTTTTTTTTTTTTTTTTTTGTATTTTCTTGTTGCCTGTATCATTGGGAAGAATCTCACCAAACTTCATATGTTTTGACAAATTAATTTTTAAGATATTTGAAGTTTTCGGAGTTAGGCTTTTGGTTTTGGTTTCATTTTAAAGTATTTTTCCACTGAGACGTAGTCACAAGAAAGAAAACGGACCCTATACTTGGCGAGTGCTACATCTGGAGAGCATGTGGCTTTGGCATCATTGTCCTTTGTCTGACATCCGGACTGTGAATGCCGGTGTGACTAATAACACAACAGACTGACATAACTACATTGTGCGAGTCCATACGATGTACTTGTGCGTCTTAAAGTACTGGCACCTCGACGGACAGAGGCGGGCCATATCATAGAGGAAAAGGCGGTGAGGTGGCTTGAGAACCAGTCAGGTAAGCCTTTGTAGCGGGAACCTTTCAGAGGGACCAGAGCAATTGTTCTGCCTGTGCCAATGGTGGGCTAGTGAAACTGAGGTGCAGGGTGCAAGACCATAGGGCCTGCCATAGGAGTTGACGAGGGGCGTGTAGTTAACTCGCCCCTGGAGTTTAAAAGGGTCGATTTGGCGAAGGAAGGATCGACTCCTGAGACAGGATCCTGGGGAAAAAGAAGAACGTTCCTGAACTAGAGGAAATAAATTTGTGGGGGGGGGGGCAAGTTCCCTTTGGACGGAAATGATCTTGCTTCACTTGTAGGTCTGGCTGCGAGGGAGAGGAGAAAAAGGATTTATTTCCATGAATACAATTCATGTATGTTATATACTCTGTTTAAAATAAAAGAACTTGTCTTGAAGTAGTTCACACAAATTTGAATGAAGTTTTTCTCCTTTCTTACGATTTGTATTATACATTTTGCTTTTCATTTTTTTGTTTCACTGATGTACCATTGTTAACTTTAAAGATGTTATATTTTTTTTCACAAAAAAGATGTAATGGGGGATTGTAAAATTTGCATGAACCATAAATTTGTTTCTGGATATATTAATCAATCTTTATTATAAATACTGTAACACTTCTGATGAAAAAAAAACATTTTTTTGATTCAATGAAATTGAAGGATCATCACAAGGATTCCAAACACTTACACTGAAGCTTACTCTGCTTAATGGAAAATTTTGGCTTCTTTTTCTAGTCGATGTGCATCGCCTGTGGTTCATTTTCTTTACTAATTGCGATCCGTTTTCTTATTTAATTAAACACGATCAAAAAATATAACAAAGAAAGGGAAATGATTATTCTAAAGTAGTATTACTGTGTTTCGTAATTTATGCTTAGTTTTTTGTATGTGTGAGAGTGTATAATTCTACAACAATGCTCTTTTTAAAAACTTATTCCAGCTTAGTAAGAAGAATCTGTGATTAAAGCGAGCAATGAAATAACATATTTGATTATCCACCAGTGCTTAATTTAATTTTGCTGATGTCACCCATAATGCGAGAATGTCAATCAGCTAAAATTATTATCATTCGCAATTGTTCTTTCTTACACAGCTCTGTCTAATCATATAAAAAATGTTGTAAAAAATATATATATATATGGCTCTCTCTTCTTTGACTTTTAATATGTATGCCATGACTGAAATTCATTATTCAACTTAATTTCATTCTCAATAACATATTCTACATAGCAAAAATGAAATGCTACATATAAAAATAAATTTTGCACCCGATAAAGCAATGGAATGAAAACTATATTTAGATTTCTACAGATACATGTGATAAAAAATAAATTATTCTTAGTATTTGTTGACACTTTGAATAACATTTTATCTAAAATAAGTGAAAATACGGTGTTTCTAAAAATATTTTAAAAAATGTGTCAATGATTTTAATAGATATTCAATGTCCTTTGAAAACAATATAAATTTTTTTTATTATTTAATATTTTGAGTAACGTACATTTTTTTAAATGCTATTTTACTAATTTTATTAAAAGTAATCTTTACGGTATGTTACTCATTTTTAAATTTTAACGCAAATGGGGTATAATAATATGAACTTATTCAATCCTTAATTATTAACTCTAAGGGTGCTTTTTTAAAGTGAGGCTTGCTTATATAAACGAGTTGAAAAAGTTTGTTCTTCAGCGTGTATGTGTTTTATATTTTACTTGCTGTTTGTTTTGAAAAATGAGGAAACTATTGCACATTTTTTCAAATATTTTTTTTACTATCACTTTCGGAATTTTTTGTGTGAACAAAAGATTTCAACGTAACTATTTTTATATAGTAAGAAACTCTTCAAAATTTTCCTAATAACGCATTAAATAATAAATAAATAAATGTCTTACCAGGTATTATTTAATTTAGCATTGATTCTTTATATAAAATTGATATCCTGGTTTGTGACATTTTCTTTTTCTTCCTTTATTATAAATGCAAACGACATTATGCGTAAGAAACATTTGTTATATTAATAACTAGCTGTTACCCGCGACTTCGTTCACGTAGAAATTTACAAAAAAGTGTTTAGTTCAATTCACAGATCTTACGAAAACTTAATAATTCTGTATTCCACGTTAAGAAATACATACACGCTATACATTTTGAGAGAGAGAGTTTAATGTCATTTTTTTACTTTGTGAATCAATGTTTTGTTTTATATTTTTGTGTTCTTTCTGCTTTTTGGTGTTTATTGTTTTATTTTTTTATTTTCTTTGTTTTTTGTTAATTTTTGTGTGGTTTTTTTCGTATAAATTTATTGAACATCCTCTCTATATACAGTATTAAATTTATTGAAAAATCTCTTTATATACAATATTTGGTGTACGATTTTCTTGAGCTAAAACAAAAACGCCAGTGGCATTCCTCGCACGTGAACATGCCACGTAAAAGCCACGCATGCCATGTGAAAAGCAACTCTTAGTTAAATCTATGTCAACTTTGCTTAACGTTTGCCCTTGTGACTTGTTAATTGTCATAGCAAAGCTGACACTTACAGGGAATTGTAGTCTTTTGAATTCAAACGGGAAATTCGATGGTATTATGGGAATTCGTGGTATAAGTACTATGTTACCTTTTCCGCATCCGGATATTATACGACCTTCTATAACGTTTCTTTGCAATGACACTACTCGCAACCTAGTACCATTGCAAAGTTTTGGTGGGTTTAAATTACGGAGTAGTATGATGGGAACGCCAATCTTAAGTTCTAGCTTGTGAGGAGGTAGACCAGGCACAATTATACTGTTTAAAAATTCTGTTGGATAACTAACCGTTTCATCACTGTATTGATGGAAAGGTATGTTTGTGATTCACCAGGAAGCTTATTTAACATGCGCTGATTAAGCGCAGTAACCTGGTCGTTTATAGGTGCTAAAATGGATCTTTCACACAACCACGAATCTTCTTTTATATTGAGATTGTGAACATCATCATAAATGCTATGTTTTTTTATCAAAATCTGAAATATTTTCATGAATAAAAACCTAACAATGTTTAACATCGATTTCTAATTATTATACTTAAAGTTCAGCTGTTAAAGTTTAAAAACAGCTTAATATAACGAATTAAAAAAACTCACAATTAAGAAATTAAGAACAATTTGAATTATTTTAGAAACAACTACCTACGCAGTTAACTAAATAAAATAACCTAAGAGTAATTTATCAAAATCTGAAATATTTTCATGAATAAAAACCTAACAATGTTTAACATTGATTTCTAATTATTATACTTAAAGTTCAGCTGTTAAAGTTTAAAACAGCTTAAATATAACGAAGGAAAAAAACTCACAATTAAGAGCAATTTGAATTAAGAAAAACAGAGAGGTAGAAAAATGAAAGATACCTTGAAAATTATTATTCTTCGATTACAATATAAATATTAAGCAAATAATAACTATTGTTTAAATGTGACTAAAAATGTAAATAAAAAAAAGAGAAAGGATTAAAACTTATCAATTTTTTTGTTTCTTGCATTGATTTTCTCTTATGAAGCCTTGATTTATTATTTTTAAAAGTGCATCCGAAACAGCCGATGCTCTACTTAACTGAACAGTGAGATAACTATCATAAAAAAAATTATGGCACGTGTCAGCGAATTATGATGTGCGCGTAACACTGTTATGTCTCATGAAGAGCATCGGTCGCCAGTAACCAAAACAACGACTTCATTAGCTCAGCTTGGCGTTCATCTTGGCATTCAGTTTCACGTTCATCCGTATAGTTTCCGTTCCCGTAAGAATACGGGAATAAAATATAGCCTATGTTACTCCCCGTTAATGTAGCTTTCCATTAGTGAAAGAATTTTTAAAATCGCACCAGCCGTTTCCGAGATTAGCCGGAACAAACAGACAGACAGACAGATAGACAGACAGACAGACAAAAATTTTAAAAATTGGTTTTTTGTTATGAGTACCGTATATACTTTTAGTGCATTAAGTAAAAAGCTGCTAATTTGAAATTACAAACAGACACTTCAATTTTATTTATTTGTATAGATGTAAAGAAAATTATGTTACAGTTGTAATATTGTTTGCATAGTCACATCAAGCTCATAGTAAGCATCACCATGGTTTGAGCCTTCATTGAATGAAAAACTAACACTTGAAGCAAATAACACAGTATTTAAGTACTCATTAAAACCTTAATGGTTGACCTGGTAAAAATGTATGGAATCAGAGTTCTATAGATTTTGTTCTTATCACTTCCTTCTGAAATGAAAATTCTAAATGACGCTAGAAGTCTCTAATGCCCCTAATAGCTCTGTAGAGCTGCATTAATTTAAACTGAGCAAAGCGAATCGAATTTCGAGGAAATATTATTTCTGATAAGCTTTATACCTCGTACGTAAAACTATTTGAGATAGATGTATTTATCTGCAATCATGTTTATTGAACGAAAATATTGCCTAATGTTTATTGAGTAGATGCTTGTAAAATATAATTATGCAAAACTATTGCATGGAGTTTCAAGTAATTACTATCATTCAATACGGTGCACTTAAGTGGAATTGCATTTCGAACTCTCCATGTTTTGACTACGAACAATTTTCCTACAGACAGTCGAAGCAACTAACGATTTCTAGACAAACAAACTAGATCAGATAACAGTTCATGAGAATTCGAATAATTATGTTCTAATTATTTCTAGAAAAAATAAAAAATCATACTTCTGTTGTTGATAAGTTAAAAAATAAAACATTTATAAACAATTAAAAAAATTTGGCAATATTTTCAAAGAATACGGAAGAATATTTTTATGTCGTTAGACAACATGCTTAATTTAAATAAAAAGTGGCTCAAAAACAACAAAACAGCTATTAGGAATAAGGCTTCTTAATTTTCAGATCTGGTCAAATAATGAGATCCGAACGGAATATT
Organism: Trichonephila clavata; assembly: GCA_019973975.1. Taxonomy (NCBI): domain Eukaryota; kingdom Metazoa; phylum Arthropoda; class Arachnida; order Araneae; family Nephilidae; genus Trichonephila; species Trichonephila clavata. The sequence continues at coordinate 5,748 of BMAO01039525.1, forward strand.
TTTGAAATAGGTTTCACGTTATGTCAGTTGATATGCAGTTATATTTAACGTAAATTAGCTTAGTTACGTACTAGAAACAAAAAGCAAATCTAATTCTCTTCTTCATGGAGTTCAAGGAATGATTTTTAGCTGCTCACAAACCAGCTAAACTAAAAGGGAGAAAAGTTGCTAAAAAATGGATAATAATGAACACAACTTTACATAGATCAAACAATTCAGTTCTTAAAAGCGTCAAAGAATAAAATAAAAATAAACTGTTTGGAGTGATTATCAACGATTTTGAAAGAAATTTTTTACTCCGTAGAAATCTTATATCTTAATTATTATCACAAATTCGTTTCATTAGAATTGTATAAACAAGCAATATTAAAATCCTTCGAAATTCAATGGGTTTTTTTATTTACTTGTTTTTAACAATAATTTACATTATGATATCTGATTAACTAAAATTTATTTTTACAAATTTAAGCAAATGAAAATTAAACAATGCTTAAGCATTCATTATCTCTAATGGTATTTTGAAAATCTAGTAAAATAGAATGATCACGGAAAAAAAAATCGCCAAAGTATTTTTCGACCAGATTTATAACTCTGATTATTCTGTTTTTGACAGCATTTACGAAAATTTAAATATGAGACTTAAAAGTATTAGAATACAACTTTCTCTTTTTGAATACTTGATTTTTCTTCACAAGACATCTTACTGTAAAAGCCAGAAAGGAGTTTCAATGGAAAAGAACGGAATGGATTACAAGAGAAAAATGAAAGGAATTTTTAATATAGGTGTCAATATTCGCTACTGAAGGATGATGACATTTTTGCGTGCTCTTATAGATGGTTGGGATAGAAATGCAAAACATGGTCTACTGTTCTTTTTCTACTAAGAAATTTTTTCTTCCTAGTTGTGTTCAAAAGAGTAGAACTGCAAGTCTTGAAGGGTTTCATTTTATGTAAAAATGTATCTATTTTTGTATCTATTTTATTCCCAATGTAATTATTAAACAATTTACGAAAATTTGAAAGCTTTATATGTTCACTACTCATTTTTTTAACCGATAACAACTTCAAAAGTAAATATAACGTAATAGTTTGTTAAAGGGACAGTTAGTTGAGTAAATTTTTTAAATGTGTATAGTTATTTGGTAAAATGCTATTTTATTGGAACGATATATAAATTGTATTTTGTTTTGGATTTCCTATATTTTATTTTGATGTTTGGATTATTTTCTTTTCAAATAAAGCTATCAATAAAAATTGTAACTAAACTCTTATATAAAAATATCTACATATATCTTTAAAACGTTTATTCTCCCAATACTATTATAGTTTCGCAATTATTGTTAAAAATAAAGTTACCTAATCCGAAATACTTTTGGAGAAAAATACTTTAATAGTTTTCTTCGATTTAAATATATATTTAATTTACAATTTTGGAGAAACTGTTTCCGATATTAAAAAGAGCAATATTGTAGCAGTCGTGGTTACGATCTTTGTGTCCAATATTTCATAAATCAATCACAACTAATTCTACCATACGTTTAGGTAAAAAAAGTGGATACATAATAAACATGAACTGATCACGTAGAAGATCAAAACATATGAGCAAATTATAAAACATAAGCTCATTGATACTCGTCAATAAATTATAATACGAGATCCATTCTCTATAGTCCTTGAACAACAAAGAAAAACCTTAAGTTATGCCTACAAATAATTTGGGATTATTTTTTGTTACTTAATAACATATAATGTTCATGTTATTTCAAAATCTTACACCATAAGCATTTTTTAACATTTCACACCAGTAAGAAAACTAGCATTAAAGAAAAAACCGTCAAAAAATCTTAAACTGTCTTTGAATCACATTCCAAAAGGCCTAAAAGGACCAATTGGAATGATATTGTCTTTTTTTAATTGGAAACTTTCTCATAAGCTTTTTAAAATATCATTTTTATTTGCAAAAAAAAATATATTTATTAAGAAGCGCACGACATATTCGCATAATCAGATGTAATATTATCCTAATTTATTATTGGTTTCAGATTGAAATACATTTCATTGTAGGTCAGTGTCAGAGCAGAAAGAGATAGTTTTCCGCTTTATACTACCATCGGGCAAAAAGGATGTCATTTCAGCAAATATTCTCTATATACAACGTAAGAAGTTTAAAATTCAGTGGAACTCAATACGCAATATCCTCCCTTTTCCTCAAAGTAAGTCTCTGCTGGAAGCAATTTGATTTTAATTTTTAATTGGAATAACCACGAAAGCCACTTAATTACTAAAGACAACGTATTACGTGGAATCAGTTGCATGTAATCAAATATATCAAGTCAGTTTAGCTTTTGAAAACCCAACAGTTTAAAGAAAAATAATAATAATGTATTTTTTTAAAGATTTAAATCGCATTTATTAAAAAACAAACTTTAAAGGATTTAAAAAAAAGTAAATCTGTAAAGAAATTTTGTTCAATATAAATGGGATTTATAGTATTTCAATTGACGAAGAACACTGGTCCCACTCAAGTAAGAGTAAGATGGGAATACTCTTCATATTTCAAAATTTGAAGGCTCTCCAAATATTAATACATTTTTATTGCTAGGGAGAGATGATTAATCATATCAACGAAATTTTTGAAGACTTTAAATTTATATTAAATTGATTACTATTTTAAAATAATGGTTACTTTCTGATAAACTACCAATTTAGTTTCAGTTTTAACCGGATGAGAGTTTTTATCAATTTTATTAAAGTATTTCGTTTTATTAATTTATTAGTAATTACTTGGGCTTATTTCTGTGTGGGCTCAAATTTCATTTCTTATCATGTTTAATTTTTAAGGCAAACTTTTCTCTGTATATAAATAATATTATATATTTTCATACATTTGCTTGCTAAAATAAAAAGAAAAAGGTAAAATCTTTTTCTTAAGTATGTGTTACAGTATTAAACTTATTGTGCAATAAGTCTTTCAGTATGAATAAAAGGATCAAACTTTTTCTATTTCTTTTTTAACTCATTTTGTTTTATTTATTTATATTTAATTTGAATTATTATCTTTTCACTGATACATTTTCACAATCCAACTTTTCGAAAATGTTGATCCAAGAAGTGAACATGTCTAAGCTTCCTTAGTTTGTTCTTTTTACTTCCTTTATCGTATTTTGTGAGTAATAATATGTTTACCTATCGAAACTCATCTTCGAAAACATGAGTTTTGATGTCTTAAAGATATAACAAATAAAAAGGTTTTTTTGGCTATTTTCTTTGTTTTGGTGTATATGTCAACAATTCAAAATACATAAACATTGAAAGGAAGTTGCGTATTAATCAACTCATCTATATTTATATGTATGTGTATGTGTGCATGTATATATAAGTGTGTGTGTGTGTGTGTGTGTGCGTGCGAATTTCAACATTTAAAATGCAAATAGTTACTTTCAAAGATTTCATAAAAAAATAACCTATTTAAAGACATCAGGAAATAATGGAAAGTATTAAAATCACAGGGAATTGTTAAAAAATTTTTAATAAGAATTGTTGTTATTGCTGTTGTTGTCGTGTCCTTCCAGCAGGGAAAGAATGAAAGTTGCCATTGCCTGTGAGACAGGTTGGACTTCTTAACGATAGATGGCGACACCACATATCTCCACCTCCACAATTTCGGCACGGAACTGAAGGGGAGGGAACTATTCTCCAGCCCTCTGCACTCGTGGTTTCTGCTGCGACCACCCACAAGACTTTCGGACACACTGATTTAACGAGCACGTACTCCGTCTATACTCGGGCTAATAAGAATTATTAGCCCGAGTTTACTAATAAGAATAATTTGATGAATTAAGAAAAATAATCAAAATTCTTTGAATTAAACTATTCTCCTATTCTTCAAAATATTACGCAAGTATATCTTTTCGTATTTCAATTTATCACTGTCTAAGAAATGATACATCATTTGCTTTGAATTTTTAACTTGTTAAGCTAGGTTTGGCATTGTATCCCATACCTTGTGAGCTTTATGCTTAATAGTAGCTGACTTATTTAAGCAAAACAACACAATCAAATACCATACAAAACATTCCATGTATTATAAAATGAGTTATTCATATAATATGACAACATACTACTTTTTGTCATTTTACCTTTCTGGGCAGCCAATCGTATAAACTCCTTTCCACAGCAATACATTGTGACTTTTAAATAATAAGTTTTTCTCATCTACACAACCGGGCTGGCTAAGATTCGCTCCATCCGTTTGACAAATGCAATTTCCTTTCAAAGTTCAAAATTTTTAATTTTAACTTAACTTTTAAAATACACGCATTTCTGTTAACTTCATTAAATTTTTTTTATTCTTAAACTATAGTTCTAAACTCATTGCATTTAAGTATTTTGCTTTAAAATATATAATTTAAAACAATTCATTTCGAGTCTAATCCTCAATGATAGAAAATTGGCGATAAAAAAAAGGATTCTCATCCATATGGTACTTATATGAATGTTTTGTTTTATGTTAGAGAGAAATGTGAATGTATTTTAAATAACATAAGTTAAAACCACAATTCGTTTTGCCTTGAAAATGTTAATTTATGAAAATGTAAATCTTGTAAATATTTCGTTTAATTTCAAGCCTGTGGTTCAATTATTTTGAAACTAGTTGAAGCTCTTGGCCGACTCTATATCCAATTTGAATCAAGAAAATGTTTGGCAATAACTCATAATTTAGACCATATCCTTAATTAAAAATCCGTAATTAGAAATATCTATAGCTCTGCAATAATTTCCTAAAATAAACTGGAAAAAAACTGGTTTTTAACAAAACATTTTACAATATTGAAATGGGTGTGTTTTTATTGTATTCTTTTCTTTTAAAGTACTTATGTTATTTAATAAATTTTACTTAAAAAATACAACAGAGCATACAACAAATACATATATATATATGCCTAAAAATATTCATATAAATACCAGAAATTTAAATTAAATCTTTATTGAAAAACATACTAAAAGTATTTTTAAAAAAAACAATTTCACACTACATTTTTACTCATATTCCAAAAGACTATCAGCAGTATATGGCATGTTTCCAATGAATCTGGATTCAGAATTTAAAATAAATTTGCCTTTAAGAAAAAGATGTAATCTATTTTAAATTAAGAACATGTATATTTTTAGCATTGCTATTTTATTTTATTTTATTTAAGAAATAAAGTTATCTTTAAATTGCAAATGGCTCCCATAATTTACAAGAAAGCGCAAACTTCGTTAAAATTGAAATAAGTAAGCTAATATGGATTATAAATGCATATATATACATAAACAAGTTTAGAAGCATATATTATATTATAATTATTAATTCATATATGAATAATATACTATCCAAATACAATAATTGAATAAGAAGTTTCCCACCAAAAAAGAGAAATCTTAATTCGGTCCCAAAATTCTGACAATTATTATTTCTTAAAATCATCCACATTTGATTTCCAATTAAACACTTCAAACATTGTTCTCTGGAACTTCTTCAAAATACTGTCGATTGGTATGAAGGAGAGCGTATTGAAATTAAAGAGGCTCTCTATGAAAGAAGACTATTTTATTGGAGAAGAATGAATAGAAACGCGATAAAACTGCGAGAAAAGACACGGGGGTCGGATCTCAGAAAATGGAGTGTTCTTGACAAAAATGATTGAAAGGGTATCGAGTTCTCAGGTCGAGAAGGATGGTTTTTTTCTTGACACTCAAGGCCCCACTCATTGTTCAATCCCGTGAAATTAATTCTTTGGATTCGTCGATGCATTCCAATTCATCTCATTCCACAAAAATAATTAATATGGAATATAAGGTTAGAAAGTCTCCAGAGCTCTGATAAAATTTGTATGTGTGCAAGTGTGGTGCATAAATGCACATAAAAGGCTTAGAGTACTTTTATCCTAACGGAATCTTATTTCCTTTTAAAACCCTTATTACAACGGAATCATTTTATAACATATTCTAGGAAGACATTCGCAGACAACACTACATGAGTAAATGTTAGGAGACTGTCTACCCATTTTAAAGTGAAGATTCAAATTTTGTTTTTTCCTTCATAAGGCTACTTATAAAAAATATTCGTAGTTATTTCTTATCTCATTTAACATATTTATGAAATAAATTTGAATTGCACTAAACTACACACAATTTGCAGTTCTCCAGCTTATATAACTTTAAAATAGTTTTGAGAAATAAAGATTAATGCAACATTTCAAAACTAAAACCTTCGTTGTTAATTCTTTTTGCTAGATTATCAAGCTATTCCTTTAAATACATGAATATTAATTCGAAACTCTTAATAGATTTCGTAGGTATACAATTTCTATCAGCCAATAGTAAGCTAAAGTATATCGTATTAATAGAAAGGAAGTTAAAGTATTTAGATTTATTGAAATGTTCAATTCAGAAATTAATTTTATGTTAGTCCACTTGGCGAACCAATTTAGCGAATTATTTGTGTACATGGAAGTATCAGTCTTTGTTGGTAAAGTCCCAAAAACTTAGTAGGATAATGCTATCCTTTTCTAAAAAGAACAAATTGAGTTATTTTGCATATCAAGAGAAAAGAAGAAATAAGGATATTTTTAATTATGATACATTAAAGGTAAGAATAGTTCAAAAATACCAAAATAATTTCCATGCATAAGCAAATGATTCTAATACTTTTAATGCTCGTAAGTATATCACCTACATACAGGAATTCATTCCAGGTAAAAAAAAAGACTTTGTCAGTAGCATATAAAACACTGATGACTGAGGTAGTGTAGGTGTTTTTTAAAGATTGCAGAAACACTCAAACTATACTATTGCGTCAAATTTCAACTAAATTCATCTTATTAATTTTACATAATGTGAAGTGGCGTGCTTATCTGGTAGGACAGAACCCGGGACCTTTTGATCCGAAACCGAGTAACTTTACCACTACACCAAAATGATCCCCATGTTGTGGAGGTTGTTACTGGCTTATATAGATTGTATCTCTACACACTCCCCTACCAGAGAGCTGGTTAAATGAACGAACGATATAGTTGTTAATGGGAGCAGTCATTTTCTTGTGTGTTGGATGAGTTGAGTCATATTTGTCTGACGAATTTTATTTTCTTGGTTACTCTCTTGCGTCATGTTTATTTGACGAATTTTTTTTCTTGGTTAAGCTAGGGTCATCAAATGAAATGGCGCGCTTATCCGGTATAACAGAACCTGGGACTTTTTGATCCGAAACCGAGTAACTTAACCACTACACCAAAATGATCACCAGGGTATGTAGGTTGTTACTGGCTTATATAGATTATATCGCTACAAATGTAATGCTCTCACACAGATTCTCCTTTAACAAACATCTCATATAATAGGGATTCCCATAATGAGCAAAACAAGTTGTCAAGTGTTATTTGCTTAGCGAGCTACGGTTTACAAATCGAGTGTAAATGGTTTTGAAATATATACCAGCGATATCTCTTTTTCTCTGCCTGTGAGAAGTTTTGAAGGAACCAATTCAAATCAAGTCTATGCTAAGTTGGAGTAAAAGAAAAAATGAGAACTCCAAGACAAAAACAAATTCAACTTTTCAAAGACTTCAACAAAATTATCACTCGAAGTAGAGATTCATTAAATAGGGCCGTAAAAATCTTGATTATATTTTTGTAAGCCTGTAACTATAAGAAACCAACTATCAAAAAGTATTCACGTCTATAAGTAAATTAAATACCTAAAATGTTACAGTTTATTATTTATTTTTTCTTACAATTTTCGATAATACATTACTTTTTTATAAAAGATGCATTCCCTGTTTTTCATTCACTGATTGATTTTGCAAAATTATTCTTGTAAACTAGTGTGCCAAATTTTTTCTAATATTTTCTTTCATACGATTCAAAACACTCTGACGTTTCTTTTGAAAGTAAAAATTTTATCGCTGTAAACGCGTAAATTAATGTGATTAACAATATTATTTTATTTAGAATTTAGAAGGAATTAAGTATTTTGCCGAATCCAGAATTAGTATACATTCACTTTGTTTGAATTCCTAAGCTATCATTGGACACTAAGGGATTTCCTAGCTTTCAAACCAATTAGGGAAATTTTAAATGTAGAAGATAGCAATTTGTTACAAATGAGACATTTTTAAACAATCAGGGACAATTAACTTAGCTACCAATTGTTTTAAAGTTCTAATTTGATAACACGCTTGAAAAGATAGGTGTTCCAAGATGTCCCGTAAATTAACGATAATTGGGGTGAGGTGAGAGATGGGTCATATTCGCTTTGGGAAAAATTTGTAAAAAAATCCCCAGCAATAGGTTAAATAAGGCGAGCACATTTTTTTTTAAAAAGGAGAAAAATTCATACCTTCCATCACATTATTATAACTAATGGGACCATATAAATTCCAATTTTATGATAATTTTTGCACTGACATCATTTTACATAGTCGTACTTTTAATCGCATTCACATGTCTGAAAAAGCAATCTATGCCGGTTTAATTAAAATTAATGCAATTTGGGTGAGTCGGGCTTTATATATGTAGATTGTTTAACGGAGTGCCTGTTTCCTTGTGGAAACTTAACCTCCTATCGTGAAGATTGGGTGTAGCTTTAGTTGGCTTTACCTTAGCCCAGTACTGCAAAATAATATTGTGAGAATTTTTTTTTTAATTAGTTAGTTAGAATTGATAATATGGATGTTGAAAAGAAATGGATGTGAAATGAAAATTTTAATTGAAGGTAGTATTTTGAGTGTTTAGTTTATTCTTGCACTGTGCGCATCGGGGGGCCGAGTGCGCTTGCGTGCGGGTTTAATGATTTTTTAATGAGAGCGGCTAGCGGGAAGACCCGTCTAGAGTCGGAGTAGGTGCGCAAATGCGAGTTGCCTGAAAATGCAGGGGGTTTGAAGTGCTTTGAGAGAAACGGAACCGGCCAATCGGGTTGCAGCCTCTCGTGGGTGGGAGAGAATTCTGGGTGGAAGTTGGAAGTATGAAGTTTTTAGTTTTAGCAGAGGATGTTTCTGGGTCTATTTATGAGAGGGTTTAGAGGATATTTTTCTATTCTTTGGGTTGCTCTATTTTCGTGGGTGTCGATGTTAGTAAAGAATTGAATGCGATCTTTTTGATCACCTCTCTGTGGGTTTTAAGTTTAGAGCAAACCTGATATCATTGTTTCGGATGTACCAGTCCGCTTTTGTGATGATACGGATAATTAAGTGTTGAGCTCTTTAGATGATGTTTATATTCGAGTAGGCTGCCTGACCTCAGATTGGGCAGGCGTAGATGAGGGTGGGTCTTAGGATTTGGGTATAAATAAGCATTTTGTTTCTTAGAGATAAAAAGGATTTCCGGGAAATTAGTGGGTAGATTTTAGCCACGGAAATTCTTAAGTTTTTACGTAATCGTGTGATGTGTTGTTTGAAAGTGAGTCTTTTATCTAGAATGACACCATGGTATTTGGTGTTTTGAGACCAGGGTATGTGGGTGTTATGTAAAACAAATCTGGTGGTTTCTTTTTAATGTGACGAGAAAAGAAGACACGGCCTCCGTTTTGCCTACATTAAGGGCAATTTTCCAGGAGGAGAACCAATCTTCTAGTCTGGCTAGGTGTTTGTGTAGTCGTGGTGATTGTTTTTAAATCACTGCTCTGTACCAGGATTGCCGTGTCGTCGGCGTACATGCAGATTGTAGAGAAGCTTGTCCTAGGAATATCATTGACATAAATATTAAAAAGTGTGCGAGAGGAGGGCCCATGCGGGACTCCCGCGTTGATATTTTCAGGAAGAGTAGGAGTGGT
>BMAO01039526.1:0-32495 GCA_019973975.1 Trichonephila clavata
GGAAAAATGGAATTCACCCAAGAAATCAATTCTCTTTATTTTCCATTGGTGCATTGGGCAAATCATGCACCCTCCAGTGGATCCCGGCCCATATCATCACCTCCTAGAGATCAAGGCCTGGTGACTCCAACGTGATAGGCTTATGACGTCACACATAGTAGGGATAGAAACCTGCTTGAATTCAAGTTAGATCAGTTACTCGCCTACGCCATTTTGGTGCTTGTGTCGTGTGATACCTGCTTGTTCGCTTTTTTATTATAGATTTTCAATTTCTTTTTAACCATTCTGAATAAGTTTACAAAAATGGTCTACACATGCCGAATTGCAATAGCAATTATAAAGGTACTGAAAAATTGCAAATGTTCGCATTCCCCAAAGAGGACTCCCTTCGAAAAAAAATGAATCCATGCCATATCAAGAAAAGATTTTGCTAAATCAAAGTATTCAAAGGTAAGTTATTTAACTTATTCTATTTATGGAAACTGTAAAAATATCTTAATTTTAAAAGTCTACTTATAACTTTAATAGGTTGTTCGATAAGACATTTGAAAATGTACCCATTTCTTTTTCTTCATGTGAGATTCTTAATATGATAATTACATTGGTATAATTCATTTTTATATATCTATAATGAGAAAAGCGTATTGTTGATCAAATAAATATTTTGTAGCCCTAAAAAAATTTGAGTTTAATAATGAGCCCAATCAAGTTTTGTTAATGAGACAAAAACTGTGTGTATTTTTGCTATTGCAAACAAATATTTTTGTGTCATTTTCTAAATATCTTTTCACAGAATCAACGAAAGTACCTTAAGTATTAATTGTGTGTTAGCAAAAAAAAGCCCATTATGATACAGAGGTCATAGTCTACGTAAATATGGACATAAGAAACCATTTATTGATTATTTTGTATATTAATATGATGTGAGATACAAAATGCATAACACATTCACTACAAAAAAAAACTATATCTGATTTCTGAACTATTAGGATGACTTTAAAAGTAAGAAAAAAATAAAGCTAACAACAGATAAACATGACTCAGCGTTAACCTCACAACGTTAACTTGAAGTACGATTGCTACGACAGCAAATGTCGGAGAAGACACCACATTTAGAGGTAGTGAGTACCAATTTCTAAGCCCTTGACGCCAACACTGGCAGTTTCTTTTCTAGAATTGTTTGCATTAATATAGACTATGTGGTGTCCCGACAAGAATTATTTCATCGTATCAAGTTTACTTTGCTGACAACCATTTGCTGGCAAAATAAACAAATTTCATTGAATCAAAGTGAAAGAAAACAAACAAATTTTGTTCCAATTTTGTATATAAGCGCTGTCGAAAATTTTTTTGCTGTTGTATCAAAAATTTTTCAGTACTTCCGACAAAAGTTCCACTTAAAATTACAAAAAATAAAATTATCAGAGAAATTTTTGTTAACTCTCACAAATCTTTTCTGTGTCAATGCAAAACAATATATATATATTTTTTTTAATTTTAGGTTTGTGAACTACACTTTGCTGATGATGCAATACGAAGAAACCAGAAGCTTATGACGAAAAAACTGGGGAGAAGATATGTATAGCCTTGCAGCGTTTTAGACTACAAAATTTTGCAGTCCCGACAATTTTTTCAACTTTCCCCAAATATATTTCAAACTCTACAAATAACATCAGAGAATCTCCTGAGCAAAGACTGCAAAGATTAGAAAATGAGCACTTATAACGCTCAATCCAAGAAAGCATCATTTCCAAAGAAGAATTCGAAAAAAGTAAATCATTTACGTCGCTTCCAAAATTAGTCGAGTGTTTAAATGCAGAGAAGCTTCAGGACATATGGACTGTTGTTTGTAAAAGAGATCTAGTAATAATTATGATGCTAGACATAACGGTATCTCCTGTTATTTTAAAGCATCAGTGATTATAAATACAGAATTAGATTTGTCAATACACATAGGTCTAACAAAGATAGGTCAACTTGGTAAGTGGGCCGTGGGTAGCCTAGTGGTTAGAGCATCGGACTCCAGACACGAGGGCCTGGGTTCGATGCCCGATGCCACTAAATACCACCGAGTATAGACGGAGTACGTGCTCGGAAAATCAGTGGGTCCGAAAGTCTTGTGGGTGGTCGGAGCAGAAACCACGAGTGCAGGGGGCTGGAGAATATTTCCCTCCCCTTCAGCTTCATGCCAAAATTGTGGAGGTGGAGATAGGTGGTGTCGCCATCTATCGTTAAGAAGTCCAACCTGTGTCTCACAGGCAATGGCAACTTTCATTCCTTCCCCTGCGGGAAGGACACAACAACAACAACAACTTGGTAAGTACAAATTTCCTGTAAAAGTTAATAATGTTATTGTTGTAAATAAAATATTACATGAACTGGTTCTCAGAGTAGAAATGAAAAGCTCCCATGATTTTCCTACAACATTTGGTTTTATTGTTAATCTTTTAGAAAGTATGTTTTCAGATTTAGATGATAAAAAAAATTGCACTCCATTTCTTAGTTGACCAGCTCAAATTTTTAACCTGTAACAAGTTTTCTTTTAGATATTCCTCTGAAATGATGGGTTTTTTTGTATATTACAATCCATATCTCCTCATGCCTATAAATTTTTAAGAAATTCGGGATATCTCAATATTTCCTATCCTAGAACTTTGCGCAATCTTTGTTCATCTTTAAAAACTAATCCTCAAACAGAACAATCAAATGAAAACTTTCTAGTATACATAAAAAAAAAGTAAACATCCTAAAATCTGTTGACAAAACTGTCATACTGATGCTTGACGAAATCTATTTAAAACTATATTTAGATTCTAAAGGGGGTAATATTCTTGGGATAGCATATAACAGTGAACAAGCTGCTACTTCAGCTTATGTGTTCATGATTCACAAAATCTTCTTTCTCCTCTTAAAGAAGTAGTTCATGTAACGCCGGTGAAAAAAATCGATGGAGAAAAATTGTTTGCTGTTGTTAAAAAAACTATCGTAGAACTTGATGGTATAGGATTCAAAGTTATAGGTGTAGTTTCTGACAGTAATTCTATAAATCGAAAAGCAATGTCCAACTTTTCTGTTCCTCCCAAATTGAGCATTGTATATCCACATCCTTCTAATCCTTCTCATCCTTTCAATCCTTTATTTTTTGTTATTGATTCAGTACACATTTTTAAATGTATTCGTAACAATTGGATTAATCAAAAAAATGCTGGCCAATGTTTTTATTTTCCAAATTTCGAAGATCATAATAAGTTTCCTTTATTAGAAGCAAATTTCTCTACACTTAAACGATTATATGACATAGAAAGTAATAATTTAGTAAAGTTCGCTTATGGTTTAACTTTATTTATGGCTTTATGTCCCACAAATCTTGAAAAACAAAATGTGAAACTTGTGCTTAAGATATTTAATAACTTTGTTATTCAGGGGCTTCAACTATTAGGAGAGCAACATAAACTAATTAGTTATGAAACAACATCAATTTTTATTTCTTTAATTTGTACATGGTGGAAAATTGTTAATGTTAAAACACCTTTAAAGGGACAACATTTGCTTGATACTTATCATCAACCCATTACTTTATCTCCAGACAACAAAGCATGTCAATTCTTGCGTAAAATTTTGTCATGGTTAGACTCGTGGAAGGAAAAAGATTGAACTACTGGCACCCTTACTAAAGAAACACATCTTGCTTCTACTCATACCACATACGCTTTACTTGAAATGTCAAAATATTGCATTAAAGAATTAAAATTTCAGTATTTTCTTCCTGGAAAAATTCAAACAGATGCGTTAGAAAGTCGTTTAGGGAAATATAGGACACTTTCAGGTTCTCAATATTTAATATCAATTCGACAGCTTTATGAAGTAGAAGCTAAACTAAGAATGCACAATTTTTTACCTCTAACTTTGGTTTCAAATGCTTATGGCCAGCTTAACTTAAATACATTAATTTAGAAGATTCGTGTAATGAAAATCCTTTAGAGCCGTCAGTATCGCATAATTTTAATATTACACTATCTGAAATATATTTTCGTGATGCTCAGCCATATCTACCTGTCTTAACATATTTAGCTGGTGTTTGTGCTAGAGCAGCACTTAAAAAATTAAAATTCGACTCTTGTTCCAAATCACTTGTTCTTAATAAAACTTTTGAACTAAATTCTAACTATGATTTAATACGTAACTTAGACAGAGGAAGTTTATTGTGCCCTTCCCCAGATGTCGTTACAGCAGTACTCTATAACTATATAATAGTTCAGAAACTTCTTTCTAAAGATTATGAAAATATGTTCCTCAAACAAAATAATCAACGTCAAATTGCCTCAGAAATATAGATTAGCTTGATAAATTCAAATGAATTTTTTTTATATGATGAACCTTGTAACAATGATCATGCTTCTGAGCTAATTTTAAAGCATATTATTCACACTTCTACAAATGCATTATTACATAACTACTGTAGGGAAAAAATGATATTAAAAAAGTTGAAACAAAGAAAAGAAAAATACATACTTTATTAGCTAAATAAATTGCATTATTTTTATGTATGTAATAAGTTACATATATATTTTTATGTATGCATTATTTCTCTCCCTCTCTCTCTATATATATTTATTCATTTAGGTATATATCTATGCTTTTATATATGTATGATTTATTTTAAAAATATTTTTAACTTATTTTACGCTAACTTGTTATTTGTGGGAAGTTTTTATTTTTTGATTATTTTTAATGTTGCTATTGCAGAGAGTGAATTTTTGTTTATTACTGTGCATGATACCAATAAAGTTTTACAATATATTTAATTCACATTTGTAACAATGCATAATTGAATAATTACATTTGGCAGAAAAGTAACTGACAAACAGCTAAATAAATTATGTAATCTATTTTATGTATGTATTTATTTTCCTGTATATATCTATAATTATATTGGTATAGATTTGTTTCAAAAATATATTTGAAATTTATTTTATAATTCTTTATGTTGTGATTGTATTTGATACCAATAAAGTTACTGTTTTTTAATTTGTCTTTTTTTTCTGTTTTAAAAACTATTTCTAATTTTATTTCCTTTTTTGTAACTATTCTGAATAAAATGTTGAAAATAAATTTTAAAGTTAAGAAATAAGCACAGTTTTGTAAAAAAATATACAAATACAAAAGGTTCTTATGATTTGCTGCAATGTTTTTAAGTGTGTTTATGTTCATCGTAATGCGTGTTCGTAGTAAATACATCGATAATTACATACTTGCAATTATTATTTAAATAGGTAAACTAATATTTACTCTTATGTTTTATGTACATGAAATAGAATTTAATGATCAATTAATTTTTTTAAAATTCCCTGTATGTATGTTGGGTTAAAAAACAAAAAGTATTTAAAAATGCATCTGAAAAGTTCCGTAGGCGATGGACGAAGTCTCCCTACTAGTTGTGACGTCACAAATCAGTCGCGAGGCCTTGTGTATATCTGCGAGGTGATGCCCATGTTGACATAGAAGGGAACGAGATGGCCGATTTCCTTGCCAATGAAGCCAGAACACTTGAACCTGTAACTTCATCTACTACGGTCTTTGATGCCAACTCAGTCGCAAAACAAAAGCTCTGCTCAAACCCACGAAAAAAATTCTCGATGCCAGAATTAAATTATAGACGAGAAATTACAACAACAATAACCAGACTAAGGACAAAGCATTATTTTAAGGGTATGAAGATTCTGCCCGATGATTCCAGATCATATGTGGAATGCAGGCACTGCCCAGGCATGCAACTGGATCCCAAACACCTTTTTAGCTGTCCTTCCATTGTTGGTGCCCTTTTTAAAATGGACAACGACTACAGCATGGACATCCTATACTCGGATCGTGCCATGGATGTTGCCACGGCAGCGATTCACGCTTTTGGCAATATTTGATTATATCTTTATTTTGCTATGTACACCTTTGCACTTTGTCATACATGACAACAACAACACATAGATGCTTTATTTAAACTGTGCCAAAATATTTCACAAACCCGATATGTTCAGAAGACATATAAAAATTAATGTCAGCGTATAGTCTCCTCAATTTACGTCCAAGTTATGTTCGAACAAACAAGTCCAAGCTATAAAAATTGTAAGAAAAAAGCACAAAAATGTAATCGATGAATATATATATATTCATAAGTATAATTATTGTACATATATAATCTGAAAAATAGTCTCATGTATTGTAAACAAAAATACGATATGAAATTATTTAATCTTAAAGTACAGAAATAAATAATAAATTAAATGTGTTGGGTACATACAGGTCACGATAGCCATTTGGCCATGGTCGTGAACTCGTGACTGGCGTTGTTTCTGTCGAGTCATGGCGCCTCTAAAGATCCGTCGTGTAGAGTTAATGATTTACATTAACATCGCGCTACAAAGCTGCACGATGACTTTGGGCGATGGACCTTGTACTTTTGAGCGATGGTCAAGTGACGAGGAGGACACCTAAGTTGGTACCCCCTTCTCTCCTAAATTCCACAGCACATCAACAGGAGGACGTTTGAGGTTCGACAGATTTAACGTGCATCGGCCCCCTCTACATGGCGGGTCTTCAGCAGTACTAGACTCAAACTCATGATACGTTTGCCACTAGTAAGTGGCTTTGACCACTAGGATAACGCGGCCACTTCCACCATGAAGGACTGGTGAACATTAAATCGAAGTTCAAAGTCCTTACTTTGGTTGGTTGGGGAAGTTTGGAGCTTGGGGTATTAGATCAGGTATCGTCTTTGTCTCTCGAACGTGATTGAAAATTACGAAGTGCCTCAAAAATAGCCCTCGTATTGCTTCGAAGTCTTACGTTAATAATCAATAAATCAATCTAAAAAAATTAAATAATTGGTCGTAAGATGAGAAAAATGTGATTTTTTTCTGTTTTTCATTGGTTGACCCAGTTAGTTATATAATAACTATAACTAATATTCATAATTAGGATAATTTAACATTAGTTACAAAATTAAAAACATGATATAGTAAAAAGTAAGATGGAAACTTATTTTCACCCCAATTCCATCAAAAATAAATAAATAAATTTGATGTTTACCAAAAGGTTCAGGCAGAAAATAAAATTATTAAGAAATGTAATTCTTTCTAATTTTCTTTCATGAAACTTGCATTGCATATTCCCATAGAGATTATTTTATTTTGTTATCCTTTATCAAGGCCTTTTTTGTACCGATTTTTAAACAAAATATTTATATTACACCAAAATTTCTTCAAAGATTCATCCCATTTTTCTATAGAAAGCCAGTACACAAACATTAAAGTATGCATATGAGCTAATACAACTTTGGGATGCCTAAATTCATTAATTATAGAAATAAAATAAAATTTAAGCAAGCCAAATGGGCTTCGACTTTTTATCCCCTATGTACAACTGAAAATTGTATTTCTACAAGCTTGATAAAATCGAGTCATTATTAAATTAGTTATACCATTTACAGATTATGCTCCCTTAAGAAGGGGGGTTTCAATTAATTATTAAATGTATTTATTTAAAAAATATTAAAAAAATTTTCTCAATCATTCATAATTAATATAATGATGTATAAAAATTGTGTAGTATTTATAAATAAATATTGTACTTACAGTTATATTATTATGAATTAAAAGTGTTCTGAATAAGGTCAATGTATAAGAACCCATCATTATTCCACTTGACAATGGGCTTTGAATGAAGTCGAGTTCTTAGCCTGTCATTAACCGGCTACAAGGACATGCCTTTAGCAGTCATGCGAGTTCCCAACCTTACGATAGAATAACGGTTTCGTGGCTAGAGGATTATTGCTTGAAAGCCAATTTTTGAGATTCACGGCAATTTATTATTCTCAATTAGTATTGGTTTGTAAATTAAAGAAATCAAATTTGTATTCTTTTGTTTTTTGAGTTCCCTCAACAGCGCCTCCCTATCCCATCAATCTTGTTAAAATACTACAGGCAGAAAGTAGTCATACATGCTATATTATTCCATGCATGCTATATACAAGAAATGACTGAGTATCTAGGGGCAGAGAGAGCCTTTTTAGTAACCAAAAGGCTGTTGGTTTGAATCTCATTTCTGCCCAAGACAGTGATGAGGTATAATGAGAAATACTGAGCAACTTCATCCAGCAAAAACTAACTAAGGGTTGTTTTTTCAAATCCTATTATTAGTTCAGACTCTCCCAATATATATATATATATTATATAGTCAAAATTTCTCTACTAGAGAGAGATGAATAAGCATTAATCAAAACTGAAAAAAATTGAAATTGCAAGTTAACCAGACAATAGATTTTAGAAAAGATATAAGAAGAAATAAAAATAATAGAGTCAGCGGCGCACACAAGGAGGGGGGGGGGGTCCTAGGAGTACGGACCCCCCCTAAAGCCCTGTAGTTTTTTTCGATTGATGATAATCCTATATATAGATAACGTAAAATTTAATTAAGTACTTGTAATTAACAATTAACAATTTATTTTATTAATTAATGCTAATTATTTATTCAATATTTTATTTTTTACTGTTTTTTGTTAACAAAATCGACAAAATCAATTGGTGTACTTGAGGTATGATACGAGTTGGGGGACTTTCGACCATGGACTACCCCCCCCCCTTGAAAAATTTTTTTGTGCGCTATTGAATAGAGTTAAATATAAAAATATGGATGCTACAGTATTATAAACACTGCTGATTTAGGACAGCTTATATATAAAGTAATTTATATAAAAGTGGGATTGAACATCTTTTGTGTCCAGCCAACCTTCCCCTTTCCTGATAATAATACTGAGTAAAAACCTGTAAAAAATAACGGATAGAATATCTAAATCCATTACAAGAAAAAGGTTACTTACTTAAAAATTGCATTCAAAAATACTGAGCCCGTGCTAAATCTAAGTACAATAAACAAGTTATTGCCAGATTCTAGACCCAAATGCAAATTCAAAGCAGGGGAATAGCTGAATAGTAGCACTTAGCAAAAGTATGAAAAGAATAGAAATACAAATTAAAATACATATCTCTCTTGTTCAGATCTTCAATCGTTAATAAAATACTTTTTATTCCTTCACTCAAGCTCAAATACATTTCCTTAAAATTGTAGTGGATGACACTTGATGTTAATACAGTTCGTTTCAAATATTAAATCATAAATTCTATTTATATAATGAATACATAAAAACAAAAATAATAGTCCAACATCATCCTACATAAAAAGGAAAATCGCTCGTTGTGTCCCTGCAGCGCAATGGATAGCGCGTTGGACTTCTAATCCGAAGGTCGTGGGTTCAAATCCCATCTGGGATGATCTAATTTCTTAGAATGTGATTTATTTCTACTATACTATTTTATTGGAATAGTTAAACTTAATTAATGAATAAATAGTAACAGAAATAATAGTCCAACACACCCTATATAGAAAGGAAAATAGAAAATCGCTTTCTATTTTGTCACTTAATATTGTGATTCTGCCATATGTATATATGTACATACTTATAATAATTGTGATTATGTAATAAAAAGTATTTAAAATAAATTTTTTCTTTGTTGATTTATAGGTAGGAATTTACTTAATTTTTTTTATACTACTTGTTTTAATGTCATATAAGAAGAGCATAATGGACTGTAGCGACGAGGTATACCAACTGAGATACAATCCTCGACATCTAAACTTAGCTCAAATTTGTAAGACACATCATCATTAACTAGTTGATAGAAACACAAAATGAATTAAAAATATTCATTCAATCTACCCAAGTAATCTTAGAGCATCGAAATTGTACTCACTATTGTATTTTGGGGGACGGGGGGGGGGGTTATAGTTCAGAAATTGTATTGAATTTACTTTATATTCTTAATTATTCACTTTTTTTTCTGAATTTAATCTTCTTTTCAAGGTAATTCATAGGAATAACGTATTCATAGGATTAACGTATTGGTAGAAATTACTCCAACAAAACAATCCACTAAAATTACTAAAAGTATTCATAAATATAGAGATTGTTAAAACTTTTTCTTGAATTACTTGAATCAATTTGGTGATAATTTCTCCAACTTCTGTTGGGGGTAGTGTAGCATTTAGTTTTAATCTTACTCTGTGCTTACTTATATGCACATATAAAAAGATTCTAAAGTTATTTGATTGTATGTGTGTATGCCGATATAGTTTTATACCTATTATTTCCAAAAAATTGTGCTTTTTATCGTTGCTTATTTAACCGCTTTAAAAAAAAAACTTTCTCTATAAAATATTAGTAAGCACCTGTCAAAACACGGCAAAATAAATAATGTAAACCGGTGTTTACATTTGTAGAAAAGTCAATTCATCATAACTTGCTTGTACATTTCATTTTTGTATACTTCAAAGAGTTTTAACTGTGTATTGCCCAAACAACTATTGTTTTTTTTTTGGGGGGGGGGGTTGTATTAAAGATGGTGCAGATGGAATTGATTGTTGGTTAGAGTGCACTTTTTTAACAAACTTGCTCAATAAAAAAATCTATTGTTTACCATGTAAAGAACAAATTTATAGATCCATTTTCATATGCTCGGTGTATTACAGAAGGATTATCTGGTATAAATGTTTCTCAAAAACTATTGTTTGAAAAATTATTTAAATTTAGACTTTTGGATTAAAACCGGTTAGAAGCCAATCTAATTTCTTATTTGTGTTCATTTTTGTATACTTGTTTAAAAATAGGAAATTAAAGAAACAGGCATTGGGAAAATCTGTATTGGTTTATGAGATACACCTGGTGATAAAAATTTTTAATGTATTTATAATGAAGGGGTTTTGTACAGCGAAAGAAATATTTAATTGTTTTCTTAACATTACTCTTTTAGTATTTAACAAAACAAAAAAATAACAAATTCTGTAGTCAAGAAAAATTAATACTAATTTTAAAAAAAAAGCATTTTAGGATTTACATAATATAAGTATTTTAATGTGCGTAAAAAACATTTAATAAGTAACTTTTCTGTTGTTTTTTTTCCAGTGTAAATTATTTTATTAATTCATTACATTCTAATTCCTTTATCAAATCTCAGTTTAAAGAAATAATTGATATGATACCTATTTTATTTGTTACTTTTGTCCTACATTTGCTTCGTATATAGATAATCATGGGGAAATATCGCCTTTGAAAGTAACACGAGATCTATTGACAGTGGATCTCGCCATTTGGAATCTCGGTCAAGCGATGAGGATGAAAATACTGTTTTGACAGCGGTGTTGAGCAAGTTTTAAAAAGTGGGATGTTTACATTATTAAGACTCATTTCTTCCGGAAAATATTATATAGAATAGTGGAGCTGGTGGGAGTCAGATTTATGTCCAAATCTTTTACATGGCGTGGTTATGAAGCTTGGTGAATTAGGTACCATCTCAGTCAGGGACGTTTTATGGCATGGGCCAACTGGACCCGCCTCCAGGGCTCCTCCCTCGGTGGGGACCTCGTTTCGTTCTCGACTGTCTTTATAAGATCATGATCCGGATAATTTTAATGGTCAACTATTAATCCCATATATATTCTCCGAAAAAAAAGGGAATTTCAAACTGCATGTCAACTGGCAAAATTGGCAAGTCTGCATTATGTGATGACCGATGTCTATGCCTAGGCCTAATACCATAACCCATTGAGTCGAAATGCGGTTATCGGTCGATCCGGTTTGGGCCTAGGATTTTGAGATTGTGAGTCGCACACATTTATTTGTTTCAAATTACCCTTTGAACAAGTGTTTGACAATGCGTGTTATATACTGTCTACTTTTAAGGATCTAAGGTAGGGCCTACTTTTGTATAGGGCCCCTCTCAGTAGCAGGTATATTTTTTCTGGCAATGCAATAAAGTTTTCGTGGGAAATAAAAAACAGACGAAACTTACTTTCACAGAACATCCCTCGTTCATTAACAAGCCTTCATCATATTAGAAAATGATTATGTTTGTAGATGAGAGCAAGTACACTATTTTTAGAAGTGATTAAAAGCAAATGAAAAGAGGAATCCTAATACTGAACTGAAAAGTAAGAATCTTACTCCTTCTGTGTAACATGGAGAAGATAGCCAAATGGTCTAGAGGTGTATGAGTGAAGCCTGTGTTAGAAATCTTCATTTAAACAATGGGAAAAATTGCACAGAATTTCTTCATTTAAATATTCTGAAACAAATTTAAATGATATCGCAAAACTTTTTCAGGATAATGACACAAAATATAATACTTATAGTTGCACACTACTTTGAACTTTGTACAATTGCGTCCACATGCACACAATCAAAACGCCTGCATATAGTCTAGATCAGGGGTGGGCAGACTTTTACATGACGCGGTCTACTTCTAACTTTTTCAAGGTGTTGCGGTCCACTCTGTGGTGTAGGTGTGATAAGCAAAAAAAAAAATCTCAATATTTATATTATAAAAAAAATACAGAATATGTACTTACCTATATAACTACAATAAGAAAAACTTACACTTTTATAACTGCGTTCTAAGTAAAACACAAAATACAAACATAATAATTATATACATAAATTTAATATCAAATGATGTATTTATCATCAAACAATTTAAATACATAAAAAAAAATCATTTTCATATTTGAAATTAGTTTTCGTTTTTAAAGTCTCAGCAGAAAACTTAATCTCTGCATACTATCTATACCAAACTTGAATATATCTCGGTATATATATATAATTACTAACTGTTAATCTTGCAATGAATTCTGTGGTCGTCTGTGAAACGGGAATTATACATTGTTTTAATTATATCCAACGTTGAAAATATAAATTCACACAGGTAGATAGAGCGAAAGAACGATGTTAAATGAATTGCGGCTTTTTTGAATAAGGATACTTTACTTCATTAATTTAGATTCTAAAAGTTATTCTTTTAAAATTGTGTCCTTTTGAAGAAGAAAAATTTTATGTTTCAAGAGAGATAAAGAGAATATTTAAAATATTTCTCTTTCCACTACTTTGCTTTGCCGAGCTTGTCTTGCAGTGTGTTAGTGTAAACATGACTTTAGACACCGTACCTCTAAAAACTGGGATGTTTGTCGCACTTGCTCCAGCTAGACGGCTGCCACAATTTGACCTCTTTGAAAAACTGAGAAATCCAACATTTTATGATTTTGAAAAAAATCCATGTCTTACAGAAGTCTAATAAAGCTAACGAATATTAAAAAATTATATACATTTCTATTTATAAAAATAATCTGGTAGCTATGCTTACGAAGTGCATTCAAAAATATCACTTTTATTCACGGGTGTTTCCAGTATTTTGATAACTGGAGAGCACGTGATAACTAGTGTTGCACGTGGGAGATCTTATGTAAAGGCGGTCACCCCAAAATGTCTTGGCAGTCCACCGGTCGATCGCGATCGACTTAATGCCCACCCCGGGTCTAGATCTTAATGCTATCCAACACATTTGAGATCATTTGGAAAACAAAAACCATGAATTAAAATTCGGAACAAAGATAAGCATAGAGAAAGACTCATAACAGAATGAGAAAAAAAGTATTGATATTTTCGTGAAAATGTAGCGCTTAAAGGCATGTATGAGTCTAAAACTTAAAAAAGCCCAACTCATTATATCACGGAATATATTCCCTGAGTTTTTATAAAAAATTACGTTTGTGCTGTCCTGATACTTTTTTAAAGCTGTTTTTAATTAGATAAAAAGAGGTGTATAATTTAATAATTATTTAACAATGAGATTTAAGTTAATTTTGAAATTTGAAATTTTATTTTGTCAAAGACATAGCATGTAAGAAAAAACAGTTTGTTAAAATTAAGAGTTGATTTTTATTTAAGAAAAATCTTGCAAACTTTTGTTTGGTCCCAATACTTTTTGAACCTTTGTACTTTTAACGATATCAATGGCGCTTTCTATTCTATTGATTGGTAAATGCCTGGATAACAATAGTATAACATCAGATTAATCAAATGTTTCAATTATTTCTAAGCAACAAGTTAATATTTTGTGTCATGAGAGTTCAACCCGTGACCCAGTGTATCATTTATGAGGTGGTGAGCCCTGAAAATTACTTCATTACTTAGAACCTAGAGGGATCACGCTGCTATTGGCTAAAAGGCATTTTATTTATAAATTAATTTTAAAAAATTTAAATTCATTATTAAGTGTTTTTAACTTCACTGCCTTTCGCTGGAGAAAAGTTCTAAGTTTAAAACCAGAACAAAGTTCTTAGACCTACAGAGGATCGTCTCCCAGGTGCAGCTGTTCCCGCTACCCCTTTCCCTGGTCTCACCCCCAATCGATCAAATCACAACAGACTGACATTCTTTCAATCAAGAAATTCGTAGCTGACGTGTGCGAAGAAACAAAATAATCGAAACTGTTCAGCTGGAGTGTCCTTTCTATAAACCGCTGTGCCTGAAAGTTATCTGGGTGTCGGAGAAGGAAGATGTGTGGTATCAACAAAGCAGTTTCCAAAAACGGCTCAACATCTGTTTTGTCCCCAGGAGGCATTCTGCTCACCCTCATAATCAAACTTGACGTTGTCGTGAAGTGTGTTCGTCTAATGAGTTGACGCTACGCATTCAACTCAAGAAGCGAGCTGAGAGAAAATTGAGTGTTTATTAACGTCATACTCTAAAGCAATGCAAGGGTTATTCGTGACGGATCTTGTAATTTTGGACCTTGGTCAATGGACGAGAATGACACCTAAACTGGAATCACACTCTCCAAACCTCCACATCACGCCGACATGAGGAATTTGAGCCACGACAGAATTAACGTGCATCAGCTCTTCTGCATGGAGTGACTTAATGTTAACAAATCCAAGACCAGCTGGCAACGAGTTCGTGACCATGACCCCTAGGTTACTGGGGTTACAGCCCTAAGACAAAGAAACATCAATGGCTATCTCTGTGTTTCATTTTACGGTTGCAAAAAAAAATGACTATGAGCGCAATCGCTCGACTATAATTCGTAATTTCGTTATTTTTCCACAGTTTCGCGATAAATATACAGCAAGGCACACAGAGACACGGTGTTACTTTCGATGTAGACCAGGAACATTTTTAACCACCCCGGTGCCCTAGGCACTTGAAATTGTTACCCCACACTCGAAACTTTCCAGAGCATCTCCCTCCTTCAGTTCTTACATTGCCAGGCTTTGGTTCGGAGTGGCTCTTGTTTCTTTGGGTATGTATGTGTGTGTGTGTTTCTTTTACTCTTTTCTCTTTCCTTGTTTTTGTTCTTTGAAGAGTCTTTCCATTATCCACCACCTATGGACCCGCCGTGTCCACAGACAGGCAACCAACAGCCGTATGTATAGTCGCATGGTTTGGCCACTCTTTGTTCATTTCTTACCTTACAACATCACGAACCACCAACCCTTTTGTAAATTAGCGCAGGAAAATAATGAAATCGTTTGCAAATACAGTATAGAGCCACCCATCCGGTATAGTGGTTAGTGACGCTGACTGCGGTGCCGTAGGGCCTGGATTCGAATCCCGGAGAAGGCATGGATGTTTGTGTTGTAATCCTTCCTTCTTTCCTTTGGGTTATAAGTCCCCGTGTGATACATTGTATGGTGCACGAGATTTATAAATGTTCTCAATAAAGAAAATACTGTGTAGAGTATACATTATGTATGAACTGTTTTCAAATTGTTAATTATCATCTTTTTCAACGTTTATCCTTTTGCTGTAGGTGGTACGTTCGCTGCCATTTTATTTATTTTTTTCTCTTTTTTTTCGCCCTCCAATTTTTGGCGTCATCAATTATTTGCGCCCTAGGCACATACCTGGCGTGCCTAAGCCTAAAAGCAGCTCTGATGTAGATATAGAGCAAACCAATTTTCAAATGAATAGAATTCAAACAATTACAATCTCAAGTGAATTTGATTGCGTCTCTCTAAAAGAGACAAATATTCCTCACTGCACAGTCACATGTTATTCAGGTCATCGTTGTTTGAAAGTACGCACATTTAAGAACATCTATTTTTATGAGGAAAGTATATTAAAAAAGTAAAATTAAAATCAGAATATCCAAGATGAACACACACACACACAAACACTCTGAGAACTCTTTGAAAATTGCAACCACTTCAATCGAATCATGTATTCATGTACATTCAGCATTCTCAGTATGAATTTCAAATAACACATTATTATATAGTTATACTTATATAAATAAGATTTGTCGAGAAATTTTACGTAGAAAATATATGCAATCGAGTATTTTTTTTTTTTTTAGAATACACAAATATATTCTATATCTATTATATTTACAAACAACATCTATATATATACGTATACCTATTATATTTACAAATACTCTATTCTATGTTACATCTTAAAGATGCAATATGTTTTCTGGGTTAAAAATATGCGTCTTATAAACAAACCAACATAAATTCTGAAATAAAGGAAAGAACATATAAAAAGATTTTACAAATTTAATCATAAATAAACAGATTCAAAATTTAGGGAGTATAAAAACGCTAGTTTCTTAAAAACTTTTTAGTTTCCGACTTCTGAAATTTAGAATGTGATAATTATATTTCATACTTTCCAAACATAAAAACTGTATAGATATACTTTTGACTTACTAACCTGTATGTTCTACTGAAATTTTCGAAGGAAAAAGAGATACATAACAATGACAGAATAAAATGACTGAAAAGTTAATTGCAGCACATCAATTTTCGACCATTTGTAAAAAGAAACTCAGCATCTGGGTAGTGGAAAAATTGCAACAATGAAAATCCTTGAAATGTTTCCATGACCCCGGTAGTTAAATGTTTTGATGTAACAATCCTTACTACAGACACTGTTATTTCCATTTCGGGGAATTATTTTCTTCCATCTTGTGACGAATGAATTGTCTATGTAAAAGAACTTTATAACTGCTTACATTTTTATAGAAAGTATGTTCATTAGTTTAGTTGAGTGATTTTTGATTAGCATTGCTCTTGAAAAGAGTACAATGATTCGTATGGCGCTTGAAGAAGTTCTTATCCGTATTAATTTCCAAATAATGCTGTGGTCATGGTGGCCTAGTGGTCAAGATAAAGGACTCGTGGCTGGTGTGTCATGAGTTTGAGCCTAGTGCCACTGAAGACCTGCCGTGCAGATGAGGCTGATGCACGTTAAGTATGCCGAGGCTCAAACGTCCTCTCGTTGGTGTGGTGTAAAAATCAGGAGCGGGGAATGCCTGCTCAGGTGCCGTCTTCGTCACTTGAGCATTGCTCAAAATTACGTTGTCCGTCGCCAAAAGATCCCGAGTATAGCTGAATAAAGCGACGTTAATACTCACTCGTTAACTAAACTTTGTTGATGATATCAGAGCAGGTCAATAGGCTTATGAAGTTACTACCTGATTTTTAACTGCCATGATAAGATATACTTCACCATCACTACACACACAACTGCGTCAGTATTTATACTTGGACTTAACAATGGTAGAGAATCGGCTTGAATCCCTGAATTTTTTACTTCTAACGCGTGATTCGTTTTCTAAGGGTGGGTATAGTAGCTAGGTAATTATGGTCGTGAACTTATTGCTAGGTTGTTTCTACCCAATTATGGGTTAGAGTCCTGGTACCATTCAAGATCGCCCTTAAAAGGGGCTGTATGCTAAATTTGTTTAGGTTCAGTCTCCATTTTGACGTGGTGTGGCAGTTTGGAGAATAGAACGCCAGTTCAGGTGTCATCCTCGTCATTTGAACACAATTCAAAATCACGAGAACCGTCGTCAAATAGCTTTCGTGTTATTCAGAGTGCAACGTCAACAAATCATCAGCTCGTATTTCCCTGTGTTCATGGTCTCAAACTCGTGACCCACGTGTCATGAGTCCGAGCCCTAATGCCACTAAAAACCCGTAGTGGGATGCACTTCCTCCCGTTGGCGTGGTGGGGAAGCTCGAAAAGTAGAAAACAGGCTCAGGTGTCGTCCTTGTCATTAGATCCAGGCTCAGAATATGAGATCTGTCGCCAATAGCCCTCTCGTTGCCTTAGGGTGCAACATTAATAAAAGAAATCAAATGAAATCAATGTAATAGGTCGTGGACGTGACTCACAATTACCAGATGCCTCTCCTGCAGTTTACTGTGCGGCTTTAGGGATTTTAGGGTAAATCGGGATTGCGAAACGCTTTTAATTTATAAGTAATCATGATCCTATTGATGATTTATAAACCTAATATTGCTACTAAACAGAAATGTAAGTATTGCTTTCATTTCCTTTTACTTATCAAAAGACAAAAGCAATGGCGTACTTAGTTGTCAAGGCGAAAAAGTTATGAGATATTGTTCAATAGATTCAAATGGGACAATCGAAATTGAGATTCAATTTTCTGAAAATGTTCTCATACAAGCTGTAACAGACACATACAAAAGGAGACTAGGTGTGTAGCTTGAAAAAGGAGTACAGTTGGCAACAACTGTTTTGGTGACGTCCTCCCACAGACCTCCTCTATCCATGTGGCCAGTTTCGCCTTAATCGATCACGCCAGCTAGGAGTACTGCGTCATCGAGGGAACACGTGCAACTGCATTCTGCCGGAATGATGACGAATCAACGTCAAGTTTCTTGAGAAACATAGAAAATCAGCCACGAAAATATTTCAAATATTAACCGTGGCTTATGGAGATGAAACTTTGTCTCGGGCACATGTGTTTGAATGGTATAAGTGGTTTTCAGGAGGAAGGGTCAGTGTGGAAGATGATAAACCTGCTGGGCGTCCAAGGTCAGCGATTCAAGAGCAATACATTGCCAAAATTCGTGTTACGAGTGGGTTTCCATTCACATAAGTGGTCAGACTGATTATCAACACTACTACATTGAAGTACTAAAAAGACTTCGAGAAACAATTATGGAAAAAAGCCAGAATGCTGAATGAATGGCTGTTCCACCAAGACAACGCAACCTCTCACACGGCCCTATCTGTCAAGCAGTCTCTGACCAATAAAAATATTACTATGATGAAGCATCCTCCTTATTCACCTGATTCGGCCCCCTACGACTTTATTTTTTTTATTTCCTACTGTTAAATCTTGCTTAAAAGGAACCCATTTTACCTCAGTTGAAGAGGTACAGGAAAAAACGTAAAATCTCCTGAAGGACCTTTCAAAAATCTCGTCCCAGAACTGTTACCAGCAATGACAACAAAAGTGTGTGAATACTGAAGGGAACTACTTTGAAGGTGATACTGTCATGGAGAACTGATTCTGTAAGTACAATAATTTATTGGACCTGTGTCTCGTTTTTTTTTTTTTTTGTCTGTGTCACACTTTGTATAATGTACCCTCGCACCTTTCCATGAATTTCATACAGCAACTTTAAAAAATCTTGGGACCTGCTACGATTAAAAGAATAAAGTCCGAAAATCAAAGAATTTTAGGATTGTGGAGGAGACTAAAAGGATTTGTTACAAGATAGTATGTATGTTTTTACATTCATACTATCTTGTAAAATAGTTGCAATAATTATTTCTAATTGACTCGAGCTCTTAAAATCATATTTTCCCAAATTCTTATTAAATTTCTTTAATAACACTATAAAGTACATTGAGGTTTTCACTTACAACTCCATCTCAAGTCACAAATAGGAAAATGAGGCACTCGATTAAGTGCATTCCTTGTCACTGAAATGTGATTCGCAAATACAACATCCTTCTCCGGGAGCCTTGGATTGACTTTGGAGAGACTCTTAGAGCTCTCAGTAGCGCGTTACTGATAGACAAAAAATTGATTAATCTCATAAGCTTATGTATATCTATTTCGAAAAGAGGAGAAAAGTGACTCACTCACTTATCACAAGATCTAAAGAATTATTAGAACTAAAAACTTGAAATTTGACATGCATATTTCTTTTGCTGAGAAGAAATCGGCTAGGATAGGCTTTTGCAAGATGCAAATAAGTTTTTTCTGATACATTCTGAGGAGTATAAACACTGTTTATACATCTTACAAAGCATTACATCTTGCAAAAAACAATCCTATTTTACAAAATGTCAGATCTCTAACGTTATATCTCTAAATAAATAATAAAAGAAAACTCAGGGACTTAAAATCTTGTGAATTATACCAATGCATATTTTTAAAAATTTCAATCACTCAAATAAAATGAGTTGAATACCTCAAGGGAAAAATAATTTTTGAAGTCTTCACTTTCATTTGATATTCATAATGTTTATATCCATGAATCAATATTATGTAGAAAAATAGGTGTATTAACGCCAAAATAATGCCGTCTGGTTACACTGAAATGCTAAAATGTAAATATGTTTGGGAAAAGATCCCATGTTACGTTTAATTTGTAAAATTTCGTTGTTTTTTCCCCCCGAAAAGTCGCTTTCTAATAGACATTTTGTGTGGAACTATTTTTTTTTTTTTAAAAAATTTCGTGAGCGCATTTTGTGTATTGCCCATGCGCAAAATTTCGTTGCATTCCGTTCACCCGTTAGCGCTGTAGGATGACGTTTATGTAGGGAAAGTTTAATTATAACAACCTAGTATATCACACATGTATATATCTATATCAAATTTCAAAATAATTTCAATGACATCAACATTTCATCCCGTTTCTTAACAAAATTTAGGGTTATTTATGAGCATTTTTAGATTTTAAACCAAGAAAATAGAAATGAACCGACTATATACGTAAATGAGAGTAATAAACTCTCTAAGGCATTGCTTATTTACCCGGCCAACAAATCCTAAGGGAAAAACTTGAACAATGAAAGGGGGGGGGGTAAGTATTTCAATACTTCTCTCCCACGTAGGAAACATTTCACCCACTATAATTAAGCTATTACAATCAACTGTGTGGATCCACCCGCTTAAAAGCACCACAGTTGTTAAAAACAGGATGAAGTTAATGTTTTTACAGAGGCGTAAGCATACATCCATAAAAATAGCATTTTTCACCAAAAATCGCGGTACCCTCTTTGTTGCGTTTTCATAAAAGCTTTCTTTTGTGTGTGTGTGTGAGTGTGTTGAGAAACTCTTTTTTCAAAACAGTGTGTTTTCTGTCTTCATAATGTAAATATGCTCCAAAATTAGTGTAATTTTAATTGAAGATGGAAATCAAGTTAAAATTAAATGGAAAAAAAAACTTTATCAAAGGCTTAAATATGCAAGCTATTTTTGTTTGTCACGAAAAGAATTACGTAAAATACTCGAATATGCAAGATACTTTTACTTGTACATATTCGCTCCAATATGCAAGCGATGTATCATGATATATTCGATCGGAAGTAAAATACGTAAATTCACTTGCCTTATTTGTAAATAGATGATTAAAAATATTATGAATTAATACTTTTTCTTCCATAAATGTAAGTTCCATAGCTTATGGAAGCTACTTTTTGTGTTGCTTTACAACAGATTGTTCATCTGAGCTGCATGCACCAAAAGAGAATTAAACAAGTAATTAAAAGAAAATTAAAGTCAGTTCCTATATATATATACTCCAAAGTCAGGTTGTGTTGAGAGACTGATACAAGTTAAATCATTCGAGGCTTAAAGTCCTCCCGTTGGAATTTTGGAGACTGCGGTGCCAGTCCTAGTGTAGAACCTCGTCACCTGATCGAGGTTCAAGAATATGAAGTCCGTCACCAATAATCTCTGTGTTGCTTTAGAGTAAAAATTTAATAAACAATCAATCTAGAGAAGGATCTGATATGTTCAAAGTCCTTTTCTTCAACTAGTTATATATTTTTTCGAAGTACTAATTTTTCTACAGGACAAAAATGTATGCAGTAACTTTCTTTATTTGTTTTATATTCGGATTAGGTGAATAAATATATGAAAATAACATTTAGCAAATTATTTATTTTACTTTTACATTAACGAAAAAAAATCCCTCCTTAAACATAGTGGTATTTTCAGTAGCAATTTTCAAACTTGGTTATACAAAAAACTCATGAGGGAGACGAGAGGAATTCAAGCACAAGTATCAGTATAATCAAGTCACATATCACATTTTATTTTCCGTTGAATCGAATAGTAGTATTTTTTGTAAACTGTACATAATGACTTTCAAAATTATACCACACCATTAAGTTTTTCAATTTATATATATATATATATATATAATGAAACAACAAAGTGATACATAAAATTCCTCTACAATTAGGCGCACTGCAGCCATAAATAGAAAAGTATATACATTACTTACTCTAGTACTACTGTGGCTAAGACTATTCTATCATGACTATAGTTATCTTAAGTTTATAACTATTTTTAGTATAATTTTGTAATATATATATATATATATATATGCAAGGTTCCGTATAATTCTTTCAAAACAAGATCAACAACAAGATTCGAGTACTCGTGAAAAAAATTTAGCAGGGGGGCCTCAATAAACTTTAAATGAAAAAAAAATCAGTTAATTTTCATTATTTTCAGTATTAATTATAGTTAAATATCCATTTGCCTTTTAAAATTGTCTTGATAAATAATAGGTGTATTTGTTAACTAGAATGCAACTGCTCTTTTTATAGAGTTCTGTTACATTTCTGGAGAAATTACTCTTTTACGATCCTCCCTATTTCGAGATTCTCTAATTCGTTAGACTAGTGAGTGGGCAAATAGCGGCCTGCTGAGACAAATATAGAGGAAATGTTTTCTATATTTAGGTCGACATATTTGTGAGCAAAGGCTTTCCTGCATGAATGTCAACAAAAGCAAATGCAAGTGCGAATTGTTTGACATTAACTAGCAGGCTGTGAGGAGAATTTCAACAAGAAATCTCACTCGTGAATTCAAAAATAATTGTAGAAAAGTGATAGACGGTTCTCTTTAAGGTTGTCGTGCCCCTGTCCTATCTTGGACTGGGTTCACATTGCCCGGCGCGCCTGGTGTGGAAAGAAACATATCATCGTCAACAAAAGCCATAACAATAATTATTTATTGTAGACAGACAAATACAATTAACAAGCACAAGTTCAAACTATAAGTCGAAACCCTGGAGTGACTATCTAATCCCTATATTAATCCTGATACTCAAATCTAACATTCAATTCTAACCTTCAAATCTAATATTCCCTAATAAGTAATCTCAGCTATCAGTATTGACAAAGGAGACGAACCCTTACTAACGTCAGGTCGGTACTAAATCTAATCTCTTTGATTCCTTCAATGATTAATAATATCAAATACGCGCTAAGCTCGCTGAAGAGATCCGTAGACGATACTTATATTTAATTTGGCAATTCCTTCTCCTTCTCTTTCTTACTAAATCTAGACTTTATATAGTCGAACTCATTAGCATATCACTATCTCGTGTTTTTCCCGAGGAGGCTGTGAAATAGAATAATTGCTGGCCCCAAAGTTACCCAAGAGGATTAATAGAAGATTGACGCGGATAGACCCGTCACAAGGTATCTGACTATTTGCGATTTTTAAAAAAAAAAATTAAAGTGGAGATATGGGGTTTTATTTGTGGTTTTTAGATTTGTTTAGTACATTTTAATAAAAATATGCTAAAATTAAGAAGAGAAAAAGAAATTACTATTACTAAAATGAAAAAAATGGGTAAATATTTATATATATAATTAATAACAAAAACGCGGCTCATTCTGTAACAAAAGTTTATGGACAAATTTTCAATTCTGATGAGTTGCTATGTTATTCCTTTTTAAAATGACCTTCAGGATAAGAGATATTTAAATTTTTACAAAACTAGAGCCCTTTATCATACAAAACTCTGACCACAGTCGACAGGGGAACTTATTTTCCGACTCTCCCTCGCATATATTAATAAACATCTCATTTTATGTTTAAATTTCCCACAAACAATATTGTAAAATTGGAATATTAATTCCATATTGTAAATAATCCATATCAAGATTCAAGATGAAATAAAAATTTTAATAATTCCATCTTTCCTAATTAATAGATCTTTAAAAAAATCAGTATGGCTGCTGTACTTTCCCCGATTCAATATTTTTTTCTAATGGACTTTGGTATCCTGTCTTATAATCCTTCCGTAGATATTTTCCTGTATTGCAATATTACGACATACAAAATATTTTTGGAAATATATCTTAAGTACTTAAAACAGAATTTCATTCTCAGATAAGTATATCTATAACATGGACTACATCTTTACAAGTAAAACTTCGCCTGAATTATATATATAATGAATGTTTTTCGTATTTTGAAAGAAGATAATACAAATATATACAAATTGTGATAATACTATAATCATAAAATTTTCTTCTAGCTTTTTAAAACAAAGATTTTATTACTATTATTGCTTCTGAATTTTAGCTTACTTGACCGTGATTCTAAATTATGAAGTCTGTCATCAATAACCCTAGTGTAGCTTCAAAGTGTGGGGCATTAATAAATACACTCACTTCCAAAAGTTAAGCACGAAGATGTAAAAAAATCAACAAATACTGCTCTGAATGACACAAAATTTGGCTGTAAAGTAGCATATATATTTATACATAAAACAAAATCAATAATTATATACAGAAATGAAAACAATATTAAATTCTTGTAAGTTATCAGATAATGTCATACTGGAGACAAACAGAATTATGTATAAAGTGAAAATAAACAGCATAAAATGAAAAAAGGACATTAATAAGGTATGTGGTCCCCCCTCATCTGTATGCAAAGTTTACACCAACTGACCATGCTTTCAATTAGGTGGTCAACCAACGCTGAATTAAGAAATCGCCATTCTTCTTGTAGAGCAGTTTCCAGCTCAATAAGAGTGGCTGGAGGTGGGAGACGTGAAGATACAGCACGGTCTAGAGCATCCCAAAGATTTTCAATGGGATTAAGGTCGGGCGAATATGCTGGTCATGCCATACGCGCAATCCCTTCCCTCTCCAGGTAGTCATCGACGTCATCCTGTGTCAGCTCTATGGGGGGACGTGCGTTATCATCCATTAAAACAAAAGTAGGGTTAACTGCTGCAGCGTACAATCTCACAATGGGTTCTAGGATATCATCTCCATACCGGACAGCCGTCACAGAACCCGGTTTATAGATGTGCAGGTCGGTGAAATATCCTAATGAAATCCCTGCCCACACCATAATGCTTCCGCCTAAAAATGCGTGATGTTCGGTGATGTTTTGGGGCTAATTGCGTGTTCCTTGTTTACGCCATATCCTTATACGCTTGTCATCTGGCTCCAGCGCAAATCTTGACTCATCAGTAAACATGACATTGCCCCAGTCAGACACAGTCCAATTGCCATATTCCCGGCACCACTTTAATCGTGCCCCTCTTGATTGGACGGATAGAGGAACACAAACTCGAGGTACCCGGGCATACAGTCCATTCATATGTAATCTCCGGCGTACAGTAGCTGCAGATATAGCCTTACCAATGGACGCTGTAACCATAGATGTCACACGTGTGGAGGTCGCTCTGCGATTCCGCTTGGCTACAATAGCAATATATCGATCTTCCGCGGGAGTTGTAACCCTTGGGCGACCGCCTACAGACAGCTGTCTGTGTGGTTTGGAATTGTTTCCATAAACGTGAAATTACAGAATGATGAACGCCGAAGAAAAGAGCAACATCTGCGATCGACTGTCCTGCTTCAATGCGCTACACAGCACGCCAGCGCTCAGAATCTTCTATTCGTTTTCTGGAAGTCATAGAAACACGTATGTCTTGAAAACAAATTGTACGAAAGTTTTAAACACCTTCTATCAGCACTTACAGTCAACTTCTATAACTCTTCATAAAGCTGGCTTCTTATAAGACTGCCCTTTTTGCATATTTCTTGACATGAAAGCACGATTGGCTGTTACCTAACATATTTGCATACTTCCATCTACCTCTGCAGCGAATTGCATCCTGTTCAATTCTGATTGGCTTCCGGAAATTAGCATTTTCCTCTCCGTGCTTAACTTTTGGAAGTGAGTGTACGTACTCACTCTAAATTTTAGCTTGTAAAAATGTGTAATATTTTTTTTTATGGATCGCTGATATCGTTGTAATATACACTCATGTCCATAAATTAAGGATAATTCAGAATCACACAGAAATTGAACTCTAAAATAAAAACTTCACCTGTAGAATTATCACACACATCTTGAAGAAGAATATGCAAATTACAGGAAAGCTCCAGATGGCGTGGATAGTACGTCACAATGACGAGAGTGTAAGAAAGGGGTATACAAGGAATGGTGGCAAAGAAGTAAAATTGTTCACAAGCGCTTTAAAAGCCTTTCAGTGCAATAACAGCATAGTTATGGCACAAAGGAAGCATTTGGATGATTTTTTACGTGATAGAATTATTGGACGACTGGAATGTGGACGTACCTAGCTGGAAGTATCCGAGGAACTTGGAATCGCCCAGAGTGTCATCTCCAGGTTTTGGCAACGATTCCAAGATGATGGTAATGTGAGTAGATGTTACAGCACAGGTCGCCCCCGATTTACAACGCCAAATGGGGACCGGTATTTGGCAGTTACTGCCAAAAGAAACAGAAGGAGCACAGCATCAGACCTATCTCGTCAGCTCTCTTCAGCTACCGGTACGACAGTTTCAAGGCAGACCGTGTACAGACGCTTAGGGCACATTGGTCTATAGGCTCGTAGGCCTGTCAGATGTGTTCCCCTTACCGCAACTCACTGTCGCCTGCGATTAACCTGGAGTAGAGAGCATGCATTGTGGACACCGCAACTGTGGTCTTGTGTGATGTTTCCCGACGAGTCCAAGGTTTAGTTTGCAGTCTGATTCTCGCCGGACTTTCTTATGGAGAGCGCAAGGTACCCGTTACCACCAAGAGAACACCATTGAACGACACCGTTACGGTGGTGCAGGATGGCTCGTTTGGGGAGGAATTATTCTTGATTCCAGAACTGACCTGCATGTTCAGAGTGTAACGATGACAGGCCACATCTATCGGGTTGTCATTCTGGAACAACATGTACGTTTGTTTCGGGGCGCCATGGGTGCTGAATTTCTGTTTATGGATGACAACGCCCATACTCACCGTGCAAACATTGTAGACGAATGCCTTCAATCGGAGGATATCACCCCTATGGATTGGCCAGCATAGTCACCGGACTTGAATCCAATAGAGCATGTGTGGGATATGCTTGGCCGACGAATTGCAGCCCGTCAACCCCCTCCCACCTGTCTACCGGAACTTCGGAGGGCATCGCTTGATGAGTGGTGTAATATTCCCCAAGATCAGATTGATAATTTGATACTCAGCATGCGTAGGAGTTGTAATCGTCCGGGAGACATACTCCGTATTAACCATCGTACTAACCATGTTGTACTGTTTTTTGTAAATAGGTTCTTTTTTAAAATTTGCTCCAGGGAGTAAAAATCGCAATTTTTATTAATTATGTCAAACATACACTGCGAGAAACGATCTTCAAAACTGAGAGCAAACAGCTCACTTTTGAGTACTTCTCATTCTCAGAATAGCTCCGATGCACGCTTACTCAAATCTGAGAATCGCATATTCTCATATCGAGACACAAGTACATTCTCATTTTTGAACCTGTTACGGGATCAAATTTTTGAGAATGAAAGATCGATATGAGTATATAATGCACTCATATTTGAATCTGTTAATGTATCAAATATGAGTTAAAACAATAAAATGAGTATGAATAGCATTTATTTCGGTACTGTTGATCTAATATGAATTTTTAACAGAAAAATATTTATTAACCCAAATCTTAAGGATTTAAAAATGTGATACCTGAGTTGTAAATTTTCACTTTCTACATCTTACGTATTATTTTATTTTCATTTCATGAAATTTTTACACTTAACTTCGAAATCAAAATTCATTTTACATTTATTGTGTGTAACAAAAAGGTACTCGCATATTATCGCGAAAGTGCCTAAGTTAAAGATAACTCGCCAAATTGGCAGTAACGATTTCGCATGTGTCCTACGCGCTGAATTAGCAACCATGTACTTCGTTTTATATAATGTCGCCAATACGGTGGCGACAATACGCAAGTATCAACAAAAATATTACTTTTCGAGAAAAAAAAATGCAACTATTATTTGATCACAAACTGCATGTCTTCGAACTTTTACCGCAAATATAAATCTTTGAAAACTGCAAAAATGAATTCGATGTAATAGTTAAACAAATGTGTATGCATTTTGAACTAGTTCCAGAAGCAATTTGATTCATTATTTATATTTATGTTTCTCTAGAAGCATTATATTGTTTCCTTAAAATCATATACAAGCAGAAAATTAACTTTTATTTAAAAAAATTCAGCCCTTCAATAATAAGTTATTAGAAATATCTAGAAAACATTATGATAAATAACAAATTTTTCTAAGTAAAAATTTCAAAACAATGCCAGAAAGAAATAGCTTTTTTACATATTAAGTAACCTGAAGAAAAAAACCTTTTGACTAAAGTAACACTCATTAGGCCCAGGTGTGTAAGTACTCTTTATATCAATTGTTTTGTTTAAATAGAAACATCTATCCACATGGAAATAAAGAAAATGCATTGCTATATTAAAAATTAAGATCGTTTTTTGTTAAATCAACTGATTTTACACTCTCCTATCACCAAAGAAAACAAATATTATAGTTTTTAAGTTAATGGTTTTTTTAAAATTAAAATACTTAAAAATTTCAGTCCTTAGAAGAATGTAAAAACAACTAAAACAGTAGATTTTTGCATTAAAAAACATTTAAAATAAACAAGTTTTTAACCAACTGGAAAGAGTTTTTAGAGAAGTTTTCTGCACCCATTTAAAAGAAAAAATAACGTCCCAAGGAGCAACAGAATCATAATCTAGCCATTTTTCTACTTTATACAGCATTTTATTTTCAATTATTCACTGTTAACAAGAAAAATAAAACAAACCAAAATCATATTGTTGAAATATTTATTCTGGAAATTATACACATACATATATACATAAAAAATAAACAAGAATATAAGTGAAATTTTTGAAATTTTTTTTATAAACACTATCTAATCCATATTATAGTCAACTCCATCCTTATTTGTGCAGAACAGATTATGTTTTAGTGTAATATATATTGAATTATCATTGTAAATATAGGAAAGTGTGTAAAAGTACATAAATAAACAACTTTTTAATTTTTTTATCAAATCATGTCTTTGAGTTGCAAAATGTGAGTGAAAATGCCTTTCAAACAGTGTTGTTTCAAATAAATTACATGTTAGGATATGCGAGTCATCTAAATTATTTACTGCAGAATTTATAGATAGCTGGTTCTGAAAGGAATTTTGAAAGTTTTCTCATTAGAGTAAAATTTTTACAAAGGTTGTTCATAATTATATAGTTTTCGAAATGACTATCTACAAAATTTAGCATAACACATGTAGTGATATGCTATACCTGTATGAGTATTTAGAACATAAGGACAAAGGCTACAATGTGAAACCAATGGTCTTTGGCAGAAAGTGCAAAATGTATGAAATTCATAAATTAATTTTATCCATAAAATATTTTTTTTAAAAAATTCAGAGCTATATGCAAAATTTAAAACAAATTATGAGTGGAAACATTAAAAATCAAGATTTGTACTAACAAGCAGAAATGAAATTAGTGCAAATTAAAAATAAAGCATTCATAATTTAGAAACAAGATAAAAGATTTAAAAAATACAATTTTTATAAATATTGCACATCTACCTGAATTTCACATTTATAAAAACAACAGTTAAAAAAATACCACACATTGGAACAATATATACAGGAACTAATTTGTTATCAGTACACTACACATTAAACATCTTTTAGAAGTGGTTTTGAAACAATGATGATGGTCTCCCACTAAGAACTCAACATGACAATAATTTAAAAGAATGGCTTATTCCTGGCAAAAAAGGAATTACATTAAGAAGCAAAAACATAAGTACTTTTTTTTATAGAAAACCAATTAGAAAAATATGAATGCCAGGATTTAAAGAAATAGAACAAAAGGTATTTAGAAATGCCAAGAAAAAAGTAGAAAAAAATAAAATTGAAACTGGAAAAATAATAACTGCATTTAAAAGAGTGGGGTGCTCAATATCAATTGTTATAATTTCTTACTAGTTCTATTCCAAAATGCAGAGTTAGTATAAAAATGTAGTACAGAGGACCCCACACCTTTACCACGATGACATTAATTTTCTAGTTAATCATTTTATTCTTATATAAGATTTATTTCTTACTTTTTAGTTTGATAAAAAAGCATGTTTCTTAAAACTATAATTTAAATTAATTGTGCTTCAAATACGTCAGACTGAACAAATTACGTATTATCACAACAAATGCCAAATCTAATTATAACACACCAAGTTGGCAACCCTGATTGGTAACTGCGTCTTATTGCAACCTATTAGCGATATTATATGAAATGAAGCACCTGGCAGCCAATTCAGTGTGTACCAGACATAGGAAATCGGGGTGGCCAACTCAGCGAGTTATTTAGAGTCAGCGATTGTCGCAAAAATACACAAGTACTCTCCGAGTTCCTGTGTGTTGAACGTGCTGAATTGGCAAACAGGTGCTTTGTTTCATATAATGTCACCAATTGGTTGTGATAATACGTAAGTACCAAGATTTATGTTTTTTCACTTGTGTACAACATACCTGCATACAGGAGTTTTTGTACCCAAGCTGTATTAATTTTTGGTACTTTCATAATATTGCAACCATATTGGTGAAATTATATGTAATACAACACATGGTAGTCAATCTGGCGCATACGACACATGCAAAATCAGGGTCACCAACTTGGCACGTTATCTTGAACATTGGCATTGTTGTGGTAATATGTATCGTAAAATCTGGTGTATGGTGCACACTTTTAACACAAAAAATAAGATTGAATTTTATGCGTGCACGTTATATACCAGGTATAAAAATAAGAGCTTTAAAAAATGTGAGCACAGGAAAAAAAATTAGATTTCTACATAGATCAAAATAATGGTTATTTAAAAGAAATGGCATTCCTTATGAACTTAAAGGGTTGCACTTCTAGATGTATACTATTTTTTTACTAAAAGCTTAGAATAAATGACTTTCAAACTTTAAGAGCATGACTCGCATACATCTCAGGTTTCTTCATGAAAATGGGGGTGCACATTCTCAGCAAATAAACATAAAAATTGCTACTTGAAAGTATAAGTGCATGTAATACGATGGTATACATGATATGCCAGATTTTATGGTAAAAACATAATTTTTCTCTACCTTTCTTTAATGAGTAAAAGCATAAAATATATTTATATTGGGTTAAATATAAAGAATCTGATATATATACTTCATTTATTTTCATCCAAATAAACAAAACACTATAGTCACAATAAAGGAACCATAAAAATAAATGTATTGAAATAATTTCTTTATGAGAACTTTTAAGACATTTTCCATAAGTTTACCAATAAGCTAGAAGAGTTCTTTAAAATCTACAAGAAATTAGTCTCTTAAAAAGATTACTAATTGAAAACAAAAATTTTATTTGTAGGCTTGCGTTTTTCAAGACATGCAAGCTATTTTTAAAGTTCAATATGAAAATAAAACTATTCCAATGTAGCAAAGGAATACTTAAATTATTATTTGCCTATAAGCAAGTGCCCAAAAAATCAACAATGTGACTTATTATGAATCAAGTAAATTTCATTAAGATATGTAACTACCCAAAATTCGCAGTTTTGGTGAAAATTTTCAAAAATTACTTTTGTGTTTTTATTTTTAAAGACTATACATTTAAGATTCCAAAAACACTCTATTTTGTTTCTATGATGTCTAGAAGCAAAGTTATAGCATAATTAGTAAACTGGAATTGGAGTTAACAAAACCAGATGCTGATCCCTACACAAAATATTTTTAAGATATTGAATTTAAAATTTCAGAACATGTTTTATTTAGTTCTATCTGTGTTATGAATCAAAATCTAATCTCTGTGTATATACAGTGAACCCAAAAAGTGTTCGTACACTTGCAATTTCCTATAAAATTTATTGTTTCCGACTAATAAAAATTAATATTTTGGAATTGTAATTTTTTTATATCTGTAACTTTTCTTGGTGAATGACATAATTATTTTTTTTAAAATTGTATAACTATTATTTTTAAAAATTCATAATCAAAAAGCTCCTGAAAAATTACGCCACTAAAGTCTTAGAACACTTAACAAAAATCTCAACATAGCTTTAAATATGTATTTCTTTCTTAGTTTAGAACTTTAGTAGGATATCTTTTAGTGTCCACAACAACTTTTGGACATCTTGATATAGATTTATTGAGTTTTTGTAATTTCTGCATTGATTTTCCTCCATGCTTCTGTGATTATTGTTTTTACTTCCCATTATGTGTTTATATGTCATGTTTTCTTTTTATTTTAAATCTAGTTCTCCCCAAATATGCTCTGCTGGGCTAAATAAATTGATTGAGGAGGTGTTTCAAACTTTTGGGTACAGTTATAGAGACACCAGCAGTGTACATTGAGAGCAGTTCGCTTGGCGTCATTATCCTGTTAAAAAATGAAGTCGTCTGAAATATCCAAATTTGAGAGGATAA
>BMAO01039527.1:0-46691 GCA_019973975.1 Trichonephila clavata
TTCACATGGCCAACTATACGTGGCATGTTCACATGCGAGGAATGCCACTGGCGTTTTGTTTTAGCTCAAGAAAATCGTACACCAAATATTGTATATAAAGAGATTTTTCAATAAATTTAATATTGTATATGGAGAGGATGTTCAATAAATTTATACGAAAAAAACCACACAAAATTAACAAAAACAAAGAAAATAAAAAAAATAAAACAATAAACACCAAAAAGCAGAAAGAACACAAAAATATAAAAACAAAACATTGATTCACAAAGTAAAAAATGACATTAAACTCTCTCTCTCTATATATATAT
Source organism: Trichonephila clavata (assembly GCA_019973975.1). Taxonomy (NCBI): domain Eukaryota; kingdom Metazoa; phylum Arthropoda; class Arachnida; order Araneae; family Nephilidae; genus Trichonephila; species Trichonephila clavata. The sequence goes on from BMAO01039527.1 coordinate 309, forward strand.
AGCAATGTATGTATTTCTTAACGTGGAATACAGAATTATTAAGTTTTCGTAAGATCTGTGAATTGAACAAAACACTTTTTGTAAATTTCTACGTGAACGAAGTCGCGGGTAACAGCTAGTGATATATATTATTGGGAAATAATAAAACTAAATACTAACAACACAAAACTCTTTATTTACTAAACCTTTGTACTGCATAATTGTAAATGTTTTAGTTATACGTGTAATTCAAATTAAAGTAACATTAGTGTGACTTCTCTTGTTGCAGATTGGATGGCAAACAAGTTATATTAGGATTGTAACATGTTACTCTTTTAGTAGAATGCACGCGGATTTGGAGTCATCTGAAGCAATTAATTATTTTTGCTGTGGTTCACTTTTTTTGACTAAAAATATTGTGATTTGTTTCAAAATGATGTTTTACAGACGATGTTTGCATACCACTATTCCAGAATATAAAAAAACACACAGCTTTCTCATCTTTACTAATCACATGCCATATTTCTAGATTACCAAGTTTGAAATTCTCTGTTACACCTATTATCGTGCTTTTTTTTATTTTGTTCTTTGCTGAACTAACCATGTTAAATAACAGTTAAATATCGTAAATATACAAATAACTTTAAAATACAGTTCTGTCGAAAAAATTGACTATACTATGCGCAGACAAACTTTGCATCATATGCAATTGTAGTTCACAACATGACTAAGGCAAGACAATAACAAACAAGTGTGCACCCCGCCGCCCCGCGATCGATAATTCACGTTTGTTCGTAGTACCTCATAGTGAACTTTGTTAAGTTGAAATAAAATGCAGACCATTTTGATCGCTGGCGTGCCCAAAATATTGTCACGTGCCATCATTGGCACGCGTGCCACTGGTTCGCTATCCCTGTTCTATAGTGTATTGGGCTGATTCTAGACTTATGACCGGAAGATCGGAGACGGCCAAAGTATTAACAAGTAATATAAAAAAAAGTTTAATCGATTCCTACTTAGGTCATCAATGAAAATTTTATTTTACTTTACTTTCCATTAAATAGTTACAATTAATGTAAAGATGTATATACATAGGATAGAATCACAATATTAAGAGGCAAAATAGAAAGCGATTTTCCGTGCAATTTTCCATTTCCCTTTTTATATATGATGTTGAACTATTTTTTGTGTGTATTTTGCTGTTTATTCATTAATTAAATTATTTAATTATTCAATAAAATATTATAGTAAAAAAGAAATCACATTCTCAGAAATTAGGCCACCCCAGGTGGGATTTGAACTCACGACCTTTGGATTAGAGGTCTAACGCGCTATCCACTGTGCTACAGGGACACAACGAACGGTATTCCTTTCTATATATGCTGTTGCACTATTATTTTTGTTTGTTTATTTAATTAATGAATTTTTATTTGAAAAAATTGTATTAACATCAAGTGTCATATAGTACAAGTTTAAAAAAAATGTATTTGAACTTGAAGAGAGTAAACTAATAGTAGGAATTGAAAAAAAATTGAAAATGGAAAAAAATACAAAAGTTTTGAATATTATTATTTTTTTTTCTTATATTATCATTACGAAATGTGAGCGTCGTTTTTCCTCTTACCTCCTTTTGCTTTGCATAAAATGGAAAAGATGTACATATTCCAACTCGAAGAGCTTTCCGTGCATGTTACTTGAAGTCTTCCAGCCTATGAATAAAAAATATCATAAGATTTTAATTGCTGAATATGAGAAACAGTGAAATACAAAAGAATGGAATTGAAGGTTCAAGCCGTTCTCATACACCAAGAGAAGTTAAATCATAATTTACATCGCACCCATCCTCCGCCTCCATACAATAACAATGTATTGAATTCAATAATACTATACTTTGACGCTAAGGCTACAGTATGAATTTAACATCTTAAGTACCACCAGCGTATGTAAACATCTCACTCAACCAAAGCGTTAATTGCCTTGGACGTACATAAACGTCTTTCCGAAATACGAACTTCTCTGTGCAGTACTATCCATAAAATTATTACGAAGGCTTTGAAATACAGTAAAAGGACCTTGACAGTGGCTTGCGTAGGATTTACTTATTTCACAGGATTTGCTTATTTATTCCTTTCCTTCCTTCTCCCTCCAATACATCACATACGCATCCCTACGTGAAAAACGGCGGCATTGGGAAGCGAATCCCGTAACTTTTACACGACAGTAAAGGGATTGATTATATAAACCGTAAAAATTATCAAGATAAGTGTTAATTTTTGTAAAAATTTCATATATGACAAGCTCATGTGGTGTGACTGGTAATTATTAAACTGGTTCTTAACTTAGTACTAATAAATTAATTATAAAATACAACGAGGAGTAATGATACACTTATAAGTGTATTATATCAGTGCACACGTGCATTTATATTTTAATATGTCAATGTGTTTTGTTTGTTTACTTACGTTAAATTAATAATTTTTTAAATAATCTTTTGTTTTCGACTTATCAATATGCTCGCGCCTCCCTCGTAGAGTTATCACACCCCTCAAGGTGGGCGTGCTCCACAGTTTGAGAAACGCTGATTGAAACCCCTTCCATAAGAGTAGTCTGCGCACATTCATGACAAATGATAATGACAAATATATTCATTCTAGAGGTCATAGATTTATTATTATATGTACTTCAATTGACTAAGTACGATGTCAGAATCAGTTTGACTTATTTAGACAAAAATGGAGTCTAGGTAGCCAAGTGGATAAAATTATGAGCCGGTAATGTATGAATTGAATGTAGGTTTGTATACTAAAGACTTCAATAAAACCCGTCATGTGAAAAAATGGAAGCTGTTGCATGTTAAATAGGACCTGGTCTCGATGTTTCCATACAATGTGGCTTGAGAATTAGGCGAATGAAGAAAAATCTCAAATATTTTTCACATTTGACCTCAATTCAAGCTTAGTCGTTAAGGTCACGAATTCGTGACCGGCGTGTCCCGAGTTCATACTCTAGTGCACTCAAGTGTTCGTACTAGCGCTTCTAAAGGAGTGTGGAGAAGCTGATGCACATTTAATCTATCGAGACTCAAAAGTCTTCCCATCTGCATGGTGTTCGTAGTTTGGAGAGGGGGTGTCAGTTCAGGTGTTGTCCTCGGCACTTAACCGTGGTTCAGAATTAAGAAGTCTGTCGCCAAAAGCCCTCAAGTCGCTTTATAGCTCGACTTTAACCACTTAAGTGCCACGGGCGTGTATACACGACCTGCTGAGCTGGTGCCTTTGGTGCCCCGGACATGTATACTTGTCCTTCCAAAGGAGAATTTTTTGTATTGTGCTGCTCTGTTTAAAACTAGTCCAACGACTTTGGAATACAATAACATGACACACATTGACAGTGTTTCTAAAGAATTAACTTATTTCGGAGAAGAGGAGGGGAAGGAGTTTGAAAGGGTATATCCCAAAAACGATGAAATTCATAGCTAAGCAATTTTTCATGTTTTTTTTCCGTTTGAGTGTGCCCTTTTCTCTTCTTCATTTGCCGTCATTTCCACTTACCGTGTGTAATAGAAGCTTTTTAATTTTTTGTGTGAATCCAAGGAATGCGATGCTGGTTTATGGGCTCAACCATGTTTCAGGCTATATCACAGAACAGATAAGTTATACTTTATTTTTTATTATATTATAACTCTAGAGATTAAATCTTTCATTTCATAAAATTTTATCATTTTCTTTTCTTTCTTTTTTAAAGGGAAAGTAAATAATTTTTAGGTGAAAAAAACACGTCTTTTCTTTCCCCCAATAAACCGCTTAACAATGCGGGCCTGTGGAAAAAATCGTTGGCACTGGGGGGGGGGGTGAATTTCGCAACTTTTCCTCAGCAGTTAAAGGGTTAACAAACACTCACTCACTTGACTATGGTTCAAATCCTCAAGAATCGTCTTTAATAATCATAAGGAAATTTTTCGAATAAATTCAACCAACGTAAATTACGACCTCATAAAGATGCTAGATGAATTATAACATCCAAAACATATAAAAAAACTTGTTATAAAATTACATAAAATAAACTATTATCTCGTCAATTTGAGGACCCTACAGCCGAACTGGTTGAGAAGTGTTTTTCTCCTGGTGTTGATCCTGTAAAATAAGCCTCATCGCATTTATAAGTTTAACCAGGTTTTGAATTCGCAGCGTGGAGTAGCATTTCGGGAAGGGAAAGGTACTTGTTCAACTATCATTCCCATCTATTGACAGTGATCGATTGTGCCAGATGCAGGAGCGATGTGTCTGCCGGTAAGCAAGGAAGACTCACAATCCGATGAGCCGATAATCCCCAGTTTTTAGGACCTGGATGGATAGAGTCTAGTAACTCAGAATCCCCTCCCCTCTCAGGAACGTCGGTTTTCTAGCCGCAAACCCTTGTTGGTGGGCTCGGCTTTCTTGGGCGAATCAATATCAATCAAACAAACCCACAGGTGGGCAATGGGCTATAATTCGGGGCAAGTATTTGTCGGAAAGCATCATAAAGGGGAAGAGTTCTTGGATCTTCTGTGGTTGTAGGGAACAGAAATGACCCATTAAGGGGGAGGTTCGCAATAAAGGTATGCTGTACCTCAAGGGTGTCAAACTCAAAGGTTAACTGGGCCAAACATACAAGGTTTAACTTTAGATGGGCCGCAAAAAAAAATCAATATTTATAGAAACGTCGGTTTAATTCAAGCAATACATTATAATAAACACATATAAAAGAACCACAAAAATTTAACGTTTGTGTCCTGACACACTTGACACCTCTTCTCTTCTCTGCTATTATCTTTCCTACGGGAGGAATTTCGGGAGGAATTTTGTTCGCAGCGCGATTACTTTCAAAACTGTCCCAAGGTGAGCGCTACTAATATTATTTCTAAAAGGAGACTTAATTCCTTTCATTACTGAAAATAACTGCTCGTACCGATCAGAACTTCCAAACATGGAAGAAATTTCATATGTGAATTTTCGTGAATTTTTAAACGTGGCTGGTAAATACTTGTAAAATTCAGGCACACCCACTTCAATAAATTTTACTTTCAAATTTGAGTCGCACTGAAGTTCGATCACCTCCAATTGCATATGGCTGCGTACTAAGTCTATATTTATTGAGAAAATCGAAGAAAATAAAATTGGTTTCCCAAAGAATTAAAATATATATTTAAATCTTATTTCAAATTCATCTCTAAGATTTGAATTTTTTTTCCTGCGTATTTTTGATGCGATGTAGTATTATCTAAACTTGATATGTTCATTTTGTACGTCAGAAAGTTCTCTAAATCTTCACTTTTCAGTTGCTTTTCCCATAGATAACATATTGTGGGCCAATATATTGGTCGGGCCGCAAAAATGTTCGTCACAGGTCCACATACGGCCCACGGACAGTGAGTTTGACACCTCTGCTGTACCTCTTTGCTCGGGATTCATGAAAATTTCACTTCCAGTAATCCGTTACAAAGCATGCAAATGCGTGTCTTTCTTTGACTGTCCATTTCACATGCGTATTTTTGAATGGGCGACAAAGTTAGCATTGATTATGTTTGTTTCGTAACGATTGGGTTTTTACCTCCCTCTCCCACCGTTTTTAGGGTATAATAGTTAATAAGGTATGTACAAATTTGTAGAATGTGTGTTGATTTAAATTTCCCGGTAAACAGGATGTTGTATAGTGATTCAAGATTTCAATGTTTATCTTCAGTAATATGTGTTTGCTTCAGTGCTACATTCTCAGAAGGAACAGGTACAGTGAAATACGTTTAACGCGAAAACGCTTATAACGAAATATCGGTTTACACGAATTAACACGACGGTCCCCACAAACTAATACGTATTTTCATGTATTTTTCTCTTAACACGAAATAAAAATTGCTTAACACGAACAGTTTTTTTTGGGGGGGGGGTGAACAAAATACGAAAAACACCAGCTCGGGGGTGTGAAATGAAAGAAGGTGGTTTCACATGTTTCGCAGAAAGGAGGCTAACTTGGCTTTGAAATACCCTCGGAATGACTTATTACACGAACCACAATTTTGTTTATCTAAGTTACTTTCACCTTCCACTCCTACAAACGCCACACAAAAACAACTCATCTTCCATCAGTTGTCTTAGGAATTCGGTGAAGTTAGTTTCACCGGTGAATTAGTACATCGGCAGTGTGAGTAAAAATCAGAGAGTTTGGTTCACGGTTTTTTTTTTCCTTCCGATTTTAGAATTTTCCTACGAGCACAGTGGCAAAGGGGGCTCAATGCGGCTGTTGATGAAAACGGAAATTTGCTAAGATTTTGGCATTGCTAACTTTACATTATCAGCAATAATTAAAAAAAGAAAGAAAATTAGGGAAATGTTTTATACACATCTAAAATGTACACCAATAAATTAAATTTTGTTGAATATATGTTTTTTTGTTTGTTTTGCAATATCCACGAAATTCTTTTAATAAGAAAAAAATATTTCAGTCTCCTTAGTTTCATGTTAAACAATTTTCACTGTATGTAACTTTGAGAAAAAATCAAAAAAATAAATTTTCAAACATCCATTTGAATTTGTTTATCGGAAAACTAGAGTTTTTTTTATCTCCATCGTCGATCAGTTGGAAAAATCTTATCTGCTTATGGTAGTGGGATCTTTAGTAAAATTTCACCACAGAACAGAAATTTTTCGACAAAATTTCATCAAAGTCTAACGTAAATAAATTTACTTTTATTTTCTCATCGCAGTAATTACGTTATTAGTTCTTGGTCATCTCAGGATAAAGTTTAATATTTAAAAAATATTTATTCAATTTCATTTGCAAGTTTATGATTCTGAAAAACATCCCCCCCCCTTTCATATGAATAATTTCATTGAAAATATAATGCCGTAACTACTATATAAAAAGTACATATAGAACCCCGATTTAACAAATTCATTGGGACCGAACATTTTGTTCGTTATAATTCGGGGTTACTCGTTATTATATCGGAAACATAAGGATACAAATTTTTTGTACTTACATTTTGAAAATTATACAAGCAAATACGCAAAAAATATCCGTATTTAGAAACTATAAACACTTTTTATTCAACAGCTAAAAATACTATCAGTGAATTTTTGCGCCGCAATTAAATGGAAATTTTAAAATACTGTCTAATAGATATTTGAAAATTTTTTAGATTCCTGACTCGAGAGAGTTCTTTTTCGACTTCATGCAAAGAAGAAAATACTGAATCATTTGCATCCTGATGCGTGAGGTATGTGTTCAGTTTCTAAGCAATTTAAAGCATTAGAAAATGTAATAGTTTTGATCGGAGTATCACGATCAATTCCTGCATTAGAATCGCTATTGATTGGTTCGATAAATCAAAAATTTCCCCAACTTCAGTTACACAGATAGATAGCTCATCATCAAAGGTATCATAATCACTCAATCTTAAAATATTTCCTGCGTTGCGGATAGGGATGAGATAGGAATGAAATTTCCTGTCGTACTCAAGATTCACACAATAGGTTACATTCATAACTCATCCGTACCTGTAAAGTCTAATAATAGTCTTCACTCTTTCTCATTGAAATTGGCTGCTGACAAGAAAAGTTTTTCTGTTCCGGACAAAAAAGATATTACATTTTTAAAAACTCCAATTTTTCCTAATACAAACTAATAAAAGAACTTTTTTCAGCTGCTGAAATAATTCGTTAATTCGGGGTTTATTATTCTTTAAATGGGGATTTTTTGCCTTCGTTTTAATCAGAAAAAGAGGAAATTCGTTAAATCGGTGTTTATTATTCTTTAAATGAGGATTTTTTGCCTTCGTTTTAATAAAAAAAGAAAAATTCGTTAAATCGGGGTTTATTATTCTTTAAATGGGGATTTTTTTTGTCTTCGTTTTAATCAGAGAAAGAGAAAAATTCGTCAAATCGGGGTTCATTATTCTTTAAATGGGGATTTTTTTGCCTTCGTTTTAATAAAAAAAAAAGAGAAAAATTCGTTAAATCGGGGAAAGAGAAAAATTCGTCAAATCGGAGTCCGACTGTATATCTAAATACTTTAGGGGGGGGCGTATGTTTTACTTATAGTAAATATTATATACCATTATTAAAAAATAAACGTTATACCAGATTATCACCAAAAAATTATTATACCATCCTTATAAATTTTACATAATTTTTTTAATGAAATGTAGCTTTTGTCCACACTGGAGTGTGTTGCCAACTTTTTTATGTTCTTCTTTAGGTTAAAAATAAGCTCAAAATTGAATTTACTTAAGGATGCAACGAATGGTTAAGTTATAAATAAAATAATATTTAGGAGCTAGAAAATTTTAACTCGCCGAAAAATGAAATACTATCTAAAGGAGTATTCTATACGGCTTAGCTGTCAATATTTAAATTTGAAAGTTATCCAACTTTTTTTAATACCTGAAAACTATTATGTTGATATTTGTAAGCGGAAATATATCAGTTACAAGGGATTGTTGAAAGAAAAATCAGTCAAAAATTAGGAAAGAAATCCATGAAAACAAGAATCCATGGTTCAGATATTTAAATTTGAGTTCTCGAATTTTGTGTAAAACAAATACAATATTGTTATCAACACAGATAAGGAAAATAATACTGATTCTCTATATTTACGCGTACAATTCACAGATCTTAAACAAAGTTATAGTTAATAATGAAGTAATATGTATAGCAAGATGTATATATAGTAGTACAACAATATTATGAGATTTCATAATTTTAAATACACAAATATTAACTATATTGAGACAATTATAAAATTAGTTGTTATAATTGAGAAAAGTATGTAGAATTGAAAGAAAATGTATTTACATCATCAAAATCAGAACAGGATTTCAGTAGGGCACTGAATGTTTCTTTTGCTGTATTGTAATTGAGGAAGTCCAAACGATAATTATAGATCTTATTCTTGACTTTTTCATAGCAAAAATCAAATCCAAATAAATCCTAAAGAGTAAAAAAAGAGATTCTTTTAAAAACAATTGTAGAATAATAAGTAATTATTAAATGTTTACAATATAAACATTTTTAGTCGAAAAAAGTATTTGTGTAAAACTTTAAAATGTGTACATTATAATTTTGACTTGATTGGTATAACTGACTTGTATTCTCTTTCAATTAATAATTTATTTATTTTAGAAAAAAAACCGTGAGAGTTTTAATGTTTTAGAGACTAATTAATCCCTTCTTTTTTCGAAAGAAGTATTTAAGAGAATTACAAAAGTTTGCAAAATTTAAAAGATGAAAAAATAAGACCCATATATATAAAAATTACAAAGGGACTTTTATACCAATCAATTCCACCAGTTTCAACAGCAGAATGAAAATATAGGTTTTTTTACTACTATTTTATTAAAAAGAATCCTTTTTTAATTTTGCATGGAAAAAAAAAGATTTTTTTAAAAAATTACAATACAAAAGTAGTAATAATTATAGTATCCATTATTAAAAAAATGAAGTAAAATTAAACTTTTAAATTTAAATTTTGTTCATAAGCTTTCTCTCAATTCTAAATTCGAATTCCCAACATTTTTTATGCCCAAATCACTTTGCCATTCACGATGTAAAAATTTTTCCTTTTAAAACGTTGTCATTCGAGGCATGTATTTTTTTTTCTTTCGAGCGCCTTTTATATATTTCTTTTTAAAAATAAGAAACAAACAACGAAATTAAAATTACCGTTTGGCGTTAAAAAATGTATTGTCGCACAATTTATTGAAATTTTTTTAAAAATTTTTAACATCAATTATATTTAAAGAAAATAAATGCGAAACTCAATTGCTTCAATTCTTCATTCGAATTCACTAATTTTTTTTATTTTTTTTTACGTTCAAAGTACGTTGCCTTTTTGATGTAAGTTTTTTTTTCACATGATGTCATTCGAAATATAAAGTTTATTCCTTTCACGAGTATTTATTTTTTTGAAAATCAGAAATAAACCGTGAAATTAAAATTATCGTTTGGCATTACTATCACTTAATTAATGGAAAATAATATCAAGTTTTTAATATCATTTACAGAAAAAGAGAATTTAAGAGATTCAATAAATATATTTAACTTACCCTGTAATACATGAACTTTGATCTGAAGCTTTCTTTGAAATCTCCTTTAATTTTACCTTTGGCGTATTCTAAAAGTTCAGGATCATCTAAAATTCGTCCAAATATACTAATCATGAAACCTTTCGACCTTGGTGTGTCAAATCCATAGCGAATTATTAACTAAAAAACAGATGTACAACTCAAAATTAAAAAAGAAATTAATAACCTGTAATTGCGTTGCCATTTTAGAGAGAAAACAAGTAATATATATATATATATATACAGTGGCGCACACACAAAGGGGTGTCCTGGGGATCCGGACACCACCCCAAAGCCCTTGAGTTTTTTTTCGATTGATGATAATGCTATATATATATAAAGTAAAAATTAATTAAGTACTTGTGATTAACAATTTATTATATTAATTAATGCTAATTATTAATTCAATAATTTATTTTTTACTATTTTTTGTTAACAAAATCAGAAGAATCAATTGGTGTCGTCTTGAGGTATAATACGAGTTGGGGGACTTTCGACCATGGATTCCCCCTTGAAAAATTTGTGTGTGTGCTACTGTATAGATATATATAATTTTAAATTAATTCCAACTTAGGTCAACAAAGAAGAATTTTATTTTAGTTATACTTTTATTGAGAGAATAATTACAGTTAATATATGTATTTACAAATGATAGAATTACAATATTAAGCGGCAAAACACTTTTTAAATTAACATTAAAATTTTTTAACCAAATTAAATGTGTAATTATATTTTTTAATAAAAGTTTAGCATAATAGGTAAGAATTTATCTTAAAAACTATGTAAAAGGAATGCTGACGTCTAACACTCATTATTCAGGTTAAGTTAAATCTTAATCACAAATTTAGCAAAATCTGTTTTATTCAATGGTGCTGCCATCTAGAGGAATAATATTAACTAAAATATATCTCTTAAACTATAATTAAATAATTAAATTTAATTAATGAATTAATATTTGAAAAACCGTATTAAAACCAAGTGTCATTCACTACAAGTTTAGAAAAATGTATTTGAACCTGAGTGGATGAATAAAAAGTATTTTATTAACGATTGAAAATTTGAACAAGATATATATATAACAGTTAGAGTGTGAACTGATAGTAGGAATTGAAAAAAAACATACCTCTGCAACTGTTAGCATCATGTGATTCAAAAATGGAAAGAAACCAGCCAAAAAATATTTACTTTTGAACATGTTACCAGACAAACCTTTTTCTACAGTTTGTTTCTAAATAAAATAAGAGGAAACATATAATTTTTAAGATATCACATAAACATTTCATCAAATTTTATTTTTTAAGAAAAAAAAATTCATTCGAAAAAGTAAATTGTAAAAAGAAATTACTCTGAGGACGTTGCTGAAATATTTCGAAAATAGTTCGATTCCTAGAGGTGAGGTTGCACCGGGTAAAATTTCTCTGAAAAAAAAAAACATTTAAGTTTTAAATTTTAAGTCAAGCATAAAATACTCATAATCTTTTTTTAAATATTTAAAAAAAATTTATTTAAAAAAAAATTGCCAGTTATTTTGAAAAATTTATAGATCAATTTTCAAAAATACTACAAGTATTTTTATACTCTCGAAAGAGTTTGTATTCGTTGAAATTATATGCTACACTCTGATTACTTTTCATGTATTTATATTAAAACAGAAACAAAAACGTTAACTCTATTCTTAAAATGAATTAGTCAAAATGTGTCACAATTTTACGTCGTATTTTAATATAATGTATTAATTATTGTTGGAATGTATTATAATTTTATATTCAGGCATAAATGTTAGAAAAAAAGGAAGAGCGGTAAAATCCTAGCACAGCACACTGCTGTATTTGACGACAAAAGTTTTTCGCCCAAATGTCACCAAGTAAAAAACCGCGTTTTTCAAAATGGCGTCAGAGACAAAAACAAGACGGGAAAACGTGGTTTTCAAAGTGGCGTCAAGAGACGAAAAACATCGAAATCATGGTTTCTAAAACGGACAATATAGGAAACATACAATCAAAAATAAGAAATTAAATGCAAATTTCGGGCATCAATTATACGATTCTATCAATCCTTCATTCATACAAAAAACAATCATTACTTTCTTACCTTTTATTCAGAAAAAAATCCATCTATCGTGTTTTTACAATGAAAACGTGGTTTCTAAAACAACTTCAACAAGAAAAACTGAAAAAGCGTCGCTTCTAAATGCTACAGTGGGGGAAAAAATCCAATATGAAGCTGATGAAAGAACGAGATCCCCATTTCTCTCAAAAACAAATTATTTTCATATTTCGGACATCTATACAACCGAATATTTTCAATCGTTCACCATTCACAAAGAAGTATTTCTTTCTTACATCTTTCATTCAATGAAAAAATATCCATTCGCCGAGCTTCAAGAAAGAAAACGTGGTTTCCAAAATGGCTTCAAGAACAAAACAGAAAAACCGTTAGATGCAATAGTGAGAAAAACATCGTCCAAATTGAATGTATCAACGCATCTCCTATTCTCCCTAACAAACATTCTTTCAGCAGTTGTTTCATTTTTTTAAAAAATTTCAGCTTTCTAGAAAAATCTTGCACGTCTACAAGTTGACCGTCAGAAAAAGAAATGACCGCTGCCCAAATCAGGAAAAACACGGTCCGAATAGGGTTACTATTTCCCTAAATTTTGCGGGGTTACCATATTGTAACATTATCGCCAAAAATTTTGTCGCCAAGAAGTGTGCCCTGCTAGGATTCACCCGGAAGAGCGAGTGCTTATTACATCGTCCTATAAACACTCACGGACCTCGTTATTTTGAGCCAGGCTCAAATGACGAGGACGACACATGAGCTGGCACCCCTATCTAAACTACCACAGCACGACAACAGAAGGATTTGAGCCATGGCAAATTCAATATTTATCAGTATTTCTACATGATAGGTCTTCAGTGGCACAAGGGTTTCGAACACATGACACCCCAATCACGAGTTCGTGACCATGACCACTAGGCTACCACAGACACTTAGAAAAATGGTATACCTGAAATAAATTTCATCAATAAATCATAATTATTGGATGAAATAGAACTGCAATAAAACTCCATGCTCTACTCTTTGTCAACTTACTCATATCCCAATAAGTGTAGTATTTGTTTAAAAGATGGTTTTTTTACATGTTTATTTCCTGGGTTATACTGGTTGTATCAAACGATTATTGGGACAAATTTTAAGGGGTGGTAGAAGACATCGCAAGGATTCAGATTTGCACAGCAACCCATGGTCGGAAACGTCCTCGTTCGGCGCTAGGTGGCGTTTTTTACAAGAGCATTGGAGGAAACAAACCTGCATTACCGCAGTCATTTGAAGGGTCTCAGGGGTGTTAATTTTGTCTCGAGGGGTGAAAATATAAACAATTTTCAAACAGACATACTTCTTTTAAATTCAAATAAAATAATTCGAATCTTTTACACATCATTTATAAAGGATTATGGTTTCAAAAAAATACAAAATGTTTGAAATATAATCATAATTTTAAAAATTATAAGCATATACAAATAAGAAATAGTTTTGAAATAAATATTAAGTAATTTTCGCATCGCGTACGCTATTTTCTAAAATAGCAGCCTTTGATGTATAAAACTTTATAGAATTGTAAAGTGTATCACATACTTTTTAAACCCTAGTAATTTAAGAATAATATATCTTTTGTATTTCAAAATATTTGAAAAATATTTTTAAAAAAAATTTTAAATTTAAAAATGTCATTTTATAATTTTTTAAAAAAATATAATTTATTATTCTATTTATATAAAAATACTACGGTGAAATATGTAAACATATAACTTTATAAATCAACTTATTGCTAGTAATTAAAGCTAATACTTAAGAAAAGAGCATGCGCAACGTAAAACTTAATTAATATTTCATATAGAAATATTTCTTATTTTCCTATGCTTATAATTTTTAAAATTATGATTATATTTTAAACATTTTAAACTTTTCTGAGACCCTATTTCTTTATAAATAATGTGTAAAAGATTCGAATTATTTAATTTTAATTTCAAAGTTGTATTGGAATATTGTTTATATTTTCAGCCCTCTAGAGAAAGTTCTGAGACCCCTTGAGCTGACATTGAGCGCAGAGGAGTATTGAACTGTGTTACGGACACTTAGCTGGAAGATATGCACCCGATTCATGGTTTGGCAGAAGGAAATGCTCGAGTAGCAGAAAGGCTGTATCGTGAAAGGCACCCACAGATTGATGCATCGGACCGCCAGATGTTTATTAATTTGCATCATAATTTGGAACGGTACTCTTTGAAGATGGTATGAGTGTAATGGTTTGTTATCACGTTGCCAAATACGATGTACATTATTCCGAGATCCTTCTACAGAAGCAGCGATGGCTCGTACGCTGGTATTCGGATTAGTTGGAACGGTATCTAACACATTTAGTTCTATGCTGGAAGTTCGAGTCACTCGTGGCCCACCTTCACTGTGCCTATTACCTCGTAATGATCTATAATCATCCAAACTGTGAGACAAATTAGTAAACATACGGTGCGTCTCTCTGTGGGTACCTTTCGTGATACAATCAATCTTCGTGTTGCTCCTGTATTTGACCTTCTGGCAATCCGTAAATCAGGTGCACATCTGCCAGCTCGGTGTCCGTAAAACGCTCCATACTCCGGGAGATGACAGCTCAAATGACTGTGGTAATACAGATTTGTTTCCTCCAATGCTCTCGTTAACAACGCCATCTAGCATCGAACAAAAACATTTTTGAACATGAGTTGCTATGCAAATCTGAATCCTTGTAATGCCCCCTTAAAATTTGTCCCATAAAATCCTGGGACACCCTGAAATTTTTTACATAGGCTTAATATAACTTTTCATTTGATCCATTTAAAAGATTAATGAAATTTTAAAACAAATTTTATAAATAAATAAATTTTCTTACCCAATATTTGCAACTGTATAATATTCATTTTCACATTGCAAAGGAACGTCGAACTCGTGTTTCATTTCGTAATCCGTTTCCGCAGCTGTAGTGGTAACAGGTCGGGACTACGAAAGATCAGATGCATGGAATTAATTTATTTAAAGAAAAGTATGAAATAACTTATCTGAAAAATAATATCTTAAGCCTTTGGCAGACATTTATTACCTGAAGAATGTACGTTTCGTTATCTAGAATGCCCCATTCTATGTCGCAGGGTGATTCATAGTATTTTTCGATCTGAAAATATTAAAACAAGTAACATAAAAAAAAATTAAAGACAATTCCTACTTAAGAAAACCAGGACATCATATACTTTCAAAAAATCGATTTTTCAATTTTAGTTCTAAAAAATAGGGCATATTTTTCTGAACCTAAAAATGTATAATGCTTATATGTTTGTTTATAAAATAGCCCTAAAATATGAAAAATAAAAATGTAAACAAATGACCACGCCCCTTTTGACCCTTAGTTTCTTCACTTTTTCTCAAAAGCATATTTTTTGCATTTAGGTACATTTTTTAAAAGAACTATTGCACTATAAGATTATAGATTTTTTATACTTTTATACAAGATGCCTATGCACATAGTAAACTTAATTTTTTTTTCTATTAAAATAGTGCCTAAATTTTTAAAAATGGGTTTTTTGCATAAAAAAAGCAGAAAATATAAAATTTTCCAAATTTCAAAGTTTCATAATTTTTTTAAAGAAACTATACAAAATTTTCACTAAAAAATAGGTTTACTGTCTTTTGTGTATTGTTTGATATATGTGCAAAAAATATTCTGTATAAAAAAGGATACTTTTTTAAAAAATGGTACCTAAACATAAGTATGTATTATGAGTACTCAAAAATTATGTATTACTTAAATAAAGTAGGGAAAAAAACTTATGAACTAAAAAGTTATTTTTGTAGTTTTACAGAATAATTAAATTATCTTTACTAAAAGAACGTAAAATATCTAAGCTCTATTGAAAATTTAAAAAGATATATGTCTCATAAACAAAGGGTCTTAATTGTGGCATTTTACACTTACGAGCATGTCCTGGTTCCTTAAGTCAACAAAGAGAAAAATTTTATTTTTAGTTACTTTTTATTAAATAGTAAAAATTAATATAAGTATGTATATATATGACGGAATTACAATATTAAGTGAAAAATAAAAAGCGATTTTCCATGCAATTTTCCATTTTCTTTCTATATATGACACTGGACTATTTTTTTGTTTGTTTGTTACTATTTATTCATTAATTAAATTTAACTATTCTAATAAAATAGCATCGTAAAAAAAGAAATCACATTCTCAGAAATAAGGCCATCCCAGGTTGGATTCGTACCCATGACCTTTGGATTAGAAGTCCAATCCACTATTCATTGTTGCGTTACAGGGTCATAGTAAACGAGTTTCCTTTCTATGTATGCTGTTGGACTATTATTTTTGTGTTTGTTACTATTTATATTTATTTTTTAATTTAAATAATGAAATTTAAATATTTGAAAAAAAAACTGTAGTAACAAATGTCATGCACTACAAGTTTTTTTTAAAAAAATTTTGAATGGATGAATAGAAAATATTTTATTAGCAATTGAAAATTTGAACAAGATACTATATATGTTTGTGATAAAATATATATATATATGAGTGAGTGAGTGAATATTAACGTCCCACTTTTCAGCTACACGAGGGGTTTTGGGACGGTCCGCGTAATTTTGAACCATGGTCAAGTGACGCGGACGACACCTGAGCTGGCACCCCCCTCTCCTAACTACCACACCACACCAACGGGAGGACGTTTGAGCTCTCAACAGATTTAACGTGCATCGCTCCCCTACTCGGCGGGTCTTCAGTGGTACTGGGATCGAACTCATGACACGCTAGCCACGATCCGATGCCTAGACCACTTGGCTACCGCGGCCACTAATATATATATATATATATATATAATATAATATATTATATATATATATATAATTCACAGTAATTTAATCTTTAATAACTTTTAATTATCTATAGGTACACAGTAGGGTAATTATCTATAGGTGCACAGTATATACACATTGAACTTTTCACTAAATTCATTCAATTTCACTTATAAGATATACACAGCACTACACTTTAGCTGCATAGCTACAGATATACTGCTATAAGCATGTCGTGACGCGATCACACGAGATTTCACCCATCCAAAAATAGTCTAAGGCGCACAGCACACTGCGCGTGCGCCAGTCATGAGCATGCGGTGACGCGAACCATAAGATTTTCCCCTACCAAAAGTACTCAACGCGGCTAACGAAGTTTTCACTTCAAAAAGTTAAGTTTAAATAAAAATATGACACCAATTATTTATATTTCTACACTAAGTAAAATATAATAGAAGCAATCTATACTTTTATGGCTAATTTTCCCAGACGCAGAGCTGTTTCTTTTGATAAACAACTTTCGTTCCTTTCACTCTCATCCAGGTCTTCGGTAACAATTCCACCAGAATCTAATTAAAAAAATAAATAAATGTAACTAATAATTCAAAAATGAATGTGCATGAATACACGTTTATATAGATAATTTAAATATCCGATACATAAATATACTACGTGACATAAATTTCTACAACAGCACATGAATTCACGGGGCAAGATTTGTTGCGTATTAGAAGAAAATGGCAATACTGGATACTTGTTACAACATTGCATTGGAGAGAAATTTGTTATTTCAATATATATATATATATATATATATATATATATATAGCGGGGGAAACATTACAGGGGTCAGTGATGAGGAATTCGATTTGAAGACAATGCTTGGGAAATACAGTCGACTTTCGCTAATTCAAACCTTCGATAATACGAACCTCTCGTTAATTCGAAGAATATGCTCAGCCCATAGAAAAACTATTGATATTTCGAACTAAAACAATACGTTTTGGTACACTCAATATTTCAAAGTAAACTCTGTGGCTGGCCAGACTACAACACGCGATAATTCGAAGTTATTTTATATAGCTCTTGACAATTCGAGAACACACACTATCATTTAGAGTCCTGTAGCGAACAGGTTGGAGCTTACATGTTTTGAGTTATATTGTCTTCCCGCGTCTCACCTGTAACGTAGCCCCTTTGATGACTGTCTGTCATTCCTTCTTTCCATTTCCTGGTTCCTCAAGCAAAGAGGCACTTTTATTGCTTTCCTTCATCAAGTAGACAATAGACCATCCGCACTAGTTATCAGCTGTTTATATATTTCGTTTAACACGTGATCTAGCTACAAACGTGTTCAGAAAGGATAGTCTGGTATAGTGAAGAAGAGATGCGCGTAGGATTGTGTATTTTGCATCGGAGTGACATTACGATTTATGACTCATCTGTGTTACTTATGACATGTGGTACCAAACAGGGCATGTGCCGGCCTGGACCCTGTCTTGAAGAACCAATGGTTTTGGGAACAGTGTCCGAGGGAACCGATAACAGATCAAGCAGATTTTTAAAGTTAACAAGATTTTTTCGTCAAAAAAGATTAATTATGTACAGTATGCTTTTAATGATTGCTTTTAATACACAAATGTATTCTTTCAATACAGGACTCTTAACTTCTGTATAGTATGTACTTTTCAAAAATGCTTTTAAATAATTTTATATATATGTACAATTACCGTTTTATTATAGTTTCAAATTTAAATGTGTTAGGAGAAAATTTCTCTTCGTTTGTTTTGGGAGTTTTTTTTCTGACCTCTTGATAATTCGAAGATTTCTTTAGTCTCTTCAACTACGAATTATCGAGAGTCGACTGTCGTAGATACATCTCGAATACTTCACAAGGCTCATTTAAATGTGAAAATACCGACGAGGAAGCAGGGCGTGATTTGGGAAGCAATCCCCTCTCAATGACAGCGTAATTTTTATCTTTTACTTCAGGATAAAAGTAGGAAGGGGCGATTGTGGGCAGGAACGTTTTAAGACTCTTTAAGGCCCTGGGCCCAGACAAATATTTAGATTTTTGAGGCCCTGGGCCCCTATGCAAAAGTAGGCTCTACCGGAAATTCTAAAAGTAGACAGTACATAGCATACATTGTCAAATACTCGTTCAAACGGTGATTTGAAACAAATAAATGTGCACGACTAACTATCCCAAAAACATAGGCGCAAACCGGCTCAACTGATGGCCGCATTTATACTAAATGAGTTTGAATGATTGTTTATGATACTAGGCCTAAGCCTGGACATGGACAATGGTCATCACATAATATAGAATTAACACTTCTGCCAGTTGACATGCAGTTTGAAATTCACTGTTTTTCGGAGAATTTGTTCGAGAATAATACATGAGCATCAAAACTATCCGGATCCTGATCGTATTAAGACTGAGTTGAGAACGAAACGAGGCCCCCACTGAGGGTGAGGCCCTGGGCCCGGTTGATCCATGCCTTAAGACGTCTCTGGCGATTGGTTATTAGAAATAGGGAATGGGGATCAAAAGTGCGTAGACATCAAAAGGTACTAGTATGTGTGTGCAATTGTGTATAACAGCAGGAAGAAGGTAAGCCACGATAATTAAAAGCTTAGCTGTAAAATAATAGCTCTGACGCTCACTGAGCAAATTTACAAAAAGAAAAAAAACTTTAGGTATGGTATATATTAATATTTATTTTTAAGATTCTGGTTAATATTGTGCAATATGACTTTCACCAAAGCAGCTGTGCTCAAGTCTTCAATACTATCTGTGGCAGGGGTGGCCAACCTTTTAGGGAAAAGTGCCATTATTATGTAATTATGTGCGCAACTTCCAACTTTTCCAACAAACAAACATGGAAAAGTGAAAAAATGTTACTTATTAGCTTATTATGGTATTTTACGCAAACAGCGCCTTTTTTAATGCAAGTCTATCGAATCGAAATTTAAAAATAATATAATTAATAAGACGAAAGTACACAAACTTGTAAACTTTTTACAAGTTCTATCAATTAGGTTGGGTGTTAAATAAAAATGAGTGACTTGAATCATTTAATTCAAAATAATTATTAAACGCCCAGTATTTACGTAATGTGGCTTTTGAGTTACTACATTTTTACTAAGTCATCTATATTAAGATTAGGTTACTATAGGACAAAATTACGTTATTATAGGGACACATCCCGTTTTGAGTGATATTTTATTATGTTTTTTCATAGAAGAAAACACTTATTTACAAACATATTTTGATCCAAATTTGAGGGGGGGGGGTGACTAAGACAACCCTACTTCAATTAAATTGTAAATAATGGTTATTTATGACCTTTTTAAATTTTTTTAAATTTTGCACTTAGTCTTCGCGTGCCACTGTTAAAATTCTACTGTACCACACTGTGGCATGTGTGTTGCGGGTTGGCCATCCTTGATCTATGGCATAGTATGAATTGGTGAGTAGCAGCACAATAGGTTATTGACCGTGCCGCAATGCATGGCATATTCTGCATACTTCCGCTATGTATTTTTAAATAAATATTTAGATAACAAAACCTGTAGTTCTACAATACATCAAGGCTGGAGTAAATTTTAAAATAAATAATTCCTAGTTATAGAAGTCTAAAATGGGTGACTATTTAATTACTCCAACCCCCCCCTCCCTCGCATTCTTCTATATATATATATATATATATATATATATTATATATATATAGTCGCATTCTTCCTAATGCTTGCAATGCCGGTCGGTTCCTGCTTCCCTCTGAAACCCCTTGTTTACCCTCAGACCCAGCTAGATGGGTGGGAGAAACTGAATAATCAACAGACATGATTTCACACTAACTATTTTAATGTTACCAAAATTTCAATCAGACACAATAACAATCTAATTAAGATAGGCAATCAAATAGTAGAGCGTATAGGTGAGATTCAATGACACGGGAATAGTACTACGGACCCTCAACTGAATCTACGCGATAGCTTAAATACGCTCAATATAAACTACTTCACACACTAATAAGCTAACTTCTTAATTAAACAAGCTCACGATACCTGTACTTTTATGAAGCGGATCCTACACTTAAATCTTGCAGGAGATCTTTATCTGGATTTAATCAATGTCGTCGGATCCACTCTCCGTAATCCTTTTTCCTGGACAAACTCCAAAATCTTCTAATAATTCCACGATCCTTCAATCTTCAACTAACAATTAACTCACCAACTCACTTGCTACTCTTTGCTAACTCCTCAAACTCGCGAAAGCAGAATTTATATAATGTACTTCATTTACATAATCACGCTTTCTTACTTAGCGAAAGTTGGTTGAGATAAAATATTTTTCCCAAAGAAGTTTCAAGGTATTAGTATAGTCGCGGATAGATCCGTCACAAAATTAGTCGTTTTGGGGTATAAAATATACAATTTATAAAATTTATTAAAAAAATCCACGATTTATTAATGATTAACTGTAACGGTATATGCAAGATCTACTGAATTTTCGGAGAGAGAAAACGCTGTATCTAGTTTTTAAAAAAGTATCTCTAAAAAACTGAAAATCGAACCTTGCATGACGATTCTTCGGAGTTTAGATCCAACAACAACCGAATCCAGTTCCAAATCTTCATTATCCTTTCTTCGCAGCACTATAGTATCTGGCTCCACGGATCCGGATACAACGCTCTGTAAGAATACATTACAATAAATATTACAGCTTTTGATGACGTAAATATCAAAAGCTTTCTTTTTTTTCACTATATGCTTAATAATACATAAATACATGAAAGATTTCAAATCGAATTTTATTTTTATTAATGACATCATAAAGTAGAAAAAAAATGGCGCAATCTCGGGAACAGTTTTAAGTAACACAAGGTACTCATATATTTTTGCAACTTCCAATATATTACAGCGTACACAAGGTAGGTGCTTGAAGTTTGAATCATTCTCTCTCAACCCCTCCAAGACCAACGTGTTTTTAATTTTTAGCTCAGAGATAAAGCCTCGGTGCCAGGGACGTCTTGAGATATGGTCTAACTGAGCCCGGGTTGGGGGCTTCGTCTTGTTCTCAAGATAAATGTAAGATCATGATCCGAATAATTTCAGTCATCAATTGTTTTTCCTGGACATATTTTCCGAAAAACCGGCATTTCAAACTATATGCTAACTGGCAATAGTGGCAAAACCCAGTGGCGTAACTAAGAATATTAGGGCCCCCACCGGAAAAGTCATATTTTGGGCCCCAAGCCAGATCTTACAAAATTACAAAAGATTGCCAAACCTTAACATCAGGCCTTAGGCCCCCTAGAATCTTGCCCCCCCCCGCAATGCGGGAGTGTGTTACGCTACTGGCAAGACTTTATATTACGTCATGTCCTTGTCCATGTCTAGGCCTATTACCATACACCATCATTTCATTTAGTCGAAAGGTGGAAGTTTATTTTTGTGAAATTGTGAGTTAAGCACATTTATTTGTTACGGTTCACCTTTTGTACGAGTTTCGACAACATATGCTGTATACTGTGACGTAGTCACAAAGGAGAAATCGCCCCTATTCATGAGGAACTTCACAGCTGGGGAGCACGTAACTTTGGCGTCATTGTGCTTTGTCGGACAGCTGGACTGTCCGCGACGGTGGGACTGGCAAACACTATGGGCTGGGCATCACTGCATTATTTTTCATTCATAGGCAGTGATTATCAGTCTAGAAAGGCTGGCGCCTCGGCAGACGGTGGCGGGTGGCATCAAAAGCGATAAAGGCGGCCAAATGGTTCGAGTACCAGATATCAGCCAAGCCCTTGTCGCCGACGACCTTTGAGAGGGACCGAAACCTTTGTTACCTCTGCACAAATGGTGGACTTGCAAGACCGAGGTACTGGGTGCAAAACCTAGAGGCCGGCCAATGGGGTTGATGAGGGGCGTGGAGTGGACCCACCCATAGAGTTTAAAAGGGTCGCCCAAGAAAAAGGGGATGGCTCCCGATCGACTCCCACGATAGACCTCCGAGACGGAATCGACGGATCTAGGAAGAAAGCGCGAGGCGAGGGCCTCCGGATCGACTCCTGAGACAGTATCCGACAGGCGAATAAAGAAGACGCGAGGAGTGGACACCCATGCAACTAGCTGGCTAAATAGAACGAACCCCTGTAATGATTTTTTTTTCTCTTTCCAGTGATCTTCTGAATGCTGTACATCAAATAAACAGTTGATTAGATCACAGTAAAAAGTATTTTTTAATAATTAGCTTAGCATCCACCTGCAACCGAGTCCACGACGCCACAATACTGTCTACTTGGAAGGGTCACAGGTGTGGCCTAATTTTGCATTGGGGCCCCAAGGCCTTAAGAAATCTTATGACGTCACTGCTCGGCGCTTACATATTTGTATTTTTTAGAATATAACTGTGAATGCAGGAACTGAAGCCAACTAATATAACTATTAATTTCTTTGTTGTCGTCTGGCAACATAAACTTTTCATTCCATATTGCTTACCTCTTTGTAGAACATCATGTTACAATGTGTCTCATATGTTGATCTAGTAACAAGCAACATTAAAATCCATTTGTACTTTTATGATTTGTGGAACACCGTTTTAAGCAAAAGCAAAAACATCCTAACATTATAGATATTCAATGTCTTTCTCCAACCCATTATACATCAACAAATAACCTACTACCCTGTAAAAGAAGTCTGCATTCTCCACTGTCCATACAATGAATGTGTTCTCTTCATACCCATAATACAATAATTGAAAATAAACAATTTTTAAATAATTCCCGTAATTGACACGCAGTTATACCAAATTAGAAATGTTATTACTGACTGGATTCTACTCTTGCATATTTATTCAATAAAAATGCTTATTGCGGTTTATTGCTCTTTTCTAATATCTTACTTCCTTGTATGATATCTGAAATACCTCACATATGTATGCTTATGCATGTATTACATAATTACCTCTCCTAAGCCGTAATTGGCAGTGATAGTGATAAAAGATGGATTACTGGTCACTGGATCCAATGTAAATAGAACTCCCGCCACTTCACAAGCAACCATTTCTTGAATGACAACGGCCATTGGCGAGTTCAAAACTTGACCATTGCGTCTGTCAGAAAAAAAGAGCTGACGATTAATGTGTATAAACTATTAAATGTGAAATCTTTTTTATAAACATACGGTCCTATAATTATAAAAAAATAGCATAAAATTATTAGATGCAAACTTAGTATTCACAATAATTACAACTTTTTTTTATAAATGTAACGAGTATATTTAATAATTGTGCTTTAAAATATTAGAATATAAGTTTTTATCCTCATTACAATATATAGGTGTAGTTAAAAGTAGAATTCACACACAAAAAAAGATAATTTATAAATGCAAGGATCCTTTATATTTATTCAAATGTTTATTTTAAAATATTTACTCGTCTTTTAAATTAAAGTAAGCTTTATGGAGAGTGTAGGGGAGTAAATGATGAATTTTCAGGGCATTGCTGAGGAGGTAAAAATAAAAAACGGCTTCTTTATTCTTAGTGATAAAATATTAAGTTTTGAATCTTTTTCCCTGCATAAGCTACCTGAATGAATGAGTTATTTTAATAATATTTAGATCATTATATAAAAATACCACATAACTCTTAAATATTTTTCATCAAAAAAATGTTACTAGTTTTATCCATGATGTCTTCAACAAAGAAAATATTTTATTTAAATATTTTACGTTGAATGCATTTTCGTATTATTATTAAGGATATTAATTATTTTTTTCAAGTATTATACATACATAGATATATATGTAATGACTTCTTCTAACTCTTTAACTTTACCCTGTTAAATTATTTCCTAATTCTTTGGCACAAGACCATTAAAATCTTAATCGTAATCTAATTGCTCGCGCGCATTTGCATCCAATCACGACTCCTGTTACAAAAGAATCGTACGACCTTCACCGCCAGTGTAAAAACTCGGAGCCATCGGTTGCTCCCTCTCTTTGTGCTTTGTCTGTCTGTTAACGATCTGTTCGCGTCGCTGCTAAGTGTTGCTTCTGCTTTATATATGTGTGTTAACGTCCATAAATTATGTAAATGTGTTTGCACTTGATATATTGGTGATGTTCAATAAACGAAAGATGAACTTTATCGTGGAGAAGTATTCTATCAAGACATAGCTACTCCACGACCATGACTACATGTAAAAACCAACACCGGCCCCGTTACAAAACTTTTTACAAAAATCATCGTCATTTCATATATATATATATAGAGAGAGAGAGAGAGAGATCAAAATAGTATTATTAATATGTTAATAAAAGGTGCACCTTTTGATTTCATATAATCTAAATTCCATACGGAATGGTAATATACACATATCAGTTCAAAAAAATATAGCACTAAATTACGAACAACAGAATGGCAATGGCGCAACACACCAAAAAATGAATGATTATAAGAAATTTTATAAGAACACGATGATCTTACTATTTTCTCTATAACTATATTTGTAAAAAACGTTAAAAAAATAAGCTATTATAGCTATTGGGAATATTTTTGTGCCTCTCTCTCTCTTACAATATTCACACCGATTTTTGCTATTAGGATTCCAATAAAGAACAAAATTTCATATTCAACCTGTGTTATGATGTTCATTCTATTGCTTGTACACTTTCAGCTAGTTCACGTTCGTTTTCCGAAGCTGGTATATGCAAATAGGTTAAGTAATGAAGTGAACTGCATCTTCTAGTTTTAATAAGCAATACCTTATCAGATACGGGAAACAAGTTATAGAAAATATAGTTTAAGAGTTGAGTTTTTATACTATTATATTCCCTCTTACTGTAGCTAAGCAGAATTCATTGACTAGTTTTAGTTACTCCACTTGTACATTTTTTTTTAAGTTGATAATTTGTAATCACAAGTAAAGGCTTGCATATATCTGATATTTCCTACAATAGTCTATTTAATTTTTTAAAAAAAATAACTAGATAATTCGAATTATTTCATAGACATTCTTGGTATTATGTATAATTTGAATTATATATAGTTTATAGCTATTATAAACATTACAATCAAAGTAATTGAAATGGTTTGGGGGGGGGAAGCTAATTATTTACCGTTTGTACTCGATAGCAATATAGCCGAACTGAGATGCCCAACATTTTCTTACGGCTGCAAATATCTGTAATAAATTTACAAAGAATATTAAAATTACTCTTGCAATTTATAATAAAATTAGAACAATTGTAATTAATAGATAAAAAACACTCGAAATGAAGTGAAATATTACAAAAAAATTTAAGTAATTTTAACAAACAAACTACAAATTATTAACAACAAATTATTTTTAATTAATGTTAACTATAAATCGTACTTATTTCGTTATTCTCTCATAAAATTTGTATAAAAATTTTCAAAATAGAGTTATCAACTCTACTTTGCAAAAGATTTTAGATAAATATTACAAATAGTGATTGAAAGAATTAGCGCTTTAAGCCATTGCGAAAGAATTAGAATGCCAGTAAAAATTCGTGAACTCCCAAAAACATTTGCTGTAATTCTAAAATTAAAAAACACATCAAGATTTTCCAAGTAATAGTATACCGAATAAAAAGTATTTAAATTCTTACTAGAGCTATATACCAACCGTTTAAAATATTCTAATATATTCTGCAGCAGTTTCAATAGTTCGAAAAGTTTAGAACATTTTTATAGTTTTTATCCTACTTTCCCGCCGATTTAAGGTATCTGAACACGTTCGGAGTACTTTTTAACAAAATAGCATACTAAAACATTATAAATGCTCTTTTATAGGACTCAATACCAATAAATATTACAAAATTTAACTATCAAAATTTAAAATAAATTACCTGAATTTTACAAAAGTCACAATTATAAGTGAAATTTTAGCAATATTTTTGAAAAACTTCAAAGCAGTTAGAGAAAAAGGTAACAAACATATATTAGTAAAAGTATTACTAAAACAAATTAGATGCATTTATCTAGAAAATGTACTAAAATTTCAATTTTTTATTAAAATTGAACATTTTAGAGCTGATTGAGTAAACATTATAAGAAATGTTACATTTTTTTATGAGACCATTATTTAAATAACAAGCCATAACTCAAAAAGTATTCATACAATAAGAAATATTTTAGTACATTCTCTAGAAAATAACATAAATATCAAGTTCAAAAAGTTTTAAAGAAATACATTCGTAATATTTTGAGTTATCAGACTCGGCACGATAGATTTTGAGCAATTTAAATGCCCACTTCTGGTAGATCAAAAACCCACTTCCGGTTTTTCTAAATTTATAAAATGGATTGTAACTTGCCCTCTAGGTAGTGTAGAAACAAAACAAAGTATGTTTCATAAAATCAAAAAAGATAGCTCCATTCAATAAAATAAAAAACAAAAATATCTGTCTTGACTGAATTTGGTCATTTTCAACGTGTTCGGATACCTTAAGAGTAAAACATCATATATCATACAAATTAATTAGAAAAGTAAAATATTAAAAACAGACTGGGTTCTTTATTGAATTAAACAAGGATTATTTAAATAAATATGATTAACTGTAACTGTTGATATAAACAATTAACTGTGACCGATTCCCCTTCGATTACCAATCTAACGGCAACTTCAATGACTGAGTGTGCTAAATCTTTAGCTTTTGGATATCCGTGAAATTCAATACGAATGATTTTAATGTATTCAGGCAAAATAATAATATTAATGTATTTAGTGGTTATTTAGAGAATTATACGCGAAAGAAAAATGCTTTCTGGTCGCCATGTTTTTTGGTTTCATCTCACTCTATTTTATGTTATTCTTGGAAGCAAATGAAGCCGACCTTGGCTTTCTTTCTCTCAGCATATATTTTACTATGCTACTCATTTCTATCTAAGTTGAATCATTTTTTTCTGGTATAAAATAAGTTTCTAATTTTTCTTTATTTTTCCCCTCTCTTCCTTTTTTTTTTTTATCTTTTTTCTTTTCTTTCTGTTTTTTTCTTTACTTCTCCGTATTTGGTTTTTCATTCTATAATGTTAAATGAACTAGTGTGTATAGGAAATATTAATCATTCAGAATAATGTTTGTTGCTAATGAAATATTACTGATCATACAAATATGTTTTTCAGTTGGTTGTTCCACTTAAAGTATTACAGTTATTTAAAAAATACATTGATAGAGAGATGAAAGCAAATAAAACTGTTCAAACATTTCTTTAAATCATTCTTCTTATTATTACTTATTTAAATATTAAAAATGAACTGGTGTGTGAAATTTATATAATACATTCCAAAATCATTTACAGCATATAACATGCATTTCCTGAGAGCCTTTATATTTTTTCTAAAGATAACGAAGACTGTGTACCTTATCAAAGCCTTGAACTCCAAGGAGCGTTTCCATCTGTCCAGCCGCTGACATCGCTGCAGTGTCTTCACCTGCAAAATTAGAGTATAAAACTTACGTATGCATTTGAATTTTTGTATAAGGGTCAAGTTATTCAAAAGTAAAAAAATCGGGCTTTAGTTAAAAAATGCAAATAACTCACAAAATTTTAATTTTTTTTAACTCTCTATATATTTTTGAAACTCAAGACAACTATAAATACCAGATATTTAAGATTGCTTCAATAACTATAAGCAAAGCAAAAAAACTTCTTTTAGCGAGGTTAAAATCACTTTGTTTATAATGCAGAACGAAATCCATAGGATTATAATGGATAGATCTTCAGAATCCTTAAAAATCTATTGAAGTTGGTTTCCTAACTCATACATCTTTCATACGATAGATGTACAAAAAACCCCTATGAACAAACAAAAAAAAAAAAAATAGCTCACCAAGAAATAATTGCAGGATTGTAACGAAAATTGGCCTGAAGGTGCATGTCGGAAAGATATATAAACAATTAGAAATGCAACGTGATTGCGCATTACGTATAGCAGGTAGAGGGCGTTTAACGTCGCTCTCCGTGGAACAAGTGTACTGAATCGTTTACAAAGGAAGGTCTGAGGTAGACATGCCATTACGCCGTTTTCGAAGACAATATCAGCAACTGTCACAGTTTGAGAGGGGGGAGAATCATCGGCATGATGGAAACTGGGTGGTCAGTTCGGTGAGTAGCTCGTCAATTAGGCCACTTTGATTGTTTTGTGAGGAGGTGTTGGGACCAGTGGATCAGAGAGATGTTATTTACACGAAGAACACGCTCAGGACGCCCTTGACAGACCAGTTTTCGAGAAGACCACCGCATTGTAAGAAATGCGCTCGTACAGCCAACTGCTTCATCGGCCGCCATCCAGGCACAGGTAGCACCTTCACTAGGGGCCCCCTGTGTCTTCTCGAACTATACGAAGGCGCCTGGCTGAAGGGCATTTGGATATCACGGCGCCCATTACGTGTGCTGCCCTTGACGCCTCCGTTTAGAGTTGTGCCGCGCACGAGGAATCTGGACTGCAGCGGAATGGAACCAG
Source organism: Trichonephila clavata (assembly GCA_019973975.1). Classification (NCBI taxonomy): domain Eukaryota; kingdom Metazoa; phylum Arthropoda; class Arachnida; order Araneae; family Nephilidae; genus Trichonephila; species Trichonephila clavata. Next base: position 29,768 of record BMAO01039527.1, read on the forward strand.
GTCGTCTTTAGCGACGAATCCAGATTCAATCTCAGCAGTGATGACAATCGTGTTCGTGTGTGGAGACCCCGTGGTGAACGCCTCAATCCTGCCTTTGCTTTACAGCGAAACACCGCTCCCACAGCTGGTGTGATGGTATGGGGTGCCATTGCCTACAATACACGGTCACCCCTAGTATTGATTCGTGGCACCATGACAGCCCAGCGGTTATGTCCATGACATCCTGCAACCACATGTGTTGCCACTTATGCAACGGCTCCCAGGAGCCATTTTTCAACAAGACAATGTTCGGCCTAACACGGAAAGGGTGTCACAAGACTATCTCCGCACTATTACTGCCCTTCCTTGGCCGGCCCGATTTCCAGATTTGTCTCCAATCGAGCATATCTGGGATCATTTAGGACGGCGAGTTGGGCATCCTACGAGTTTGAACGAACTAGAAGCAAAGTTACTGCAAATATGGAACGAAATGTCTCAATACATTATGCAGAACTTGTATGCCTCAACGCCCGATCGTATCGCATCGTGCATTCGCGCTAGAGGGGGTTCAACAGGGTATTGAATCCTCCGTTCTTTTGCCTTTTTCTCTAAAATAAATGATCCTTTTTCTTTGACTTTCTAATCATTTACTTATATCAAAGTAGTCATTACGTATGTAAAATTTCATTTCATTTTGACGACTCCACTTCTTGGTGCATTAATTTTTTAATAAAATTATGGTGTAATAAAAATATGGTTAATATGTATTATGCATCAGAATAACTATTAATATATCTTTTGTTACAGTTAAAACATCTCAGTTTCCTCATACCTGTTGATGATGATCGGACTGCAAACTTGTAATTATCAACTTCATCCCCGTAAATACGCTTCAGATCTTCAGTAATTCTCTGACAGATGATATTCGGTAAGGGCGTTTTTTCAACAATTTCTGAAACCCTGAGAATTTATTTTGAAATCAAATAAAATGAAACATAAAACATTCAATAACAGTGTATTACATTCCTTATGTTTTCAAAAACATATTACTAAATAAATTCTTATAAAAAATGTTTTACTCTGGCTATGAAGTAGAGTTTTGTAAAGCCTAATTCAAATTACGCTTTTTCCCACGTTTTAAAGTTGCGCTTTTACAACTACGGACCCAATTTTCCTAATTAAGTGGCATCCCATTACAGAAGTGTTTTTAATTAAGTGGTGACCCGGATGTGATTTGAACGTTCAACTTCCTGATAAGGAGTCAGATCACAAATTAAAAGCTAGAACATATTTTTATTTATTATGAAAAAAGTCTATCACTTAGAAAATTCTTAGTTACTTCCTTTTATGAGCATGAGTTTTTCTTGTCCTCGATATATTTTATCCTTTTCTACGACCTCACGCTCATTTACCGAAGCTTTGTCCGTGAAAATATGTCATTTTCTCTCCTGATACTTAAAGGGGTTTTTTTTTCGATTTAAGTCGTGGGGGATGTTTGATGTTTTGTTCTGCATACTTCCTCGAGAAGATTGCGACTCGGGTGTGATTTTTAATACGGTGATTGAAGATAAAAATTTCTAGATTCTAGAATCCTTCATTTGCAAATTGCATAATGTTATTAAATTGTTTAAGTATTCCATGTACCTCCCTCTGAAAAATACCTGTTCTTTTAACTCTTAAACAAAAGTATTTTATAAAATTGTCTAGTTTAATTTCTTTTTTAAAAAAAACTATTTCAACAATAAAAATTCACTACGTGACCTAACTAATAACTAATGTAAACTAGTTTAGTATAGAATGAGTATAGTAGGATTTTTTCTCGATCTCTGAAACTACACGAATTTTATAAATAAAGTCTGGATGCATGAATCTATTGATTCATGCATTCAATCATTCATCGAAAATTTTTTTTTCAGAATTTCAAAATCTACTTTAAAATAAAAAAAATTATTTTGTTTTCTGACACGAGGGGAATGAATGGGTAGGTAGGGTAAGTATTTAAGCTTTTAATGGTTTATAAGTCAAAATATTTTTTTAAATAGGTATTTTAATACTTTTTAACATGTACTGAGAAAAGAGGACACTTATTAAATATTTACAAGAATACATATCGGGTACATTTGACAGCTTCCTTAGTATTAAATTTTAAAATCTTGCTGCTGAAATCACAGAGCATGATAAATCGGAAGACGGAAAAAAGCTTGGATTGGACTGATTCAAAGGTGCGGAAACAAAGAGCTGGGGCTATGAAATGTTGCTATGTACATTGCCCTATATTAAAAGGTTAGAACTCAATGCATTTTGGAGAATACCCCCCGCTCACCCTTGGTATTTTGGAGAAAAAAATCTCGGTGGTGTCACCCACTTAATATTCCTAGGTATCAGCAGACGGCTCTGTCGCGCTTTTTTAGTGGCCACATCAAGTCTGACTTTTCAAAAGGGCCGGAAAGTCTTCCCAAAATGTCATAGGCGTGAGGCTGATCAGGCCTCTCTCTGTCATATTCTGAATCGTTTGAGTTTTTCGTATGACGAGGTTTTAGGAAATCGTATCTTATTCCTGGATTTTTCGGAGATTTTTGGTTTTATGGAGATATGGTGTAGCTCGGCTACACCATCTGGGATAAGAAACAACAACACTATTCACTCTACTCGATACTCACTTATCAATAATCATCGCTTTTGGTTATTTATATCGTAGAGAAATAATTTCATCACTAAAATCATCTAACCAAAATTAAGTCTTTTTCCACTTTTTCGGAAATTCAACTCCTTTGTGGCAATATTAAGATTTCATACTATTTTTTTTAAAATTATTTTTTCTCCACAAATCTCCATATTACAGAACATCTTCTCAGCATAGATAGTTTCTGATAAATAATAATTTTTTTCCCTCCATATTGTTAGACATTTGGAAAAGATTCACGCAGAAATTTATTTTAGGATCCGAATTCTTATGGCGTCCTTAAGTTTTTCCAACCCCGCGCCATGATCTCAAGTAAATAAACGGATTCGAACCCAACCTTTTTGCGAGTTTCGTGATTTGTGGTTGGCAACAACTGCAATGCAAATTTAACTTTTTTATACTTGGCTCGTGTAAGTATTAAAGAGACCGAAGTTGGTTCAGATATGATCGTGGGATTCAGACGGAATGTGAGAAGTGGTTTAAGCTCTTCGACTGAAGACATGTTAGACGTATGCAACTGGTTTGTTGCTTTGCTTTTTTAAGATGTTTCGATCAGTTCTATTAGATGTTAGACAGTAGAAGGAAAGGTTCGAATCGGTTGACCAAAGTCTGGTAATGTTATTTTTCTGTGAACTATGTTTTTAACATTCAACTTATTATTTTGATTGCACCAGTAACGAGCACATTGCCTTTATACTTATTTAAACAATAAAAGATATATTTAATGAAACTGCTTTCATATTTATGCCTCCTCGACATAAAATTTCACTGTTAAACTTTGCTAAAGTTTGGGTAAGTTTACCCTGAAGAATATAGCACATATAACCGCGATTCCCCTCCCCCCTCCGTAAAAATCATGCTTCTTTTAAACAATCCATAATCAAAAAGCTGAATAAAGTAACTATCAAATAGCATGACTTACTTTTTACAGACATCTTTTAACGTCCCTGGTTCTTTTTTACTGAAAGAGGATGAAAAATAGTGAATTAGTCAACTATTTGCATACAATTCCTTTTTTCTTTGATATGTAAATACTTTAATGTAAATGTATATTTGTTTATGGATTTCTTACTAGGCTACTTTCTCCAAGTACTTTGCAGCATGAAGAATTTCGAGTGTTAAGAACTCTTGATAAGCAGCTGTTGTCACAATGATTCCTTTAGGCACAATGAACTATAAAAGGGGAAAAAACGAATTTAAATACAAAAGGTGTAAATGAAAAAGGTTTTCAAAAGGTGTAAATGCAAATGCATGTAATAATTCATATAATTTTTTTTCCTTTAGAGTTGCGAGGGAAAAAAGTGTGCAATTGATTTGCATGAAAACAAATATATGATATAAGGAAATTAAAATAATTTTTTAGCTATAAAAATCGCAAATATTGAGCAGTTTAATACTTTTTACACTGAGTTCCAGTGGCGCACACAAGGGGTGTGTCCTAGGGGTCCGGACACCCTCAAAGCCCTTGAGGTTTTTTTCGATTGATGATAATCCTATTTATACATAACGTAAAATTTAATTATGTACTTGTAATTAAAAATTTATTTTATTAATTAATGCTAATTATTAATTTGCCGCACATCCGGTATAGTGGTCAGTGAAGCTGACTGCGGTGCCGCAGGGACTGGGTTCGAATCTCGGAGAAGGCATGGATGTTTGTGTTGTAATCCTTTCTTCTGTCTGTGTTGTATGCCCCCGTGTTATACATTGCGTGGTGCAAGGGGCTTATAAATGTTTTAAAAAAATTATTAATTTAATAATTTTCTTTTTACTGTTTTTTGTTGACAAAATCAGACGAATCAATTGGTGTTGGCATGATACGATTTGGGGAAATTTCGACCATAGACTTGAAAAAATTTTGTGTGCGCTACTGCTGAGTTCCTTTATAAAAATTAACTTTTCCTATTCAATGTTATTATCAAGTAATTAACATTCCAATTTTATGATAAATCAATTTTTATTGTGACCCTGATGAATTTAACCCGTTGCAATTAGGAATAATGCAGTTAGAACTATTATTTAACGAATTTTGCGATTTAGCGAACTTTTTCTTTTCCCGATTAAAATGAAGGCAAAAAAACCCTATAACGAATAAGAAACCCCGAATTAACGATTTATTTCAGAAGCTGAATTTTTATTTATTAAACTAAATTAGAAAAATTTGGATTTTTTTTTTTTTCAAATGACATACTTTTTGCCCGAAACTTTTTATTTTTGCTACTTTTCTTTTAAATAGCGAATGTCGACAGAGCGAAGGGTGCAGCCCATTATAGTACTTTACAGGTGTAGATCAGTCATGAGTGTAGATCAACGTGAGTTTTGAATAGGATGGGATATTCCTTTATCTTATCCCACTCTACAACGTAGGGGATATTTCATCATTTGCCCACTTTCTTGAGAGGAATGAGGTTTATTATACGTACAGTTTTGGAGAAAGTATTGTTTTTGAAAATTTGTGAAGCATGGCAGATTGTTGAAAACGAACGCGTAGCGATTTTTACGCAGAAATTGATAATAAAAACCCTATTGAAACTGTTACATCTTCTAATGCTTTACATTGATTGGAAACTGTGAAAACATTCCTCATGCAGCAGGATGTAAGGAACGCACTATTTTCTTCTCCGTATTAAGTCGAAAAAGAACTCTTTCGAGTCAAGATTGTCAAACATCCAATAGACAATATTTTAAAATTTGCTGTCAACTGGTACGTAACAGTTCGCTAATAGTATTTTAAGCTGATGAATAAAAAGTGGATAATTTCTAACAATGGTTACTTTTTGCGTAGTTGCTCATTGTAGAATTTTTAAAAGGTAAGTGCAAAAAATCAGTGTTTTTTTTGGACCCGATATTACGAATAAAGTGTTCGATCCCAATGTATTCATTAAATCGGGGTGCAACTGCATTTTCAAGGCTTTCGGCAATTTTATAATAGGTACCATTATATGTATATATATTATTATTATTATTATTATAAATATATTATTGTAATATGTACAGTGGACCTCAAAAGTTTTCGTACACTTGCAATTTCCAATAAAATTTAATATTTTCGCCTAACAAAAACTAATGTATTGTAATTGTAATTTTTTTATGATATCTGCAACTTGTTCTTAATAGAATTACATAATTAATTTTTTAAAAATAGAATAACTATTATTTTTAAAAATTAATAATCAAAAAGTTACTGAAAATTTACTCCACAAAAGTCTTCGAACACTTGACAAAAATCTCAAATTTGGTATTTTTTTATGGTATTGTGAATCATAAGCTCTATTTAAATATTTTAAAGAGAAATTTTAGATTATCCGCCCACAATTGGTTATTGGAGACAACTTCATTTTTAATAGGAGAATGACGCCAAGCGCACTGCTCTCAATGTGCGCCGCTGGTGTCTCTGTAACTATCCCAACATTCTGAAAACACCTCCTCAGTTTATTTAGCTTAGTAAATCATATTTGGTGAGAATTTGAATTAAAAAAAAAAGAAAATATGACTTATATACACATAATGTTAAGTGAAAACAATAATCACAGAAGCACGGAGAAAACTCGATGCAGAAATTACAAAAACCTGATTAAATCTATACCAAGACATTTAAAAGTTGTTGTGGACACTAAAAGATATCCTACTGAGTATAAATTAAGAAAGAAATACAATATTTAAAACTATGTTGAGATTTTTGTCAAGTGTACGAAGACTTTAATGGCGTAACTTTTTGATTATTAATTTTTAAAAATAATAGTTATTCTATTTTTGAAAAATTAATTATGTTATTCTATTATGAACAAGTTGCAGACATAAAAAAAATTACAATTCCAATATATTAATTTTTAATAGTCGAAAACATTAAATTTTATAGGAAATTGCAAGTGTACGAAGACTTTTGAGGTCCACTGTATATATATATATATATATATATATATATATATTATAGATTTATTATTCTTCCTAGATAGTTATAGTTACCTCCAAATTTTAATTTTTGATGAAATTACTTGTTCTTAGTTGTTGTTTTTTAAATCATATATAATCTTAGTGTCCCTAAGATAATGGTAGTATGTTATATTTCTCAATTTATTATTTCTATTCTTTTCATACTTTTGCTAAGTGCTACTTTTCAGCCATTGCTATGCTTTGAATTTGCATTTGGGTCCAGAATCTGGCAATAGCTTGTTTATTGTACTCAGATTTAGCGCGGGCTCTGCCTTTTTTAATGCAATTTTTAGGTAAGTTAACTTTTTCTCATAATGGATTTAGATTTCCTAACCATTATTTTCAATAGGTTTTTGCTCAGTAATTATCAACAGAAAGAGGGAAGATTGGCTGGCCACAAAACATGTTCAACCCCACTTTTATGTAAATTATTTTATATATAAGCTGTCCTAAGTCAGCAATGCTTATAATACTGTAGCATCCATGCTTTTATATTTTATATTTAACTCCATTGTTTTAGTTTTTCACATTTCCATTTAAAACCTATTGTCTGGTTATCTTGCAATTTCAATCCTTTTCAGTTTTATCATGTTTATTCATCTCTCTCTTGTAGAAAAATTTTGTCTATATCTATAAAATCTTCCAAGGTTTGGAAAAGTCTGCGATATTATCGTTATTTCCTGCCTAGCTGCAGCAGGCAGTGTGACAGGTGGTTTGTTTGCTTAACCAAGGTCGGAAAATTACCCCTTTTAGGGTTTCCTTTCCCACAGGGTGATCTTTACCCATATATTGCTAGGTCGAAAAAGTGGGTTCCGGAGAGAGCACTTATCTGTCTTTTCTACTTCTGAACTCACTTATCGCAACTCCTAACTCACTTTTTGTTTTTGCTAACATGCAATATTTTAAAGTTCTCATAACAAATCACTTAAGCTAAATTTCAGATCGAAAGGAGATGCATTGTACTATAATTAAATCACTTGTGATAGAAAAAAAAACACTGCATAGTATTGCTTAGAAAATTAACCAAAACCTTAAAAACTTTAACTATTTATCAATAAAAACCATTGTTATATACTCTAGAACAGATTTCGGCAACTTATGGCACGCGTGCCACATGTGGCACGCAGTACAATTCTCAGTGGCACTCTACACTACTTTATAAATTCACCAATTTTTGAGTGGATGGTAATTGATAATTTTGAAAGGGAGCTTGCTGAACTCGCATCCAGAATTATAGAAAGCAACATCTAAGGAATTACGAAAAAGTCTGGAAGATAACTCAAACGATAAATTGAGAGCTATTTTAGATTGTCGGATGCCATTGATGGAGAGGTTTAATTGTTTGGAGAGAAAATTAAGTGCTTTGTTTTTAGTTTTTGGTTTTACATAAATAACTGATCAAATCCTCCAAAATGAAAATCATTTTGAGTTCGAAAATAAGTTGTTTAACAACTTCAGAATTGTATCAAAATGCACACAAGTCACAAATTATTCCCCAGATATTGCGATATGAAGTAGAGCTGCGCAGGGTCAAGGTTCCACATTAACTTATTTATTTTTTAATCTACTATATTGAAGAGGAATACTTATAATTTTGTTTATTTCTGTTTTTAATATAAATATGTATAAGAAATACGTAACATATATACCGTAAAATCCAGCGTTATACGTCGGATATAAAAATGATAGCTTTAAAAATAGCAAAAGAGATGAGCATAAAAACAAAAACAAATAAAAAAAATACTTCGACATGTACCGAAATACTTTTATTTAAAACACACGACTTACCTTATGTACATAAAAGTTGTAGTACAAGAAGCATACATTTTTTTCTACAAAGTCTGGGGTAATACCTCGAATAAATGACTTCAAAACATTAGAGCAATGTATATAAATATTTCAGATTTTTTCATAAAAAAAAAGGCGATGTGCGTTATACGTTGGATTTTACGGTATACAATTTTCATTTTTTGCTTACATTGTAGGAATAGTTATATTTTATGTTGTTTATTTTTGTTAATATAAATATCTTAAACTGATGCATAATTTAACGTATAATAAAACTTTAAGTCTATATCATTGGTCTCTATTCCACCTGCATCACCACGGAAATTGAATTGTTTCAAATATTTCCAGCAGTGTTGCACGCTGGATCATATAGGTAAATTGATTAGCGTGCAGGTTCTAGAGCAGGGGTTGGCTACAACAGCATTTCTCAAACTGCGGGGCGTGCCCCCCTAAGGGAGCGGGATAATCGTACCAGGGGACGTGAGCATATCAAAAAGTCTAAAATAAAAGACTGTTAAAAAATTAGGAAGCAGAACAAAATACATTCTGACATAATAATAATAAAAAAACCACATTTACATTGATGTAATATGCTTATAAATGTATCAGCACCGCACAATGTATTTGATTATTAATTCATCAATACTAAATTAAGAACAAGTTTAATAATTACTAGTGACTCAATGAGCTTGTCATACGCAAAATTTAATAGTTATCTTGATAATTTGTACGGTTTATAATGAAAGTCGTATTAAAGCTTTGGCGCCGAAGTACATTATTATTGAGTTCAATACATTGCTATTGTATGGAGGGGGGCGCGGTGAAAATTGACCACGGTGACCCCTGCTCTGGAACCTTAAAAAGCTACACTAAAAAAGAATAATACAAATGGGATGAAATTGCGTATGCACAGTTTACAATAGAATATGCAAATGATTAACTTTTAGTGACCAATTATTGACGAGTTGGAACTCCAGTGTAATGCAACATAGCATCTGGAAGGTGTACAAAAACAGAGGACATTCCAATATTAAGGCACAATATCCATATAAATATGGTCCCATCGATCCAAATGTGCTGTACCTATGCCTCACAGATGGATTCGTGATCAGAATGAGAAGCTGTATCCATTTGATAGAATACATGCAAATATAGCAAAGTTTGCAAGGTGGTCAAATCACAGGATCGCTCGATATTTGGGTTGGAACGATGTTATCATACTGCTATGCTAGCAGGAAATAGTGAACCCCATGCCTGTAAAGAGAAAGTAGCAGTCTACCCGGAGGGAAGACAGAACGAGAGGAGAGAGGGTTCTTGCGATTGGCTCTCCCAGCTCCAGATGCATTCTTATCAATGATCACTGGAACGCCAGTGAGTGCATGTCCACGAATTGGCAATTCAGAAAATAAGAGTTGAGGTTATGAAGGCTAAAACACCGACTGCCCCTCACCACTACACAACACCAGGCGTATTTGCAGTAGTACCAGGCGCATTCAATATGGTACCTCACAGAGTAGAATTATTTCAGTGATTGCTTCGAATTGGGCCCGGATGCGCGAGGATGTGTCGGGAGGCGTCCACGACACTGACTCATTGGATTTCTATCCACCACACAGCCCGACAATCAGGAATTTTGGTTTAAATTGCCATTTCATTTTATAGCTGTACCTCTTTGGTTGCTTTCCGTGACACCCAAATGTCCATAGCTATCTAAAAATAAGAATTGTAAACCCAAAACACCTCGGAAAAGATGAACATGGGGCTCAAAAACTTCATGTCTGTACCATGTATAGTGGTACTCACAGACTAATTTTATGGGAAGTGTTTACATATAGAAAATATGGAGATGAAAATTCCAGTGTATAATCGTTCCATTAAGTATTAAAAATTCATTTTCTAATAGGAAAGGTTTGAATTAAGGCGTATTTATATAGGTTATTTTAGGCGTAATTTATATGGGAGAGGTTTGAACCTCCCCCCCCACCACCACATACACACACCACCCTTGTGTACGCCTCTAGCCATGAGCAATATACAGAACCCCCAACGAAGATCCTTCTGTTCAGCAGACTGATTACCGAGTCAACCACACGAAAACGCTATCACCGCGATACTGTTTTCGTTCAGCGAAATCATGAGGGTGTTGATGTGTCAAATTTTCTCTTCAGACTATGCAGCTACGAGAATCACTCAGTAAGTTGAATCTTAATTCATTGGATAACATCACATTGTTCCATTGATCTCGATTCCAGTGCAAACGGGCTGTCTTTTGCCTACAAGCCAGTGATGAGAAAGTAGAAGGACATCCAGCATACAGGCAACTTTCCCCGGGTCTTCTGTACACTATTCACTTCGAACAAGTTCTGAAGACAGCTGTCCATACACATCATCCAGTTACTTAACTGTTGCGGTCAAAACCCATTCTTGTCTACCTCTTTTCACTCTTCACTGACTGGATAGTTTTTCACAATGGAACTCCCCAATTTGGATCCCAAGCATTGTACAATTTACTTCTGTCAATAACCAGCACTTTTTGCATTATGATGACTCTGCCTTTTAAAAACTGCTATGGCCCGTAATCAACAATTTATCTGAAGTGCAAGTGCCATATCTGAAATATAATGCATATATGCAATTTGCACTAGCTCTGATTACATAAACAACAGAAATCTTGAAAGCACATCACTCACATTAAGTATTCACACAACTCCTTCCCTCGTCCCATAACGAAACTGACAAAAAATTTGCACATCCATCAATGTGCAATATCAAGTTTGTGATTTACTTAACCTTTTCATTTCTACACTTTCCCAATCAGGCTTAACTTTTGGACATCAATGTATATTATATAGATATAATGTTGAATATTAATAAACAGGATACATTTAGAACAACTATGTGAAAATACGAAATCATATTAAAACCAAGAAATTTGGCTGCGGATTGATTTGTTTTCAGTAAAGATAATTATTCAAATACAGAAGACACTATTTTTCTTCAAACAATCAGCTACCCCAAGATAACTATAAGACTTAGTCAATTAATATTTTATTTTTGATGTGTAACATCTTTCCTCTCGATTGCTGAAGATTTGTCAGAGTGATTTCATGAAAAGGGACGGAAATGCGTAACAGGAAGTTGGGGAAGAGCGCGCTATTTAATTTGACCGATCAGCGCGCTTGGTGGTGTCTCTTCCCTACCCTCCCATTGAAGTTCTGTTTTTTCTCCTACATCCCCTGCGGTCTAGGTGTTGGGATCTTTGTTTCTGGTTTGTTTTCTCACTTTAAGATCAAAGAAGAAGCGCAGCTGGTGTTGCGATCTATTGCAAACAGAACAACTCACAAGTTGTGACTCCTATATGGATATTATTTATCCTCAAACAAGTGGGATTGGGTATTGTTATTCAAGATATTGGGGACATATGTGCGGCAGAATGCTTATTTGAAAATGGACAAACAGTGATTTTGGTGGTCGTAACATTTCTCCGAATCAAACGGTTCAAAAAATTAAAGATTTCCTGCATTTTTTACTTATACCATATACCAAAGGTGGTTTTGCTCTTTAAAAAAAACAAAACATATCACTCGCTTTCCATGATTTTGAGTGGTGATTTTAATGTTAACTTCAGTTTGCTAGAAGCCGAGCCCCTCATAGCTTTTTTGAATGATGAACTCAAGCTCGAAATGAACACAAATCGAAATGTCTCGACAACTAACAGTGGTACTGTTATTGACGCTATTTTTCAACGGTTTTTAAATACTTTGAAATCACAAGTATATATGTCATATTTTAGTTATCTTAAGTTATCATTACCGTTCTTCCCCAAATTGAACAAGAATAATTATTTTTGATAAAAAATTGCATTACTCCTTGTGTTAATTAAATAAAATTTTCATTAAAGATATAATTATTCCATAGAAAATTATTTCCAATCATACTCGTTTAATTTTTTTCAGGATTTAAGTTGCTATTGCGAATTTACCATGATAATGTGTCAGATGTTACACATCGTATACGACTACTGTAAGGCTCGTTTCTTTTTTTTTAATATAAGGAAAAAAAGAATTTTCAAACATACTTTATTTTTCTTACTTAATTGCGTCAATTTCCCTAGCGAAGAACCTTTTCCTCCAGAAATTTCACCAAATTGTGATACCTCGTCAGAGATTTGTACAGTTAAAGGTACAGCTAGAAGAGATATCACAAAGATTAAAATTTCAAATTGCCATTTCATTTTCTTAAAAATAAAATAAAAGTGATATAAATTTTTATTTTGAGGCATACACAGTATTATTAAGTTGGAGAATTAATTTTAAATTTCCAATTAGGTTTAAATTTCAAATATTTTTGGGATTATATTTGCATATGTAAATTAATTCTCATTGATTGATTGCATTTCATAAGAAATCTGTTGTCATTAAATATTGAATAAATATAGGTAAAAATAGCTTTTAAAATCACATCATAAAGCAATAAAATTAGTACTTTTTAATTTTTACAATATTTTTTTCATAAGCATTTATAAGAAAATTTAACATGAAATTTTTACCGGGTGCCTTTAAAGAAAATGACCTAGGTTTCATTTTAAAAATCGTAACTTTTATCATCCACCAGATTAAAATGTCCTAGGACGAAAAATATTCGCATTATATATCAATTCCAAGCTAACATCTAGTTAAAACAAAAGGAAAAATGTGAAGTGGTTATTAAGTTATAAAACTTTCTCTAGACAAATAAGAATTCTTTTTTTTTATCTCACGATACATGAAAAAAAGTTTTTCATAATGATGTAATAAATTTACTAAAACATAAGGTAGAGTTGGTAAAAATAGGGTCTTAAAAAGTTGAATTTAACTGTAGAAGAGCGCCAAGAACGATTTGTCTGGGGGTCACTCCCTTCCCCTTCCAGATATTTCGCGAAAAATACACTTACGTCATAGATCGTGAGGTTATAGATTTCTCCAGTGATTTACAAAAGCATCCATAGGGGCACCAAGTTGTCAAATTTGGTCGCCAAAAATGATGCCGACTTGGCTGTATCTCCAATATTTCGCCTAGTTTCCATTGAAACGCAATTGTAATGTTATTGACGGCGTTGCTTCCGAATATTACAATTTTTATCATAAAATAAATAAAACAGAAAGTAATATCAAAGTACTAAACTCGAGGGGACTTGGAAATGCTATTCGTACTGAAAAGGAAGCATTTCTATGAAAGATTGGTATTTGCCATGACTATTAATAAATCACGGGGAGTTTGAAAAAGTCGGGTTACGTGTAACATCGAAGGAAGATGAAGACTAGAAAGTTATTTTTTTCCTGCTTCCAATATATTGGAAAAAACAGAATTATATAATAAATATAAATTACAGTTTTACAATTTGAGAAAGAAGACAGTTGTATAATGTGTACAATAAGGGTTGGCCCACCTAGTTTTTTTTAATAATAATTCCTTTTAAGGATATAACTATATGAATATCATTTGATCACTAATAATAATCTACTTACATTTGGGGAGCAATCTTGAAGATAACGGTTTTTCTAGTCGCTTTGGTTCTTTGTTAATGTCCCTAGATGAAAAAGACTATATTTTACACATAAAAAAACAAGAAATATTATAAACAGTTGAAATAATAAAAACTACCCATTTTTTAAAAAGCTTAAAAAACGATCTCTTAAATCAAGTGAATTGTGAAATTTGTATCTGGGCAATGTACTTACCCCGAAATAATTAAGCCGTAACCTCGTTGCTGCTTGATTTTGAACTCAATAAATGAAAATTCTAGATATCCATTCCACCCTTGACCACTGTCCAACACGATGGGCTTTGATACTTTTCCTTTCAATTTATACTGTTCATCTGGAATTTTATAGCAATTAATCAGTTCAAAGTTATATTCTTTCACTGCTGAAGAACAGTTAACAAAACTACGTTTTTAAGTACAGGAAAATTCTCCAGTGCATGAGTTTAAAAGACACAAATTTATTCGCAGCAATAAGTTTTAAAATTTAGAAAAATTCAGCAATACGGATATTTTTACAGCACTTTTTGCGACCTCATGTTCCAATGTGATTTGCGGTCTCCATGCTGCCTACTATCACTCTTCAAAATGTGTCGGTTGAATTCGACACCACCCTGTATATTATAAAGAATATAGATACAGATTTTTAAAAAAAGAATAGGTAACAGGTAAATATGTAGTAAATTTATTTATATAAAGTTCGCCTCAAATAAATTTCAGAACGAAAAAAACTTTTGAATAAAATAATTTTAAAAACTTTCAATCTAAAGGTTATTTGAGAGGAAAAATAGGCGGTATAAAGCCTTTTATCCATAGATTTTACTATACCGCCTATTCCTTCTCTCAAAATTTTAGTGAAAATTTTTTTGGTTCTTTAGAATTTCCATAAGTATAAAGATATTAAGAGCAACTTTCAGTGTTTTGATCAAGAAGTCAAAACTACTTTATTTCACACTTTTTACAGAGAATCAAGCTAATAGAAATAGATTACAGATTAAAATTGTTTTTGTTAAATATTTTTTTACATTGGTTGTTTATAATAGTGTATAAATAGCGAAGTAATGATGGATCAACTTAAATTATTACCTGCATGGAAATTCGCTTTAAAGAAGCTTTCAATTCTTTTAGAGTCTTGTGATTGGATATCGATATCCAGATCTTTTAGAGAAACGATGTCTCCACCTCCTTGCAAGACAAATCCAAATGGTAAACTAGCACATAGAAAAAGAATCAATAACGCCATTTATTTTCAAAATATTCAAATATTAATAAAAATTAAGCAATTACGTAATTTAAAAAAATAAGAACCAGTATCTTACTTATTAAAAACATAAGGTGTTGACATGTTTGTTAGATGAAAATAGAATCCAGTCTAAATAAGGGGGGAAAACATAAAATATCTTTTTACAATCCTATAACTGATATCATTGCTTAAAAATTTTCAAGGATTCTTACCGCTGGTGTGTTGCCCAAAATAGTTGTAAATTTGCATCCCCCGGTATTTGCACATTTTCCTGCAGTATATTCATAAATAAAATATATCATTAAAGAATGTTGTTCAAAATTAATAAATTTTTAAGATTTCAGAAATATTTCTTCAAATTTATAGAGAAATATATGAAGAAATGTTTTGAAACTTTAGGCACTTAAAAAACGTTCTTGCCCTCCCTTTTGCTTTAAAGAATATTTAACATACTTATCTGGACGTTTGATAGAAAACGTCCTATATTATTGGTTACAAAGTTATGAAAAAAAAATACTGATAATTTTAGCGGACGTATAGTATAGAAAAAAAAATGCTCAAACTTCATTGATTATTCAATGTTTTTATTTTGAATTTCAGTATGCCCCCTCCCAATTCTTTAATGTTGGCATTATTTTTATAAAATTCGTGAGATTTGATTGCAAATTCTGTAAATGATAAGCAAAAAAATATGAATATTTATGAAGAAATGTTTATATTTTTATGAAAATATAGACACTACTGTAATGCAATGCAAAATGTAAAATACATACAAAATCACCGAAAACGGCAAGTTTAATATTTTTCAAAAGAGGTAAGCCATTTTCAACTTTTCATGTGATACAGGTTAGTTTCGTTTTCAATTTGTTGATGATCCCCTAAATGCGCAATGAACACGTCATATCGGTGAAAAAAAGAAAACGATATTTATCTAACGATAATAACTTCTAAGAAATATAATTGAAAAACGAAAATAAGCTATCATTACAAAATAAATGTGTCGACTGACATATTTAAAAAGTTTCTTGTTAAGAGCGTTCACTTTGATTTGGGATAAAAACGAATATTTTAAAAAACGGATTGGGACCTTTAATTTCAACAGTTTTTTGCTTGAAACTTTCGTCTACGCGAGCGTAATTCGAATTCTATGGAACTTCTACTTTCCTTCTCAAATATGGACTAATGCATAGATTCGAATGCAAGAAAATGCATTCGAAAAAGCGCAAAAAATAACGAGTTTTTTTCTAGAATTACATTTTATGAAAATGCTAGAACACATACAATGCTAGCCCAATTTAGAGCGGCTTGCGCTGGGTACCATGTCTTTACTTTTAAGAAAATATAATGTTTCACGAAATATAATAATATTAAGTTACTGATATAACATTGAAATGGCATGTAACAGTGATTTTTATTGAAAAAGAAATACTACGAGATAATTTGTAGCAGCAGTCAATGAATATGTTTTCTGTGCTGAGTGCCACCCATTCCTCAAATAGTATTCTACAGAAGAACAACCAGTAAAAAAATAAATATTTGAATAACTAATGAAATTATTATTTTTTGATTCACCAAAGGCAATATGAACTGTTAACAATCGTTGCAGCTATCTCAACCAAGTTCCCAATGTGTATAACATATTCTAAGAAATGTAATTTATTTTCAATTAATGTGGGTAAATAAAAAATTTCATGTTAATATTAGAAAGCGAAAAAACTCACCTAAATTCCTCACTTTTTCTCCAAATAAATACATTTCACACTCAGGTCCATCATTT